>CM059450.1:20411620-20744120 GCA_030390025.1 Squalus acanthias
CCACACCCCCAATAATAGTCACAATGTCCCACACCCCCAATAATAGTCACAATGACCCACACCCCCAATAATAGTCACAAAGTCCCACACCCCCAATAATAGGCACAATGTCCCACACCCCCAATAATAGTCACAATGTCCCACACCCCCAATAATAGTCACAATGTCCCACATCCCCAATAATAGTCACAATGTCCCACACCCCCAATAATAGTCACAATGTCCCACACCCCCAATAATAGTCACAATGACCCACACCCCCAATAATAGTCACAAAGTCCCACACCCCCAATAATAGTCACAATGTCCCACACCCCCAATAATAGTCACAATGTCCCACACCCCCAATAATAGTCACAATGACCCACACCCCCAATAATAGTCACAATGTCCCACACCCCCAATAATAGTC
Organism: Squalus acanthias; assembly: GCA_030390025.1. Taxonomy (NCBI): domain Eukaryota; kingdom Metazoa; phylum Chordata; class Chondrichthyes; order Squaliformes; family Squalidae; genus Squalus; species Squalus acanthias. Next base: position 20,412,033 of record CM059450.1, read on the forward strand.
ACAATGTCCCACACCCCCAATAATAGTCACAATGACCCACACCCCCAATAATAGTCACAATGTCCCACACCCCCAATAATAGTCACAATGTCCCACACCCCCAATAATAGTCACAATGTCCCACACCCCCAATAATAGTCACAATGACCCACACCCCCAATAATAGTCACAAAGTCCCACACCCCCAATAATAGTCACAATGACCCACACCCCCAATAATAGTCACAATGTCCCACACCCCCAATAATAGTCACAATGTCCCACACCCCCAATAATAGTCACAATGACCCACACCCCCAATAATAGTCACAATGTCCCACACCCCCAATAATAGTCACAATGTCCCACACCCCCAATAATAGTCACAATGTCCCACACCCCCAATAATAGTCACAATGTCCCACACCCCCAATAATAGTCACAATGTCCCACACCCCAATAATAGTCACAATGACCCACACACCCAATAATAGTCACAATGACCCACACCCCCAATAATAGTCACAATGACCCACATCCCCAATAATAGTCACAATCACCCACACCCCCAATAATAGTCACAATGTCCCACACCCCCAATAATAGTCACAATGACCCACACCCCCAATAATAGTCACAATGACCCACACACCCAATAATAGTCACAATGTCCCACACCCCCAATAATAGTCACAATGACCCACACCCCCAATAATAGTCACAATGACCCACACCCCCAATAATACTCACAATGACACACACCCCCAATAATAGTCACAATGTCCCACAGCCCCAATAATAGCGACAATGACCCACACCCCCAATAATAGTCACAATGACCCACACCCCCAATAATAGTCACAATGTCCCACATCCCCAATAATAGTCACAATGTCCCACAACCCCAATAATAGTCACAATGTCCCACACCCACAATAATAGTCACAATGACCCACACCCCCAATAATAGTCACAAAGTCCCACATCCCCAATAATAGTCACAATGTCCCACAACCCCAATAATAGTCACAATGTCCCACACCCCCAATAATAGTCACAATGACCCACACCCCCAATAATAGTCACAATGTCCCACACCCCCAATAATAGGCACAATGTCCCACACCCCAATAATAGTCACAATGTCCCACACCCACAATAATAGTCACAATGTCCCACACCCCCAATAATAGTCACAATGTCACACACCCCCAACAATAGTCACAATGAGCCACACCCCCAATAATAGTCACAATGACCCACACCCCCAATAATAGTCACAATGTCGCACAGCCCAAATAATAGCCACAATGACCCACACCCCAATAATAGTCACAATGACCCACACCCCCAATAATAGTCACAATGTCCCACATCCCCAATAATAGTCACAATGTCCCACACCCCCAATAATAGTCACAATGTCCCACACCCCCAATAATAGTCACAATGTCCCACACCCCCAATAATAGTCACAATGACCCACACCCCCAATAATAGTCACAATGACCCACACCCCCAATAATAGTCACAATGACCCACACCCCAATAATAGTCACAATGTCGCACAGCCCCAATAATAGCCACAATGACCCACACCCCCAATAATAGTCACAATGTCCCACACCCCGAATAATAGGCACAATGTCCCACACCCCCAATAATAGTCACAATGTCCCACACCCCCAATAATAGTCACAATGTCCCACACCCCCAATAATAGTCACAATGTCCCACACCCACAATAATAGTCACAATGACCCACACACCCAATAGTAGTCACAATGACCCACACCCCCAATAATAGTCACAATGACCCACATCCCCAATAATAGTCACAATCACCCACACCCACAATAATAGTCATAATGTCCCACACCCCCAATAATAGTCACAATGACCCACACCCCCAATAATAGTCACAATGACCCACACACCCAATAATAGTCACAATGTCCCACACCCCCAATAATAGTCACAATGTCCCACACCCCCAATAATAGTCACAATGTCCCACACCCCCAATAATAGTCACAATGACCCACACCCCCAATAATAGTCACAATGACCCACACCCCCAATAATAGTCACAATGTCCCACAGCCCCAATAATAGTCACAATGACCCACACCCCAATAATAGTCACAATGACCCACACCCCCAATAATAGTCACAATGTCCCACACCCCAATAATAGTCACAATGACCAACACCCCCAATAATAGTCACAATGACACACACCCCCAATAATAGTCACAATGTCGCACAGCCCCAATAATAGTCACAATGATCCACACCCCAATAATAGTCACAATGACCCACACCCCCAATAATAGTCACAAAGTCCCACACCCCCAATAATAGTCACAATGTCCCACACCCACAATAATAGTCACAATGTCCCACACCCCCAATAATAGTCACAATGTCCCACACCCCCAATAATAGTCACAATGTCCCACACCCCCAATAATAGTCACAATGACCCACACCCCCAATAATAGTCACAATGTCCCACACCCCAATAATAGTCACAATGTCCCACACCCCAATAATAGTCACAATGTCCCACACCCCAATAATAGTCACAATGTCCCACACCCCCAATAATAGTCACAATGTCCCACACCCCCAATAATAGTCACAATGACCCACACCCCCAATAATAGTCACAATGACCCACACCCCCAATAATAGTCACAATGACCCACACCCCCAATAATAGTCACAATGACCCACACCCCCAATAATACTCACAATGACACACACCCCCAATAATAGTCACAATGTCGCACAGCCCCAATAATAGCGACAATGACCCACACCCCAATAATAGTCACAATGACCCACACCCCCAATAATAGTCACAATGTCCCACATCCCCAATCATAGTCACAATGACCCACACCCCCAATAATACTCACAATGACACACACCCCCAATAATAGTCACAATGTCGCACAGCCCCAATAATAGCGACAATGACCCACACCCCAATAATAGTCACAATGACCCACACCCCCAATAATAGTCACAAAGTCCCACACCCCCAATAATAGGCACAATGTCCCACACCCCCAATAATAGTCACAATGTCCCACACCCCCAATAATAGTCACAATGTCCCACACCCCCAATAATAGTCACAATGACCCACTCCCCCAATAATAGTCACAATGACCCACATCCCCAATAATAATCACAAGCACCCACACTAATAGTCATAATGTCCCACACCCCCAATAATAGTGACAATGTCCCACACCCCCAATAATAGTCACAATGTCCCACACCCCCAATAATAGTCACAATGTCCCACACCCCCAATAATAGTCACAATGTCCCACACCCCCAATAATAGTCACAATGACCCACACCCCCAATAATAGTCACAATGTCCCACACCACCAATAATAATCACAATGTCCCACACCCCCAATAATAGTCACAATGTCCCACACCCCCAATAATAGTCACAATGTCCCACACCCCCAATAATAGTCACAATGTCCCACACCCCCAATAATAGTCACAATGACCCACACCCCCAATAATAGTCACAATGTCCCACACCCCCAATAATAGTCACAATGTCCACACCCCAATAATAGTCACAATGTCCCACACACCCAACAAGAGTCACAATGACACACACCCCCAATAATAGTCACAATGTACCACACCCCCAATAATACTCACAATGACCCACACCCCCAATAATAGTCACAATGACCCACACCCCCAATAATAGTCACAATGACCCACACACCCAATAATAGTCACAATGTCCCACACCCCCAATAATAGTCACAATGTCCCACACCCCCAATAATAGTCACAATGACCCACACCCCCAATAATAGTCACAATGACCCACACCCCCAATAATACTCACAATGACCCACACCCCCAATAATAGTCACAATGTCCCACAGCCCCAATAATAGTCACAATGACCCACACCCCAATAATAGTCACAATGACCCACACCCCCAATAATAGTCACAATGTCCCACACCCCCAATAATAGTCACAATGACCCACACCCCCAATAATAGTCACAATGACCCACACCCCCAATAATAGTCACAATGTCCCACAGCCCCAATAATAGCCACAATGACCCACACCCCAATAATAGTCACAATGACCCACACCCCCAATAATAGTCACAATGTCCCACACCCCCAATAATAGTCACAATGTCCCACACCCCCAATAATAGTCACAATGTCCCACACCCCCAATAATAGTCACAATGTCCCACACCCCCAATAATAGTCACAATGTCCCACACCCCCAATAATAGTCACAATGACCCACACCCCCAATAATAGTCACAATGTCCCACAACCCCAATAATAATCACAATGTCCCACACCGCCAATAATAGTGACAATGTCCCACACCGCCAATAATAGTCACAATGTCCCACACCCCCAATAATAATCACAATGTCCCACACCCCCAATAATAGTCACAGTGTCCCACACCCGCAATAATAGTCACAATGTCCCACACCCCCAATAATAGTCACAATGTCCCACACCCCCAATAATAGTCACAATGGCCCACACCCCCAATAATAGTCACAATGACCCACACCCCCAATAATAGTCACAATGTCCCACAACCCCAATAATAGTCACAATGTCCCACACCGCCAATAATAGTGACAATGTCCCACACCGCCAATAATAGTCACAATGTCCCACACCCCCAATAATAGTCACAATGTCCCACACCCCCAATAATAGTCACAATGACCCACACCACCAATAATAGTCACAATGACCCACATCCCCAATAATAATCACAAGCACCCACACTAATAGTCACAATGTCCCACACCCCCAATAATAGTCACAATGTCCCACACCCCCAATAATAGTCACAATGTCCCACACCCCCAATAATAGTCCCAATGACCCACACCCCCAATAATAGTCACAATGTCCCACACCACCAATCATAATCACAATGTCCCACACCCCCAATAATAGTCACAATGTCCCACACCCCCAATAATAGTGACAATGTCCCACACCCCCAATTACATTCACAATGACCAACACCCCCAATAATAGTCACAATGTCCCACACCCCCAATAATAGATACAATGTCACACCTCAATAATAGTCACAATGTCCCACACACCCAACAAGAGTCACAATGACACACACCCCCAATAATAGTCACAATGTACCACACCCCCAATAATACTCACAATGACACACACCCCCAATAATAGTCACAATGACCCACACCCCCAATAATAGTCACAATGACCCACACACCCAATAATAGTCACAATGTCCCACACCCCCAATAATAGTCACAATGTCCCACACCCCCAATAATAGTCACAATGACCCACATCCCCAATAATAGTCACAAGCACCCACACCCACAATAATAGTCACAATGTCCCACACCCCCAATAATAGTCACAATGTCCCACACCCCCAATAATAGTCACAATGTCCCACACCCCCAATAATAGTCACAATGTCCCACACCCCCAATAATAGTCACAATGTCCCACACCCCCAATAATAGTCACAATGACCCACACCCCCAATAATAGTCACAATGTCCCACACCCCCAATAATAGTCACAATGTCCCACACCCCCAATAATAGTCACAATGTCCCACACCCCCAATAATAGTCACAATGTCCCACACCCCCAATAATAGTCACAATGACCCACACCCCCAATAATAGTCACAATGTCCCACACCCCCAATAATAGTCACAATGTCCCACACCCCCAATAATAGTCACAATGTCCCACACCCCCAATAATAGTGACAATGACCCACACCCCAATTACATTCACAATGACCCACACCCCCAATAATAGATACAATGTCCCACACCCCCAATAATAGTCACAATGTTCCACACCCCCAATAATAATCATAATGACCCATAACCCCCATAATAGTCACAATGTTCCACACCCCCAATAATAGTCACAATGATCCACACCCACAATAATAGTCACAATGACCCACACCCCCAATAATAGTCACAGGGGGAGAAATTCAGTATCGCCCCATTTGGGGCACAATTATCGGCTGGGCGCAAAGATTAGCGCCTGGCGCTAATTATCGCCACCGACGGCAAACTTGACTTTTAACGCCCCTGGAGGTGATTGGAGCGCTAAATCAGGTGCTACACACCTGTCTTAAGGCGCAAAGGCCGAGGAGCGAGGCGCTAACTCAGAGCGCGGGCGCAGCGCAGGTGCTGTCAGTTAGCGATGGAACACAGACACACTGGCGCCGGACAGTTCTTTAAGGGGAGGGTCGATCTTGTACTCCAGCCACACCCTGCTCATTGGAGCCTTGAATCTCGGCCTGGAGAGACCTGTGCCTAAATCTTCCAGCCAAGGACTATCGAGAGGGTGAGAGAACGAGCTCAGCGCTTCAGCGAGCGGGCCTTGGATGCTCTGGTTGGCGCGGTGGAGCGCAGAAGATCAATACTGTACCCAGAGAGTGGCAGGAGGCCTTTGCCGCGTGAGTACAGAAGAGTGTGGAGGGAGGTGGCTCAGAGCGTCTCCTGCAGGAGCATGGTGCCCAGGACCCATGTACAATGTCGGGAAAAGTTCAACGACCTCACTCGGGTCGTCAGGGTGAGTGGCTTTTTTTCAATACCTCTCCATCCCTCCATCTCAACCTCACTCTATGGCCAGAGGGTCTTAAAACCCCAATGCACAACACTCATCCAACACCTATGGCCCTCTCATGAAACACACACGCACATTCCACACTATGCATACAGTAAGGGCTATTCACCTATGGGAGGCACATCAGGCAAGACCATGGCTGCATACAGTAAGGGCTATTCACCTATGGGAGGCACATCAGGCAAGACCATCGCTGTATATTTACTCAGACGCCGTCCTTTTTCTTGCAGGCCAAGCTATCTCATAATAGGAGACAGCAGCAACGGACGGGTGGAGGGCGGCCTCAGCTGCAACCCCTCAGCGATCTTGAGGCGCGCGTCCACAGGATTGTGGCAAGCCGGGTGATCGGTCCCGTCGCCACTGGAGACGCCGACCCCATTCTGGACAGCAATGGTAAGGTCATCACCTTTTTGTCCTCTGTCCTTCCACTTGTCCCTCACAACACCAGCCTTTGACACTTTCAATCCAACTTACTAAATCGCTGCACTCATTCCTCCCTTACTGCCACCCTGTCCTCATGCTAAAGCCACTCTTGTACCTCCCTGCTTTCAGATGGTGATTCACCAGCTGAGGAGACGGGCCTTCAAGCTGCCAGTGGGAGTGAAGCTGCAGGCGAGGAGGAAGATGAAGGCGGAGCATCAGTGCCACCCTCTCCCGAGGAAGCCCATGCCCACACTGGGAGCACGCCTTCCCTGGAGGGGAGCAGGGGGGAAGGGTCTGATGAGGGTGAAGCTCCAGGACCCAGCGGGCTGCAGCAACGCGATGGGGGTAGGGAAGCTCGGGGGCCTTCTCCCCGGAGGGAGAGTATGCCAGCGAGTCCTGCTGCACTGGACGCAGAGGAGGAGCGGCTCATCGCTGAAATGAACACCCAGGCGGTGGACATGCACACTGAGCTCATGGGTGCAGTGGGAAGGGTGCCCGAATGCATTGAATCACTGGCAAGGAGTGTGGAGCACTTCGCTGTAGCACAGGCGGATGCCACGCTAAAGCTTAGTGCTGCAATTCAGTCTCAGACTGCTGTCATGCAGACTCAGATTGAGGCCATGCGAGCACTGACTGCTGCCATCCTCGATGGTTCGGACACATTTCCCCGGGGCTCTCACCGCACCGCAGCAGGCCAGCAATCTGTGCTCCAGCAGATTGCTCCGGATGCTGAAGTGCTGCCCAGTGGGAGTGCCAGTGTGTCGGTCGAGCAGGGAGTTGCTGTCCTCTCTCAAGATGACAGCATTCCTGCTGCCACCACTGTCACTTCTCCACTGCACTTGCCACCGCCTGTAGGACAGACTGCTGCCGCCCATGCAGAGTTGCTGCAGTCTGCAGCCGGGCCCTCCAGGCCCAGAGCTGGTCGAGGCCGTCCTTCAAGGGCATCTGCAGTCTCAGGTTATGAGAATCAGCAGCCTTCCACCAGCCTTGCTGCAGCCACTGAGGTCCCATTACGGAGGAGCAGTAGGGTGGGAAGGGGGGAAGTGCGCAAGGGAAGGAGATCACCCTCGAAGGGCAAAAAGTAGGAGGTGTGACAAAATGTTTGTCAATTTTTTATTAAAGGCCGAGGTTCGTGTTTAAACTTTTGTTGAGTGTTTTGGACATTATCTCCAGGTTGTGAGAACCAGTTATGTTAATGACTGTTTTTTTGTATTTCTTTCTATTAGTTTGTCATGAAGAAATGACACACACAGAGTTTGTAAAATAAATAAGTTTTTGTATTCAAAATGTACATGTTTGGTCTTTGGAATCATTGCTGCCTTGGCCGGCTTAGGGGTTGCGGGTTGGTTTCATTCATGTTGTTCTCAATGGCAGAAGCCATTTCCTCAGCAGGGGCCCAGAAGCGGCTTGCTATCAGCCGTTGACGGACGGCCCTTGCAGTTTCAACATTGTGGGCCGCCCTCCCACCTTGGTGCTGCTGATGATCATCCTCCTCCTCCTCTTCCTCCTCTTCCTCCTCCTCCTCTGGTGGTGCTCCAAGGCCTGGTGGCATTGGCTGGGTCCTGAGGATTGCCATGTTATGCAGCATGCAGCACACAACTACGAAGTGGGAAACTCGCTCAGGCGAGTACTGCAGGGCTCCTCCAGAATGGTCCAGACAGCGGAACCGTTGCTTGAGCACGCCGATTGTGTGCTCCACGATGTTCCTGGTAGCTTGATGGCTCTCGTTGCACCGCAGCTCAGCAGGGGTGTTGGGCGTACGGAGCGGTGTCATCAGCCAGGTGCTCAGTGGATATCCCTTGTCCCCGAGAAGCCAACCAACTGGCTGATGCGGTGCCTCGAAAAGTTCTGCCACAGTAGTCTGGCGCAGGATGAAAGCATCGTGGCAGCTGCCAGGATAGTGGGCATTGACAGCGAGTATCAGCTGTCTGTGGTCACAGACCAACTGAACATTCACGGAATGGAATCCCTTTCTGTTCCGGAAATCCTCGGCATTCTCATGTGGAGCACGCAAAGCCACATGCGTGCAGTCAATGGCGCCCTGCACCATGGGGAAGCCCGCTATCCTGGCAAAGCCCAGAGCGCGTTCATGCTGCTTGTCTGGGGTCATGGGGAAAGAGATGTACTCTCGTCTCCTTTTAAAGAGGGCATTTGTGACGTGACGGATGCAGCAATGCACCGCGAACTGGGAGATATTGGCGATGTCCCCAGCAGCAGATTGAAATGAGCCAGTAGCATAAAAGTTCAGAGCCACTGTAATCTTCACTGTCACCGACAGAGACGTCCTGGACCTCAGTTGAGGCTGCAGATCTGGCTGCAGCAGGTGGCAGAGCTCAGTGACCACCTCCTTGCTGAAGCGCAGCCTTCGCAATCACTGCTCCTCAGACATATGAATGAAGGAGAGCTGTTCACGATATACCCTGGGAGGGTAAGCTCTCCTGTACAGACGCCTGTTGGCCCTCCTCCGTCTGGCCATCATTGCCACTCTCTCTCTGCGTCTCTGTGTCCTCCGATTCAGCTGGCGCAGGACGACGCCCCCAATCAGTGAAGCCCCCATAGTCTCTTAGCAAGCAAAGTTATGAAGGCCAAAAACCAAAGTACCTGCCAAGTTATGATCAGTAGCCAAAAGTACCTCACACAGCGTTGACTCAATGCAGAAGTCTCTCTTTCTCTCTCTCCGAATCTCTCTCTCTCTCTCAGAACGAGTGGAGCAAAAATGTCAACCACAGAGAAAGACAGGAAGAGGCCACCTTTAAATAGCGCACCCCCCAGCACCACAGCGACTTATAGCGTTCCAGTCTTCCGGTCGTTGGATGCGCCAGGCGGAAAGGATGGGGGCGCCACTCAATTTCCGCTCCGGGGCGCCACAAGGGCGTTGCACCCTCGTATGACGTCAAGATCTGCGTGCGCAGGAGATCGCGGCGGTAAATTTTAGCGCCCCGCAAAATGTCTAGTTAAGTTCGCGGGCGGCGCAAACATCGCTGCGCCCAGGCGCTAGCTACTTTGCGCCGCATTAGCGCCCTCTTAAGGCGCGAACGGGAGGCGCAACAAACTGAATTTCTCCCCCACAATGTCCCACATCCCCAATAATAGTCACAATGTCCCACACCCCCAATAATAGTCACAATGTCCCACACCCCCAATAATAGTCACAATGACCCACACCTCCAATAATAGTCACAATGACCCACACCCCCAATAATAGTCACAATGTCCCACAACCCCAATAACAGTCACAATGATCCACACCCCCAATAATAGTCACAATGTCCGACACCCCCAAAACTAGTCACAAAATCCCACACCCCCAATAATAGGCACAATGTACCACACCCCCAATAATAGTCACAATGTCCCACACCCCCAATAAAAGTCACAATGTCCCACACCCCCAATAATAGTCACAATGTCCCACACCCCCAATAACAGTCACAATGTCCCACGCCCCCAATAATAGTCACAAATGTCCCACGCCCCCAATAATAGTCAGAATGACCCACACCCCCAATAATATTCACAATGTCCCACACCCCCAATAATAGTCACAATGACCCACACCCCCAATAATAGTCACAATGAGCCACACCCCCAATAATAGTCACAATGTCCCACACCCACAATAATAGTCACAATGACCCACACCCCAAATAATAGTCACAATGTCCCACACCCCCAATAATAGTCACAATGAACCACACCCCCAATAATAGTCACAATGACCCACACCCCCAATAATAGTCACAATGACCCACACATCCAATAATAGTCACAATGACCCACACCCCCAATAATAGTCACAATGACCCACACCCCCAATAATAGTCACAATGTCCCACACCCCCAATAATAGTCACAATGACCCACACCCCCAATAATAGTCACAATGTCCCACACCCCCAATAATAGTCACAATGACCCACACCCCCAATAATAGTCACAATGACCCACACCCCCAATAATAGTCACAATATCCCACACCCCCAATAATAATCACAATGTCCCACACCCCCAATAATATTAACAATGTCCCACACCCCCATTAATAGTCACAATGACCCACACCCCCAAGAATAGTCACAATGACCCACACACCCAATAATACTCACAATGTGCCACACCCCCAATAATAGTCACAATGACCCACACCCCCAATAATAGTCACAATGACCCACACCCCCAATAATAGTCACAATGACCCACACACACAATAATATTCACAATGTCCCACACCCCCAATAATAGTCACAATGTCACACACCCCCAATAATAATCACAATGTCCCACACCCCCAATAATAGTCACAATGTCCCACACCCCCAATAATAGTCACAATGACCCACACCCCCAATAATAGTCACAATGACCCACACCCCCAATAATAGTCACAATGACCCACACACACAATAATATTCACAATGTCTCACACCCCCAATAATAGTCACAATGTCCCACACCCCCAATAATAGTCACAATGTCCCACACCCCCAATAAGTCACAATGTCCCACACCCCCAATAATAGTCACAATGTCCCACACCCCCAATAATAGTCACAATGTCCCACACCCCCAATAATAGTCACAATGTCCCACACCCCCAATAATAGTCACAATGTCCCACACCCCCAATAATAGTCACAATGTCCCACACCCCCAATAATAGTCACAATGTCCCACACCCCCAATAAGTCACAATGTCCCACACCCCCAATAATAGTCACAATGTCCCACACCCCCAATAATAGTCACAATGTCCCACACCCCCAATAATAGTCACAATCTCCCACACCCCCAATAATAGTCACAATGACCCACACCCCCAATAATAGTCACAATGACCCACACCCCAAATAATAGTCACAATGTCCCACACCCCCAATAATAGTCACAATGACCCACACCCCCAATAATAGTCACAATGTTCCACACCCACAATAATAGTCAGAATGACCCACACACCCAATAATAGTCACAATGTCCCACACCCCCAATAATAGTCACAATGTCCCACACCCCCAATAATAGTCACAATGACCCACACACCCAATAATAGTCACAATGTCCCACACCGCCAATAATAGTCACAATGTCCCACACCCCCAATAATAGTCACAATGACCCACACCCCCAATAATAGTCACAATGTCCCACACCCCCAATAATAGTCACAATGACCCACACCCCCAATAATAGTCACAATGACCCACACCCCCAATAATAGTCACAATGTCCCACAACCCCAATAATAGTCACAATGTTCCACACCCACAATAATAGTCAGAATGACCCACACACCCAATAATAGTCACAATGTCCCACACCCCCAATAATAGTCACAATGTCCCACAACCCCAATAATACTCACAATGTCCCACACCCCCAATAATAGTCACAATGTCCCACAACCCCAATAATAGTCACAATGTCCCACACCCACAATAATAGTCAGAATGACCCACACCCACAATAATAGTCACAATGTCCCACACCCCCAACAATAGTCACAATATCCCACACCCCCAATAATAATCACAATGTCCCACACCCCCAATAATATTAACAATGTCCCACACCCCCATTAATAGTCACAATGACCCACACCCCCAAGAATAGTCACAATGACCCACACCCCCAATAATAGTCACAATGACCCACACCCCCAAGAATAGTCACAATGACCCACACACCCAATAATAGTCACAATGTCCCACACCCCCAATAATAGTCACAATGTCCCACACCCCCAATAATAGTCACAATGACCCACACACCCAATAATAGTCACAATGTCCCACACCCCCAATAATAGTCACAATGAACCACACACCCAATAATAGTCACAATGTCCGACACCCCCAATAATAATCACAATGTCCCACGCCCCCAATAATAGTCACAATGTCCCACACCCCCAATAATAGTCACAATGTCCCACACCCCCAATAATAGTCACAATGTCCCACACCCCCAATAATAGTCACAATGTCCCACACCCCCAATAATAGTCACAATGTCCCACACCCCCAATAATAGTCACAATGTGCCACACCCCCAATAAGAGTCACAATGACCCACACCCCCAATAATAGTCACAATGTCCCACACCCCCAATAATAGTCACAATGTCCCACACCCCCAATAATAGTCACAATGTCCCACACCCCCAATAATAGTCACAATGTCCCACACCCCCAATAATAGTCACAATGTCCCACACCCCCAATAATAGTCACAATGTCCCACACCCCCAATAATAGTCACAATGTCCCACACCCCCAATAATAGTCACAATGACCCACACACCCAATAATAGTCACAATGTCCCACACCGCCAATAATAGTCACAATGTCCCACACCCCCAATAATAGTCACAATGACCCACACCCCCAATAATAGTCACAATGTCCCACACCCCCAATAATAGTCACAATGACCCACACCCCCAATAATAGTCACAATGACCCACACCCCCAATAATAGTCACAATGTCCCACAACCCCAATAATAGTCACAATGTCCCACACCCACAATAATAGTCAGAATGACCCACACACCCAATAATAGTCACAATGTCCCACACCCCCAATAATAGTCACAATGTCCCACAACCCCAATAATAGTCACAATGTCCCACACCCCCAATAATAGTCACAATGTCCCACAACCCCAATAATAGTCACAATGTCCCACACCCACAATAATAGTCAGAATGACCCACACCCACAATAATAGTCACAATGTCCCACACCCCCAACAATAGTCACAATATCCCACACCCCCAATAATAATCACAATGTCCCACACCCCCAATAATATTAACAATGTCCCACACCCCCATTAATAGTCACAATGACCCACACCCCCAAGAATAGTCACAATGACCCACACCCCCAATAATAGTCACAATGACCCACACCCCCAAGAATAGTCACAATGACCCACACACCCAATAATAGTCACAATGTCCCACACCCCCAATAATAGTCACAATGTCCCACACCCCCAATAATAGTCACAATGACCCACACACCCAATAATAGTCACAATGTCCCACACCCCCAATAATAGTCACAATGAACCACACACCCAATAATAGTCACAATGTCCGACACCCCCAATAATAATCACAATGTCCCACGCCCCCAATAATAGTCACAATGTCCCACACCCCCAATAATAGTCACAATGTCCCACACCCCCAATAATAGTCACAATGTCCCACACCCCCAATAATAGTCACAATGTCCCACACCCCCAATAATAGTCACAATGTCCCACACCCCCAATAATAGTCACAATGTGCCACACCCCAATAAGAATCAGAATGACCCACACCCCCAATAATAGTCACAATGTCCCACACCCCCAATAATAGTCACAATGTCCCACACCCCCAATAATAGTCACAATGTCCCACACCCCCAATAATAGTCACAATGTCCCACACCCCCAATAATATTCACAGTGTCCCACACCCCCAATAATAGTCACAATGTCCCACACCCCCAATAATAGTTACAATGTCCCATGACCCACAATAATAGTCACAATGACCCACACCCCCAATAATAGTCACAATGACCCACACCCCCAATAATAGTCACAGGGGGAAAAATTCAGTCGCGCCCCGTTTGGGGCGCAAATATTGTCCGGGCGCCAAAATTAGCGCCTGCCGCTAATTATCGCCACTGACTGGAAACTTCACTTTTAACGCCCAGGGAGGTGATTGGAGCGCTAAATCAGGCGCTGCACACCTGTCTTAAGGCGCAAAGGCCGAGGAGTGAGGCGCTAACTCAGAGCACGAGCGCAGCGCAGGTGCTGCCAGTTAGCGAGGGAACACAGACACACTGGCGCCGGCCAGTTCTTAAAGGGGGGGGCGATCTTGCTCCCCAGCCACACCCTGCTCATTGCAGCCTTGAATCTCGACCTGGAGAGACCTGAGATTCCATTTTCCAGCCAAGGATGGAGAGGGCGAGAGAACGAGCTGAGCGCTTCACCGAGCGGGCCTTGGATGCTCTGGTTGGCGCGGTGGAGCGCCGAAGAGCAATACTGTACCCAGAGAGTGGCAGGAGGCCTTTGCCGCGCGACTACAGAAGAGTGTGGAGGGAGGTGGCTCAGCGCATCTCCTCCAGGAGCATGGTGCCCAGGACCCATGTCCAATGCCGGAAAAAGTTCAACGACCTCACTCGGGTCGTCAGGGTGAGTGGCTTTTTTGCAATACCTCTCCATCCCTCCATCTCAACCTCACTCTATGGCCAGAGGGTCTTAAAACCACAATTAACAACACTCATCCAACACCTATGGCCCTTTCATGAAGCACACACACACATTCCATACTTTGCATACAGTAAGGGCTATTCATCTATGGGAGGCACATCAGGCAAGACCATGGCTGCATGCAGTAAGGGCTATTCACCTATGGGAGGCACATCAGGCAAGACCATGGCTGCATACAGTAAGGGCTATTCACCTATGGGAGGCACATCAGGCAAGACCATGGCTGTATACAGTAAGGGCTATTCACCTATGGGAGGCACATCAGGCAAGACCATGGCTGTATATTTACTCAGACGCCGTCCTTTTTCTTGCAGGCCAAGCTGGCGCATAATAGGAGACAGCAGCAACGGACGGGTGGAGGGCGGCCTCAGCTGCAACCCCTCAGCGATCTTGAGGAGCGCGTCCACAGGATTGTGGCAAGCCGGGTGATCGGTCCCGTCGCCACTGGAGACGCCGACCCCGTTCTGGACAGCAATGGTAAGGTCATCACCTTTTTGTCCTCTGTCCTTCCACTTGTCCCTCACAACACCAGCCTTTGACACTTTCAATCCAACTTACTAACTCGCTGCACTTATTCCTCCCTTACTGCCACCCTGTCCTCACGCTAAAGCCACTCTTGTACCTCCCTGCTTTCAGATGGTGATTCACCAGCTGAGGAGACGGGCCCTGAAGCTGCCAGTGGGAGTGAAGCTGCAGCCGAGGAGGAAGAGGAAGCCGGAGCATCAGTGCCACCCTCTCCCGAGGAAGCCCATGCCGACACTGGGAACACGCCTTCCCTGGAGGGGAGCAGGGGGGAAGGGTCTGATGAGGGTGAAGCTCCAGGACCCAGCGGGCTGCAGCAACACGATGGGGGTAGGGAAGCTCGGGGGCCTTCTCCCCGGAGGGAGAGTATGCCAGCGAGTCCTGCTGCACTGGACGCAGAGGAGGAGCGGCTGATCTCGGAAATGAACACCCAGGCGGTGGGCATGCACACTGAGCTGATGGCTGCAGTGGGTAGGGTGCCCGAATGCATTGAAGCACTGGCAAGGAGTGTGGAGCACTTCGCTGCAGCGCAGGCGGATGCGACACTGAAGCTCAGTGCTGCAATTCAATCTCAGACTGCTCTCATGCAGACTCAGATTGAGGCCACGCGAGCACTGTCTGCTGCCATCCTCGCTGGTTCGTTCACATTTCCCCGGGGCTCTCACCGCGCCGCAGCAGGCCAGCAATCTGTGCTACAGCAGATTGCTCCGGATGCTGAGGTGCTGCCCCGTGGGAGTGCCAGTGTGCCGGTCGAGCAGGGAGTTGCTGTCCTCGCTCAAGATGACAGCATTCCTGCTGCCACCACTGTCACTTCTCCACTGCAGTTGCCACCGCCTGTAGGACAGACTGCTGCCGCCCATGCAGAGTTGGTGCAGTCTGCAGCCGGGCCCTCCAGGCCCAGAACTGGTCGAGGCCGTCCCTCAAGGGCATCTGCATTGTCAGGCCCTGACAGTCAGCAGCCTTCCACCAGCCTTGCTGCAGCCACTGAGGTCCCATTGCGGAGGAGCAGTAGGGTAAGAAGGGGGGAAGGGCGCACGGGAAGGAGTTCACCCTCGATGTAGGAGGTGCGACAAAATGCTGGTCATTTTTTTATTAAAGGCCGAGGTTCGTGGTCAAACTTTTGTTGAGTGTTTTGCACATGATCTCCAGGTTGTGAGAACCAGTTATGGTAATGACTGTTTTTTTGTGTTTATTTGTATGAGTTTGTCATGAAGAAATGACACAGACAGAGATTGTAAAATAAATAAGTTTTGGTACTCAAAATATACATGTTTGGTGTTTGGAATCATTGGTGCCTTGGCCGGCTTAGGGGTTGCGTGTTGGGTTCATTCATGCTGTTCTCAATGGCAGAAGCCATTTCCTCAGCAGGGGCCTAGAAGCGGCTTGCTATCAGCCGCTGACGGACGGCCCTTGCAATTTCACCATTGTGGGCCGCCCTCACGCCTTGGTGCTGCTGCTGATCATCCTCCTCCTCCTCTTCCTCCTCTTCCTCCTCCTCCGGTGGTGCTCCAAGGCCTGGTGGCATTGGCTGGGTCCTGAGGATTGCCATGTTATGCAGCATGCAGCACACAACTACGATGTTGGAAACTCGCTCAGGCGAGTACTGCAGGGCTCCTCCAGAATGGTCGAGACAGCGGAACCGTTGCTTGAGCACGCCGATTGTGTGCTCCACGATGTTCCTGGTAGCTTGATGGCTCTCGTTGTACCGCAGCTCAGCAGGGGTGTTGGGCGTACGGAGCGGTGTCATCAGCCAGGTGCTCAGTGGATACCCCTTGTCCCCGAGAAGCCAACCAACTGGCTGATGCGGTGCCTCGAAAAGTTCTGCCACAGTAGTCTGGCGCAGGATGAAAGCATCGTGGCAGCTGCCAGGATAGTGGGCATTGACAGCGAGTATCAGCTGTCTGTGGTCACAGACCAACTGAACATTCAAGGAATGGAACCCCTTTCTGTTCCGGAAATCCTCGGCATTCTCATGCGGAGCACGCAAAGCCACATGCGTGCAGTCAATGGCGCCCTGCACCATGGGGAAGCCCGCTATCCTCGCAAAGCCCAGAGCGCGTTCTTGCTGCTTGTCTGGGGTCATGGGGAAAGAGATGAACTCTCGTCTCCTTTTAAAGAGGGCATTTGTGACCTTCCGGATGCAGCAATGCACCGCGAACTGGGAGATATTGGCGATGTCCCCAACAGCAGATTGAAATGAGCCAGTAGCATAAAAGTTCAGAGCCACTGTGACCTTCACTGCCACCGACAGAGACGTCCTGGACCTCAGTTGAGGCTGCAGATCTGGCTGCAGCAGGTGGCAGAGCTCAGTGACCACCTCCTTGCTGAAGCGCAGCCTTCGCAGACACTGCTCCTCAGACATATGAATGTAGGAGAGCTGTTCACGATATACCCTGGGAGGGTAAGCTCTCCTGTACAGACGACTGTTGGCCCTCCTCCGTCTGGCCATCATTGCCACTCTCTCTCTGCGTCTCTGTCTCCTCCGATTCAGCTGGCGCAGGACGACGCCCCCCATCAGTGCAGCCCCCATATCTCTTAGCAAGCAAAGTTATGAAGGCCAGAAACCAAAGTACCAGCGAAGTTAGGATGAGTAGCCAAAACTACCTCACACAGCATTGACTCAATGCAGAAGTCTCTCTTTCTCTCTCTCCGAATCTCTCTCTCTCTCTCAGAACGAGTGGTGCAAAAATGTCAACCACAGAGAAAGACAGGAAGAGGCCCCCTTTAAATAGCGCCCCCCCCAGCCCCACAGCGATTGTTAGCGTTCCACTCTGCCGGTCGTTGGATGCGCCAGGCGGTAAGGATGGGGGCGCCACTGAAATTCTGCTCCGGGGCGCCACAAGGGCGTTGCACTCTCGTATGACGTCACAATCTGCGCGCGCAGGAGATCGCGGCGATAAAGTTTAGCGCCGCCGCAAAATGTCTAGTTAAGTTCGCGAGCGGCGCAAACGTCACTGCGCCCGGGCGCTAGCTGCTTTGCTCCCCATTAGCGCCCTCTTAAGGCGCTAACGGGAGGCGCAACCAACTGAATTTTTCCCCCACAATGTCCCATGACCCACAATAATAGTCACAATGTCCCACACCCCCAATAATAGTCACAATGACCCACACCCACAATAATAGTCACAATGTCCCACACCCCCAATAATCGTCACAATGACCCACACCCCCAATAATAGTCACAATGTCCCACACCCCCAATAATAGTCACAATGACTCACACCCCCAATAATAGTCACAATGACCCACACCCCCAACAATAGTCACAATGACCCACACCCCCAATAATAGTCACAATGACTCACACCCCCAATAATAGTCACAATGTCCCACACCCCCAATAATAGTCACAATGACCCACACCCCCAACAATAGTCACAATGACCCACACCCCCAATAATAGTCACAATGACTCACACCCCCAATAATAGTCAGAATGACCCACACCCCCAATAATAGTCACAATGTCCCATACCCCCAATAATAGTCACAATGACTCACACCCCCAATAATAGTCAGAATGACCCACACCCCCAATAATAGTCACAATGACCCACACCCCCAATAATAGTCACAATGACCCACACCCCCAATAATAGTCACAATGACCCACACCATTAATACACACACCTGTCCTAATATCTCCTTATGTGGCTAGGTGTCCTTTTTTGTCCGATTCGGCTTCTGTGAAGCGCCTTGAGACGTTTTACTACATTAAAGGTGCTATATAAATGCAAGTTGTTGTTGAATTTACTGCACAGAAACAGGCCATTCGCCCCATCTAGTCCTTGCCGACGTTTATACCCTGCATCTCACCCTATCAGCATATCCTTCTATTCTTTTCTCCCTCACGTGTATATGTAGCTTCTCCTAAATGCATCTATCCCTAGTCGCCTCAACCACTCCATGTGGTCGTGAGTTTCACATTCTAACGACTCTCTGGGTTAAGAAGTTTCTCCTGAATTCCCTGTTGGATCTATTGGTGGCTATTATCTATTTATGGCAGCTAGTTCTGGTCTCCTCCCACAAGTGGAAATATCTTCTCTGCGTCTAGTCTATCAAACCCCTTCATAATGTTCAAGACCTCTATCAGGTCACCACTCAGCCTTCTCTTTTCTAGAGAAAAGAGCCTCAGCTTATCCTGGTAGATTTAGGGGGATAAATTCGGTTGCTTTGAGCTAATGGGAGGTTAGCTGCAGCGGTAGCCGGTCACGCCCCGCAGCGTTGTGCCTCCGTCAATGACGACCCGGCCGTAAACTTCGGTTGCGCCCCCTGATGAACCGCTGGACGCTACGTCCGACAGGGTCAGAGGGGGGAGTACATGCGGCCGGGGCGGCGATATTTAAGGTGGGTGCCGGGCGGCCATTTTTTTTTGCTGGCCGCCTGCCATCACCTGCCCCCTCTACCGTACCCCCTCTTGAGTGCCGGGCTCTTTTGCCGTCGCCCCGCTCCCTGGTGGCCCAGCTGGGCCCCGGTTTGCGCTGCGCAAGGCCCCTCCTCTTTAATAAGGGGAGGACGGCCTGCAGTACCGCGGCGCGAGGTGCCGGCGCGCGTGGCGCGGTGCCACGTCGCACCGCGATATTGGGCTGGAGCACCCCAAGAGGGAGGGGGAGTGCTTCCAGTCGCGCCCCGCCTCCTGCTTGAGGCGCTACCATCAAATTTCGGACGCAGGGGGTGCTCACTTTTTCGGGGTGCTAAAAGTAGCGCCCCGGCGAAGTTAGCGCCCCAAAGGGGGTGCAACCCAATTTTTGCCCCATAACCTCTCAGTTGTGGTATCATCCCTGTAAATCTTTTTTACATCTGCTCCAGTGCTTCTATATCCTTTCTGTAATATGAAGACCAGAACTGTGGGAGGAGTGCTTCAGGTGCGGAGCCTTCCCTGCCGGGAGCTCACATCGGAATTGTGGGCACACCCACTCCACAATTTTCCATCTGTTGTGGAAAATCCGCCCTCCAGCATCTACACCAAGCAGCTCTGGCTCAACTGTAGCCATTTGGATGCAGCGTAAAGCTCCAGCCTTGCGCTCGTTTCACATTTCCCACACCTTGTCATTCTATGATAACAGGGTGGTTCCATGGTGTAATGGTTCGTACTCTGGACTCTGAATCCAGCAATCAGAGTTCAAATCTCAGTGGAACCTAGTCATTCCATGAGATTGTCAACAAAAGCTGAATCATTGAATTATAGAATGATACTGCACAGAGGAGGCCCTTTGGCCCATTGTGCCTGAAAGAACTACCAATTAGTCCCAGTTTGCAGGGAACGGTAGCATCGTGGTTATGTTACTGGACTAGTACTCCAGAGGCCTGGACTAATGATTTGAGAGACATGAGTTCAAATCGCCACCACAGTAGCTGTGGAAATTAAATTCAGTTCATTAAATAAATCTAGATTAAAAAGCTAGTATCAGTAACGGTGACCATGAAACTACCGGATTGTCACAAAAACCTATCTGGTACACTTTAGGGAAGGAAATCTGCCGTCCTTACCCGCTCTGGCCTATACGTGACTCCAGACCCACAGCAATATGGTTGACTCTTAACTGCCCTCTGAAATGGCCTCGCAAGCCACTCAGTTATACTGCAACGGTTCAAGAAGGTGGCTCACCACCACCTTCTCAAGGGCAATTAGGGACGGGCAATAAATGCGACGCCCACACCCCATGAATGAATTAAAAAAAAGTCCCCTGTTCTTTCCCCATTGGCCTGCAAATTTTCCATTTTTAAGTATATAGCGAATCACCTGTTGGTGATCAAGGCTATATTCTGGATCATAGGTTCAGATAATACTCGCCAACTTTAATTTCACTTTATTTTTTTGCAGTCATCTGAACTTGTCAATCAGATTAATGTTTTGTAATTAATCCCAGGCCCCTGTTATTCCAGGGGCTGTAAGGGTCCTATGTGAAGTGACCCTCTCTGTCCCTCTCCCTCCCCCTCTCAGTCAACCCAGTCCACGTGGGATGGTCCCATAGCACAAAATGGCCTACTTCTAATTGAATAGTGGAACAGGCTCGAGGGGCTGAATGGCCTCCTCCTGATCCTATGTTCCCTTGGAATAATGTGGGCCTGGGAGTAACTACAAAGCATCGATCTCTTGTCCATCATTCTGGACTAGATTCGTGTGAAAGTGACGGAGGTGAAAGGTCAGTGCCCAAACTCCTGACACCCCCCAATCCCACAGACTTCAAGGGGGGAAAATTCGGTTGCTTTGTGCCTCCCTTTAGCGCCCTAAGAGGGCGCTAATGGGGCGCAAAGCAACTAGCGCCCGGGCGCGGCGATGTTTGCGCCGCTCGCGAAATTCACCAGTCTTTTTGCGGCAGCGCTAAACACGACCGCCACGTTCTCCTGCGCCCGCAGATCGTGACGTCAGTCTAGCGTGCAATGCCCCGGTAGCGCCCCGGACTGGATATTGAGTGGCGCCCCCTGCCTTACCGCCTGCCGCTAGCAATGACAGGTTGAGGGGAACGTTTCGCAGTCGGGAAGGGACTGGGAGAGCGCTATTTAAAGGCGGCCGCTTCCTGCCTTTTTTTGTCGGCGACATTTTTGCACCACACATTCTGATTTGACCTTCCTTCCATCGATTTAGAAGAGACTGTGGGGGCTGTACTCTGAGCTCTTTCCCTGGGCCTCTCCATTGTTCTTTCCAGCAGAATTGATGTACAGGTCTCTCCAGGCCGAGATTCAAGGCTGCAATGAGCAGGGTGTGGATGGAGAGCAAGATCGACCCTCCCCTTTAAGAACTGGCCAGCGCCAGTGTGTCTGTGTTCCATTGCTAACTGACATCACATGAGCTTCACCCGCGCTCTGAGTTAGCGCCTCGCTCCTCGGCGCCTTAGAGAGGTGTGTAGCGCCTGATTTAGCACTCCAATCGGAGGCGATAATTAGCGCCAGGCGCTAAACTTTGCACCCGGCCAATAATTGCGCCCCAAACGGGACAATACCGAATTTCTCCCCCCAAACATTTTACAAAAAGTACTTTCAAATTTTATTCCAAAATTATTATTGTTACAACCAATATCCAGCTTGGATTTGTATTCATTCTGGTCTATTGGTTTTTTTAAATCTTACACTGCAGTAATGATTTTTAATATTCAATTTTTGACATCTTTATCAGCCTTTCAAAAACAGCCACTCATTAAATCAAGGCAAAGCAAGTTCAGCTACCTCTGTGGCTGGGAATTCCTCGGGGTTTTTCCCACTCTGCCACCGTAACTTCACCAGTCGGACAGAAACCTAACCCGGGATTCCGCTGCTCTTCCGACAGTGGCTGAGTGAGAGGAAATTCCCAGCCTGTATCTCAGCACAGTCTCATCTACTTGTAGAAAAGGGTCCACAACAGGGGGAGGGAGAGAGGGAGGGATAGGGACAGGGAGAGAGAGGGAGAGAGCGATAGAGAGGACGAGAAAGGGATGTAGAGAGAGAGGGGGAGGGAGAAGGAACGACAGAGAGAGAGGGACATAGAGAGAGGGAACGATAGAGAGAGGGAGAGAGATAGAGAGAGGGGGGAGGGAGGGAGACAGAAAGACAGGGAAAGAGGGGAGGGGAGGGGGAGGGTAAGGAAGAGAGGGAGAGTGACAGAAAGAGAGAGAGGGAACGACAGAGAGAGAGCGAGGGAGAGGGACAGAGAGAGAGAGAGGGAGGGAAGGAGACAGACAGGGAGCGGGAGAGAAGATGAAGAGAGAGGGAGAGGGACAGAGAGAGAGAAGGAGGGAAGGAAACAGACAGGGAGCGGGAGAGAGGAGATGAAGAGAGAGGGAGAGGGACACAGACAGAGAGGGAGGGGGGGAAGGGAGAGCAGAGATGCAGGAGCAGAGGAGGTGTGAAGGGACATGGCTAGAGGAGATTCAAAGATAGACTGGAGCAAGACCATGGAGGGAGTGAGTGTCAGCAGAGCGAGGAGCCAGAACAGCCAAGTTTCCCCATCCTCCCACAACCGCAACCTGTGTCCTTCCAGTAGGGGGTCACTCTCAGCAATCAGCAGGAGGAGGCCTTAGCCCAGG
Source organism: Squalus acanthias (assembly GCA_030390025.1). NCBI lineage: Eukaryota > Metazoa > Chordata > Chondrichthyes > Squaliformes > Squalidae > Squalus > Squalus acanthias. Next base: position 20,435,927 of record CM059450.1, read on the forward strand.
TGAGTGAAGGTAAATCACAGCGTCAAAACCTACATCCCAGCTGAGATCTGTCAACTGGGAACGATGCTTGACTTTCTGATCTGTGCGATTCAAACCCCAGAGCAGCAAGTGTATTTATCAGGGAGAGAGAGGAACAGAGAGAGAGAGGGGGGGACAGAGAGAGAGGGACACAGAGAGAGAGGGGGGACAGAGAGAGATGGACAGAGAGAGAGGGACAGAGAGAGAGAGGGACAGAGAGAGAGGGACAGAGAGAGAGGGGGGACAGAGAGAAAGGGACAGAGAGAGAGAGACAGAGAGAGAGAGAGGGGGGGACAGAGAGAAAGGGACAGAGAGAGAGAGACAGAGAGAGAGAGAGAGGGGGGGACAGAGAGAGAGTGGGGGGACAGAGAGAAAGGGACAGAGAGAGAGAGACAGAGAGAGAGGAACAGAGAGAGAGAGAGGGGGACAGAGAGAGAGGGACAGAGAGAGAGAGGGACAGAGAGAGAGGGACAGAGAGAGAGGGGGGGACAGAGAGAAAGGGACAGAGAGAGAGAGACAGAGAGAGAGAGAGGGGGGGACAGAGAGAAAGGGACAGAGAGAGAGAGACAGAGAGAGAGAGAGGGGGGGACAGAGAGAGAGTGGGGGGACAGAGAGAAAGGGACAGAGAGAGAGAGACAGAGAGAGAGGAACAGAGAGAGAGAGAGGGGGACAGAGAGAGAGGGACAGAGAGAGAGAGGGGGGGACAGAGAGAAAGGGACAGAGAGAGGGGGGGAACAGAGAGAGGGGGACAGAGAGAGAGGGGGGACAGAGAGAGAGGGACAGAGAGAGAGAGAGAGGAGGACAGAGAGAAAGGGACAGAGAGAGGGGGGGACAGAGAGAGAGAGGGGGGGACAGAGAGAGAGAGGGGGGACAGAGAGAGAGGGACAGAGAGAGAGGGGGGGACAGAGAGAGAGGGGGGAGACAGAGAGAGAGGGGGGAGACAGAGAGAAAGGGACAGAGAGAGAGGGGGGACAGAGAGAGAGAGGGGACAGAGAGAGAGAGGGAGGACAGAGAGAGAGAGAGGGGGACAGAGAGAGAGAGAGGGGGACAGAGAGAGAGAGAGGGGGACAGAGAGAGAGAGGGGACAGAGAGAGAGAGGGGACAGAGAGAGAGGGGACAGAGAGAGAGAGAGGGGGGACAGAGAGAGAGAGAGGGGGGACAGAGAGAGAGGGACAGAGAGAGAGAGGGGGGACAGAGAGAGATGGACAGAGAGAGAGAGGGACAGAGAGAGAGGGACAGAGAGAGAGAGGGGGGGGACAGAGAGAGAGGGACAGAGAGAGAGAGGAGGGGCAGAGAGAGATGGACAGAGAGAGAGGGACAGAGAGAGGGACAGAGAGAGAGGGACAGAGAGAGAGGGACAGAGAGAGAGGGGGGGACAGAGAGAAAGGGACAGAGAGAGAGAGACAGAGAGAGAGAGGGGGGGACAGAGAGAAAGGAACAGAGAGAGAGAAACAGAAAGAGAGGAACAGAGAGAGAGAGGGGGGGACAGAGAGAGAGGGACAGAGAGAGAGGGGGGGGACAGAGAGAGAGCGACAGAGAGAGAGGGGGGGACAGAGAGAGAGGGACAGAGAGAGAGGGGACAGAGAGAGAGGGGGGACAGAGAGAGAGGGGGGGACAGAGAGAGAGAGGGGGACAGAGAGAGAGGGAGGGGGACAGAGAGAGAGGGGACAGAGAGAGAGAGGGGACAGAGTGAGAGAGAGGGGACAGAGAGAGAGAGAGAGGGGGACAGAGAGAGAGAGGGGGGACAGAGAGAGAGAGGGGACAGAGAGAGAGAGAGAGGGGGACAGAGAGAGAGGGGACAGAGAGAGAGGGGACAGAGTGAGAGAGAGGGGACAGAGAGAGAGGGACAGAGAGAGAGAGGGGGGGACAGAGAGAGAGGGACAGAGAGAGAGAGGGGGGGACAGAGAGAGAGAGGGGGGACAGAGAGAAAGGGACAGACAGAGAGAGAGAGGGGGGGACAGAGAGAGAGTGACAGAGAGAGAGAGGGGGGGACAGAGAGAGAGAGGGGGGACAGAGAGAGAGGGGGGACAGAGAGAAAGGGACAGAGAGAGAGAGGGGGGACAGAGAGAGAGGGACAGAGAGAGAGAGGGCGGGACCGAGAGAGAGGGACAGAGAGAGAGGGGGGACAGAGAGAGAGGGGGCGACAGAGAGAGAGGGGGGACAGAGAGAGAGGGGGAGACAGAGAGAGAGAGGGACAGAGAGAGAGAGGGGACAGAGAGAGAGAGGGACAGAGAGAGAGAGGGACAGAGAGAGAGAGGGACAGAGAGAGAGGGACAGAGAGAGAGAGGGACAGAGAGAGGGGGACAGAGTGAAAGGGACAGAGAGAGAGAGGGACAGAGAGAGGGGGGGCAGAGAGAAAGGGACAGAGAGAGAGGGACAGAGAGAGGGGGGGGCAGAGAGAAAGGGACAGAGAGAGAGAGGGGACACAGAGAGAGGGACAGAGAGAGGGGGGTACAGAGAGAGAGAGGGGGGGACAGAGAGAGAGAGGGGGGGACAGAGAGAGAGAGGGACAGAGAGAAAGGAACAGAGAGAGAGGGGACAGAGAGACAGAGAGAGGGAGACAGAGAAGGAGAGGGAGGGAGGGAGAGGGGTGTGGAGAGGGAGAAGGAGAGTGAGGGAGAGGGGGAGCAGAGCAGAGGAAGTGTATTTATTAACTGGGCCATCAAAGAAACACCTAGCAAATAAATTTTGAAAGCTGAAAACATATTAGCTGCGACTGACCTCCTTCTGTTGAAACAATCTGGGATAGACCTTACTCTTTCTTGATTCCTCACTGAGCCGTTGGGATGTTGCCGAGTCTCTCCCTGTTTTTCCCACATTGGTAGAGCTGAATTCACGGTATGAGTCAGTGACCGGCCTGTTGGAAGACAGTCAATGTGACCTCACTCATTGATACTAGGTATTTTTCTGCTGGTGGGGGAGTCCAGAACAAGGGGACATAACCTTATAATCAGAGCCAGGCCATTCAGGAGAGAATGTTAGGAAGCACTTCATCACGCAAAGGATGGTAGAAGTGTGGAACTCACTCCCACAAAAAGCAGCAGATGCTAGCTCAGTTAATAATTGTAAATCTGAGATCGATAGATTTTTGCTAGACAAGGGTATTAAGGGATATGGAGCCAAGGTGGGTGGATGGAGTTAGGATACAGATCAGCCATGATCTCACTGAGTGGCGAAACAAGCTCGTGGGGCTGAATGACCTCCTTTGTTCCTATGTTCCTAATCTCGCCTCTGGTTTTTTGGCCAATGACCTTGAATCCATGTCCTCTGGTTACCGACCCTCCTGCCAGTGGAAACTTTTTCTCCCTATTTACTCTATCAAAACCTTCATAATTTTGAACACCTCGATTAAATCTCCCCTTACCCTTCTCTGTTCTAAAATGAGAATAATCCCAACTTCTCCAGTCTCTCCACATAACTGAAGTCCCTCATCCCTTTGCACATTATTATTTCCCCTTGCTCCCTTTCGTAATCACTCTGTGCTGTGCACGTGCTAGCTGAACGCTGCAGGGCCACCTGCTCCCATGCCAGCCTGAGACTCTCACCTGGAGGTGCGTGAGAACAGGCTGATTCCGGCTTGGTTTTCCCCACCCTGACCCAGGCGTTCTGCTCGCCACTTCTCCCTGACTGAGATCAGGAAGTCACAAATGGGGAGAAATCAAAGAACGAGACTCTCGTCCTACCACAATGTATTGGTGATCCAACATATGGTGCTAGTTCCGCAGTGGTAGCTACACTCTAAAATCATACAGTACAGAAGATGGCCATTCAGCCCATCGTGCCCGTGCCGGCTCTCTGAAAGAGCTCTCCGATTAGCCCCACTCCCCCTGCTCTTTCCCCATAGCCCTGCAAAATTTTCCCCTTCAAGTATTTTTCCAATTCCCTTTTGAAAGTTACCACTGAATTTGCTTCCACCGCCCTTTCAGGCAGCGCGTTCCAGATCACAACAACTCGCTGCCTTAAAAACGTTCTCCTCATCTCGCCTCTGGTTCTTTTGCCAATTAATTTAAATCTGTGTCCTCTGGTTACCGACCCTCCTGCCACTGGAAACACTTTCTCCCTCTCTACTCTATCAAAACTGCTCCTGATTTTGAACACCTCTATTAAATCTTCCCTTAATCTTCTCTGCTCTCGAGGCAGTACAAAGAAGGTTCACTCGGTTAATCCCGGGGATGAGGGGGTGGAGATATGAGGAGAGGTTGGGTAGATTGGGACTCTACTCATTGGAGTTCAGAAGAATGAGAGGCGATCTTATTGAAACATATAAGATTGTGAAGGGGCTTGATCGGGTGGTTGCGGTAAGGATGTTCCCAAGGATGGGTGAAACTAGAACTAGGGGGCATAATCTTAGAATAAGGGGCTGCTCTTTCAAAACTGAGATGAGGAGAAACTTCTTCACTCAGAGGGTAGTAGGTCTGTGGAATTTGCTGCCCCAGGAAGCTGTGGAAGCTACATCATTAAATAAATTTAAAACAGAAATAGACAGTTTCCTGGAAGTAAAGGGAATTAGGGGTTACGGGGAGCGGGCAGGAAATTGGACATGAGCTGAGTTCGGATCGGTCAAGGCCCTGTGGGTGGCGTAGTGGGCCCAGGGGCCTGAGTGGCCGGGTCCTGCTCCTACTTCTTGTGTTCTTTAGGTTTGAGGTTAGGATCAGATCAGCCATGATCTTATTGAATGGCGGAGCAGGCTCGAGGGGCCGATTGGCCTACTCCTGCTCCTATTTCTTATGTTCTTATGTAACAATCCCAGCTTCTCCAGTCTCTCCACGAAATTGAACCCACATCCCTGGTACATCACCAGGACCTGGGTCTGAATCCAGTCCTGACTGATGGGATGAAAGACTTCTGCTTCTCCGTTGGATCCAAGGGTTTTACGTGAAGTGAGTTTGGAGAGTCGACTCATTTCGTGATAAGCACAGGGTTACCAGAAATAAAACTGCCAATAATTTGGCGCAATCTCACTGAGAAAGGTTGCAGAATGGCTGCTGTGGACAAAAGGTTGCACTGGTGAAACACAGTGTACTCTTCTCACGTTGGAGCTGGGGAACATTGTTGGCAGAGCTACACCCTGCATCAGGGATTGCCAGCCCTCCCGGAATGGGGCATGGAACTGCAGGAATGGGGTGTGGGGTGGATCCACCGGAAAGGGGCGTAGATCACCTGGAATGGGGCAATGAAAAAGCTCAGAGTGGGGCAAGAACCTCCCAGAATGGTGCATGGATCTAATGGAATGGGGCATGGCTCTCCCAGAATAGTGCGTGGACCTCCCGGAATGGGGCGTGGATCTAATGGAATGGGGCGTGGACCTCCCGGAATGGGGAAAGGATCCCCCAGATTGCAAACACAGATCTCCCCGAACGCGGCATGGATCTCATGGAATCGGGGAACGGATCTCATGGAGTGGGCCATGGACCTCCAGGAATGGGCCGTGGATCGCCAGGAATGGGGCATGGGGCACCCGGAATGGGGCACAAATGGCATGGAATGGTGCACAGACATCTCAGAATGGGGCAAGGAACTTCCGTAATGAGGCATAGATCCATCGGAATACGGCATGGAACTCATGGAAGGGGAAATGGATCTCATGGAATGGGGCACGGACCTGAAGGAATACCGCATAGATCTCTCAGAATGGGTCAAGAACCTCTTGGAATGCGGCACGGACTTCCCAGAATGGAATTGGAGAATGGATTTCCAGGAATGGGCCGCGGATTTCCTGGAATGTGGCATGGATATCTCAGAATGGGGCAAGGACCTTCCGGAATGAGGCATGGATCCACCGGAATGGGGCATGGATCTCATGGAATGGGGCATCGGTCTCAGGGAATGGGCCGTGCACCTCCAGGAATGGGCCATGGGTTTCCCAATGAGGCACGGTGCACGAATCGCATTGAATGGAGCATGGGCATCTCAGAATGGGACGAGGACCTTTTGGAATGACGCATCGATCCACCGGAATAGGGCATGGATCTCTAGGAATGGGGGATGTATATCTCAGAATTGGCCATGGATCTCTAGGAATGCTGCAAAGGATTTCCCGGAATGGGGGATGGACCTCCCGGAATGCGGCATGGACCTGGCAGAATCAGGCCCGGACCTGGCGGAATGGGGCCTGGATCAGCCCGGAATGATTCACGGATCTCTCGAAATGGAGGAAGGACCACCAAAAATTGGGGATGGATCTCTCGGAATGGGGCATGGATCTCAAGGGCCTTAAAGAATGGGGCATGGATCTCCGGGAATGGACCTCCCGGAATGGGGCATTAATCTACTGGCAGGGAGCATGGATCTCCTGCCATGCTGCAATGATTTCCTGGAATGGGGATGGATCTCCCGGAATGCTGCATGGATCTCTCAGAATGGAGGATGGCACTCAGTGGGGCATGGATCTCTCGGAATGGGACACATAGCTCCCAGACTGGGTCACGGACCTCCCGGAATGGGGCACGGGTTTCATTGAATGGGGTGGAAATATGCATGGATCTGCCGGATTGCGGTATGGGCCTCCCAGAATGGGGCATGGATCAGCCAGAATGGTTTAAGGATCTCCCAAATAGTGCATGCATCTCTCACAATGGAGGATTGCTCTCTCGGAATGGAGGATGGATCTCTCGGAATGGGGCATGGACCTCCTAGAAGGGACATGGATCTCTAGGAATGCTGCAAGGATTACCTGAAATAGGGCATGGATCACTCAGAAAGGAGGATGGACCTACAGGAATGGGGAATGTATCTTCCATAATGGGATACTGATCTCCCCGAGTGGGGCATGGACCTTCCAGAGTGGGGCATGGATCTCCCGGAATGCGGCGTGGATCACTCGGAAAGGAAGATGGGCCTCCAGGAATGGGGAATGTATCTTCCGTGATGTGATATTGATCTCCCCGAGTGGGGCACGGACCTCCCAGAGTGGGGCACACATCAGCCAGAATGGGGCGTGGATCTCTCAGAATGGGGCAATGACCATAAGGAATGGGGCATGGGTCTTCAGGAATGGGGCATGTTTCTGAGTGGGGCAGGGACTTTCCGGAATGGGGCATGGATCTCTCAGATTGTGGAAGGACCTTAAGGAATGGGGCATGAATCTACCGCAGTAGGGCATGCATCTCCCGGAATGGGGCATGTACCTCCCGGAATGGGGCATGGACCTCCCGGAATGGGGCATGGACCTCCCGGAATGGGGCATGGACCTATACGAATGCTGCAAGGATTTCCCGGAATGAGGATGGATCTTCCAGAATGGGGCATGGCTCTCTTGGAATGGAGGATGGACCTCCCGGAACGGGGCATTGTTCTCCCGGAATTGGGCGTGGAGCCCCCAGAATTGGGGCAGGGAACTCCCGCAATGTAATAATGTATATCAAAAAAGCAGCGGTCCTAGTACTGAACGCTGGGAAACACCACTGTATACCTCCCTCCAGTCTGTAATACAGCCATTCCCCACTACTTTCTGATTTCTCTATCCCTTAGCCAATGTTGTATCCATGCTGCTACTGCCCCTTTTATCCCATGGGCTTTAATTCTGCTAACGAGCCTATTCTGTGGTACTTTATCAAACACCAAAGTCCATATATACAACATCAACTGCACTGCCCTCATCCACCTTCTCTGTTACCTCATCAAAAAACTCAATCAAGTTAGTCAAACACGATTTGCCCATAACAAATCTGTACTGGCTCTCCTTTATTGTTCCATGCTTGTCCAAGTGGCTGTTAATTTTCTCCCGAATTATGGTTTCTAAAAGCTTCTCCACCACCGACGTTAAACTGACTGGCCTAATACCTACCAGTGAATTCCTACTATCATCAAATTCTCAGCTTCCACTCTGTTTGCGATCCACTCCGATTGCGATTCACCCAGCTCTGTCTTCAAGCTCTGTGCTTCTGCAAACAAGTGCCTAATATATATATACACCTTTTGAGAGTCACACACGTTGCAACTGCTTAGTCAGCTTCTAGCTTACTGCATTTACCACCTAATCAAGCAACCACGTACAGCTGATTGCCGGTGAACTGTTAACTGCCAGTGACTTGCTGTTTCTGTAAACTGTTTTGCAGTTTATTTCTGCTTGACCACTTATCTAATACCTACCAGTGAAGTCCTCCTATTCCGGGGCATGGCTCCCCTGGAATGGAGAATGGATCTCCCAGAATGGGGCGTGGATGTCCCGGAATGTACATGAATCTCCCGGAATATGCATGCATCCCCCGAACTGGGGAATGGATCTTCCAGAATGGGATATGGATCTCCCGGAATGGGGCATGGACTTCGCAGAAAGGAGCACGAATCTCTCAGAATGGGACCTGGAGCTTCAGGAATGGAGCTTGCAGAACGGGACATGGATCTCCAGGAATGGGGCACGGAACTCCCAGAAAGGAGCTTGGATCTGCCGATATTGGGCGTGGAGCTCTCGGAACGAGGCATGTATCTCTCAGAATGGGGCACGGTTCTCCTGGAATGGGGCATGGTCTGATTTGGGCTTGGATCCCTTGGAAGGGACATGGATCTAACGGAATGGGGCATCGAACTCCTGCAATGAGGTGTGGATATCGTAGAATGGAGAATAGAACTCCGGACTGGGGCCCGGAACTCCCGGAATGGGGCAAATATCTCCCGGAATGGGGAATGGATCTCTCGGAGTCTGGCATGGATCTATCGGAATGGGGAGTGATTTTCCCAGAATGATGCATGGTCCTCCGAAATGGAGCATGGATCTTCATGGAATGCGGCATAGATCTCAAGGAATGGTGCATGCATCTCCCGCAATAGGACATGGAACCCTCAGAATGCAGATTGAATCTTCCGAACGGGTCATGATCTCCAGTAATTGGGCGTGGATCTCCCGGAATGGGGCGTGGACCTCCCGGAATGGGGCGTGGACCTCCCGGAATGGAGCATGGATTTCTTGGATTTGGCCTTGTATCCCCTGGAATGGGGCATGGATCTCCCAAAATGGGGAATGGATCTTCCAGAATGGGACATGGACCTTGCAGGAAGGAGCATGGATCTCTCGGAACTCCAGGGACCTGGAACTCCAGGAATGGATCTTCCGGAATGGGACATGGAACTCCCGGAATGGGACATGGAACTCCCAAAAAACTTGGATCTCTCTGATGGGGCATGGTTCTCCCGGAATGTACATGGATCTCCTAGAATGCGACATGCATCTCTCGGAATGGGGCTTGGTCCTCCCGGAATGGGGTGTTCATTTGTTGCCTATCCATATCTGCCCTTGAGAAGGTGGTGGTGAGTCGCCTTCTTGAACCGCTGCAGTCCGTGCGGTGTTAGTATTTGTAGCGATTTGGTACAACTGAGTGGCTTGCCAGGCCGTTTCAGAGGGCAGTTAAGAGTCAAGCACATTGCTGTGGGTCTGGAGTCACATATAGGCCAGACCAGGTAAAGACGGCAGCTTTCCTTCCCTAAAGGACATTCGTGAATCAGATGGGTTTTTACGACAATCCGGTAGTTTCATGGTCACCATTACCGATACTAGCTTTTTATTCCAGATTTATTTATTTTAATTAATTGAATTTAAATTCCCCAGCTTCCGTGGTGGGATTTGAACTCATGTCATTTGGGCATGGTTCTCCTGGAATGGCGTATGAATGTCCCAGAATGGCGCATGAATGGCCCGGAATGTGACATGGATCTCCCAGAATGGGGCATGGATCTCGGAGTTGGGCATGGTTCTTCTGGAATGGGGCTTGGACCTCCCATAATGCGGCATGGATTTCTTGGATTTGGGCTTGTATTTCCTGGAATGGGACCTGGATATCCCGAAATGGGGAATGGATCTTCCAGAATGCAATGGGATATGGATTTGCCGGAATGGGACATGGACCTCGCAGGAAGGAGCACGGATCTCTCAGAATGTGACCTAGAACTCCCAGAATAAATCTTCCGGAATGGGACATAGATCTCCTGGAATGGGGCATGGTTCTCCCGGAATGTGACATGGATCTCCTTAATGAGGCCTGCATCTCCTATACTGAGAAATGGATCTCTCGGAATGGGGCAGAGATCTCGGAATGGGGCATGGACCGCGCCGAATGAGGAATGTACCTCCCGGAATGGCGAATGGATCTCACGGAACGGGACATGGCTGTCGGAATTGGGAATTGATCTTCTGGAATGGGGCATGCACCTCCCAGAATGGTGATAGGATCTCCCGGATTGGGGCATGGACCTCTCATCATGGCACATGTAAATCCAGGAATGAGGAATTGGAAATCGATCTCCCGGAATATGGCGAATATCTCCCAGAATGGGGAATGGATCTCACGGAATCTGGCATGGAGCTCTCAGAATGTGGCATGCATCCCTCGGACTGCGGGGTTGGATCTCCCGGAATGGTGCATGAATGTCCCGGAATGTGACATGGATATTCCGGAATGGATCATGGATCTCCCAGAATGGGGCATGGTTTTCCCAGAATGGGGCACTGATCTCCCGGAATGGGGCATGGATCTCCATAATGAAGCCTGCATTTCCTGGAATGAGGAATGGATCGTCCAGAATGCGGCAGGGATCTCAAAATGGGGTAGGGACCTCCAGGATTGGGGAATAGATCCTCTGGAATAGGACATAGATCTCCTTAAATGGGAAATGGCTCACCTGGAATGGAGCATGGATCTCTCGGAATGAAGCATGAACCTCGCCGAATGAGGAATGGATCTTCCGGAATGGGAACTGGATCCACTGGACTGAGGAATGGATATTCCGGAATGGGAACTGGATCCACTGGAATGGGGAATGGATCTCTCGAAATTGGGCATTGATCTTCTGGAATGGGGCATGCACCTCCCAGAATGGTGATAGGATCTCCCGGATTGGGGCATTGTCCTCTCATCATGGCACATATAAGTCCAGGAATGAGGAATTGGAAATCGATCTCCTGGAATGGGGCAAGGATCTCAGAATGGGGCACTGATCCTCCGGAATTGCTCATGGGCCTTCCGTAATGGGGCTTGGATGTCCCGAACTAGAGAGTGGTTCTTCTGGAATGTGGTATGGACCTCCCGGAATGGGGAATGGATATCCTGGCTTCGTTCATCAAGCTCCTGGAATAGTGAAAGGATCTTCCGCTATGGGGAATAGATCTCTCGGAATGGTTCTCCCAGAATAGGGCATGGAATTCCCGGATTGGGGCATGGACCTCGCTCAAAGGGGCATGGATCTGTCAGAATGCGTCATGGCCCTCCCGGAATGTAGAATTGATCTCCCGGAATGGGGAATGGATTTTGGAATGGCGCATGGATCTCCGGAATGGAGAATGGTCCTGCCAAAATGAGGAATGGGGCATGGAACTCTCGTATTGGGGCATGGACATCCCAAAAAGGTGCATGGATCTCTTGGAATGGGACATCGACATCCAGCAATGAGGAATAGATCTTCCGGAAAGGGAAATAAATCTTCTGGAATGGGGCAAGGATCTCAGAATGAGGCATGGATCCCCTGGAATGGAGCATGGACCCTTCCATAATGGGGCTAGGATGTCCCAAACTGGAGAATGGATCTTCTGGATTGGTTCATCGACCTCCCGGAATAGTGAAAGGATCTTCCGCTATACATAGAAGATAGGAGCAGGAGTAGGCCATCCGGCCCTTCGAACCTGCTCCGCCATTTAATGAGATCATGGCTGATCCTCCAATTCAGTATCCCGTCCCCGCCTTCTCTCCGTAACCCTTAACCCCTTTTGCCTGTAGAAATATATCTAATTCCCTCTTAAATATATTTAATGAGCTGGCGTACACTGCCCTCTGTGGCAATGAGTTCCACAGGTTCACCACCCTCTGAGTGAAGAAATTCCCCCTCATTTCTGTCCTAAATGGTTTAGCCCTTATCCTTAAATTATGTCCTCTAGTTCTGTTCTCACCCGCCAAGGGAAACATTCCTTCTGCATCTAGTCTGTCTAGACCTGTCAGAATTTTATACACTTCTATGAGGTCCCCTCTCAATCTTCTAAACTCCAGTGTGTACATCCCTAAACTACATAGTCTCTCCTCATAGGTCAATCCCGCCATTCCTGGTATCAGCCTGGTGAATCGCCGCTGCACCCCCTCCATGGCAAGAACATCTTTCCTCAGATGAGGCGACCAAAACTGTACACAGTACTCGAGGTGTGGTCTCACCAGTGCCCTGTACAGCTGCAGCAAGGTATCCCTGTTCCTGTATTCCAACCCTTTTGCTATGAAGGCCAGCATACCGTTTGCCTTCTTGACCGCCTGTTGCACCTGCATGCTCGCCTTCAGTGACTGGTGTACAAGAACACCCAGGTCTCTCTGTACTTCCCCCTCTCCCAATTTATTGCCATTTAAATAATAATTTGCCCTCCCGTTCCTGCACCCAAGGTGGATAACTTCGCACTTGTCCACATTATAGTGCATCTGCCATTTATCCGCCCAATCACCCAGTCTGTCCAAATCGCTCTGGAGCTTCCTGGTCTCCTCCTCTGAGCCCACCCCCCCTCCTAGTTTAGTGTCGTCTGCAAATTTGGAAATGCTGCATCCGACTCCCTGATCCAGGTCATTAATGTAAATTGTGAACAGCTGGGGACCCAGGACAGATCCCTGCGGTACTCCACTTGTTACTGCCTGCCATTCAGAAAATGAGCCGTTTATTCCAACTCTCTGTTTTCTATCTGACAGCCAGTTCTCTATCCACGTCAATACTTTCCCCTTTATCCCATGAGCTTCAATTTTCCATGCTAATCTTTTATGTGGGACCTTGTCGAAGGCCTTTTGGAAGTCCAGGTACACCACATCTACTGGCTGTCCCCCATCTATTTTACCAGTTACTCCCTCAAAAAATTCCAATAGATTAGTCAAGCACGATTTACCCTTTGTAAATCCATGTTGACTCTGTCCTATCCTGTCCCCATTTGCTAAGTGCTCCGCTATTTCATCCTTAATGATGGACTCCAGCATTTTGCCCACAACTGATGTAAGGCTTACAGGTCTGTAATTACCTGCTTTTTCCCTACCCCCCTTTTTGAATAGTGGGGTAACGTTAGCTACCCTCCAATCCATGGGCACTGTTCCCGAGTCTAATGAATTCTGAAAAATCATACTTAGTGCATCCGCTATCTCTAGGGCCACCTCCTTCAGTACCCTAGGATGCATGTTATCAGGCCCTGGGGATTTGTCCGCCTTCAATCCCTTTAGCTTCCTTAACACCATATCCTTAGAGATATTGATTTGCGTCAGTTCCTCCTTTGCCAATGTCCCTATTTTTCCCGATATCCCAGGGAGGTTTTTTGTGTCTTCCTTCGTAAAGACTGACCCAAAGTATGCATTTAGTTGGTCTGCCATTTCCTTATTTCCCGTTATATATTCCCCCGTATCTGACTGCAATGGACCAACTTTGGTTTTCACCAGTCTTTTCCTCTTGATATACTTATAAAAGCTTTTGGAGTTAGTTTTTATATTTTCCGCCAGCTTGCTTTCGTAAGCTATTTTGCCCCTCTTGATTAAGCCCTTTGTCCTCCTTTGCTCTATCTTAAACTGTTCCCAATCTTCCGCTCTGGCGCTTTTTTTGGCTATTTTATACGCCCTATCTTTGGATTTTATGCTGTCTCTAATTTCCACTGTTATCCACGGTTGAGTCACCTTTTTAGATTTCCTGGATGGGGCTTGGATCTCTCAGAAAAGAGAATGGAACTCCTGGAATTTATCTTGAGGATCCCTGATTATAATCACTCAACCATTGGTGGCCGTGCCTTCTGTTGCCTGGGCCCTAAGCTCTGGAATTCCCCCCTAAACCTCGCTGCCTCTCTATCTCTCTCTCCTCCTTTAAGACGCTCCTTAAAACCTACCTCTTTGACCAAGCTTTTGGTCACCTGCCCTAATTTATTTTTATGTGGATCGCTGTCAAATGTTTTTGTCTTAAAATACTCCTGTGAAGCGCCTTGGGACGTTTTACTACGTTAAAGGCGCTATATAAATACAAGTTGTTGTTGTTCGCAGGATGTGGGCGTGGATCTCCCAGAAAGGGGCACGGTTTTTTTCTGCAATGGGGTATGGATATCCTGGAATTGGGCATGGCTCTCTCGGAATGGGGAGTGGCTCTTCCATAATGGGACCTGGATCTCCCGGAATGGAAAATGGAGCTCTCGGAATGGGGGACTGGCCTCCAGGAATGGGGCTTGGATCTCTCGGAATGGTTCTCCCAGAATGGGGCATGGAATTCCCGGATAGGGGCCACGGACCTCGCTCAAAGGGCCGATCTCCCGGAATGGGGAATGGATTTCAGAATGGGGCAGGGACCGCCCAGAATAGCGCAGGGATCTCCCGGAATGAGGCAAGGATCTCTCATAAAAAAGGCATGGATCTTCCGGAATGAGAATGATCCTGCCAAAATGAGGCATGGACCTCACGGAATGGGGCATGGACCTCACGGAATGGGGCATGGATCTATCGCAATGGGGAATGGATCTCTCATGCTGGGGCATGGACCTGCCAAAAAGGTGAATGGATCACTCGGAATGGAACATCAACATCCAGGAATGAGGAATGGATCTTCCGGAATGGGACACTTGAGTTCCTGGAATGGGGCATAGATCTCCCAGATTGGGAATTGGATCTCCCGGAATAGGGTATGGATGTTGGAATGGGGCATAGATCTCCCGGAATGGGGCATGGACCTCCCAGAATTCTTTTTTTGTTCGTTCATGGGATGTGGGTGTCGCTGGCAAGGTCGGTATTTATTGAAACTGATTGCATTGAATGGGGCATGAATCTCTCAGAATGAGGAATGGATCTTCCGGAATGGGAAATGGATCTCCCGGAGTGGGGCAAAGATCTCCTGGATGGGGAATGGGTCTCCCACAATGGGGCATGGATCTCCTGAAATGGGCATGGATCTTCTGGAATGGGGCAAGGATCTCCTGGAATGGGCCGAGGTCCATGCCCCATTGCTATTTTTGCCTGCTTCCCTTTGGGGGAAAGCCTGGCATCTACTTGATGCCTGTCGATGTGAGGGAATCATGGTCACCAGGATCAGCATAGATGCATTTAAGGGAAAACTAGATAATCACATGAGGGAGAAAGGAATAGAAGGGTAAGCTGATAGGGTGAGATGAAGAGGGGTGGGAGCAGGTGCATGTTGAGCATAAACACCAGCAAGGACCAGTTGGTCCGAATGGCCAGTTTCTGCTGTACATTCTGGGCTCGATTTTGTCATTGGAGTGGGCTGGGGTCGTGTCATCCGCTTTTCGTATTAGCCACCCGACTCCAATTGGATGTGGGAGAATTAATCGATTTTCCCCTAATTGGGCAATTGAGTTCCAGCATGTGGGAACCCATGACCCAATTAGTGTTTTCAGTCTGAACGTCGCCTCTGATGATGTCATCATTGCTGCTACATTTAAGGTCTGCAAAGACTGGGAAGCTTTTGGCCTTTGCTGTGAGAGGGACCTGGAGGCAACATGAGCGCCCAGACGTTTTTTGTACCACCGCCACCACCACCACCGTTCCACAACAATGGTTATGACTGCTAAAAGTTCCCCCAGAATGATGATTGATCAAATCTCCTTCTTAATGGTGGACCTGCAGCTGATAGTCAGCAATCCAAGTGTGCTACCGCCAGGTTTCACCGTCGTGTTTCAGAGGAGGCGTGCATCACGTCGGAAAAGTGTTAAAATCAGAAAGGCCTCTCAAAATGGGATTATAGAGGCAATTAAGTGGTTGTTAAGGGCCTTAAGGGCCTATCCCGCCTCTTGGAGGCGGGACGGAGACGGGATCAGAAACCACGCATTTGGGAAAATTGCTTGGAGGCGGGATGGAGGCGGGGTCGGGCCCGCCCGCCATTTTTTTGCAATTTTAACACCCCACACGCCTCCATTCCCGCCTCCTCGGGCCTGGTAAAATCGAGCACTCTATATATGTATGTATGTAATGCATCCTACCACTGCATGAAGCGGGGCTGGGATTGCAAATACTCTGTACCACAGTGCAACTGCGAATTAACACCTCCAACCACTAAAGGATTTCTCAAAATAAAATTCTATTTTTATAGCGGCCCCATTTCAAAATGATTTCCCCGGGGCCGTTTGTGAGGGAAATGCGGCCTTGTTTTATTTACGGTTGACAATCAAGCTCTTTCCTTTAGCACTTTTCTCGGGGTTTTGTTTAATTCGTATTAGCCTGGGATTATCTAAAAACAATGAACAAACTCAATCTTTGTTTTAATTTCAGGTCGGGAAGCCGGCCGTTGTGATTTTTGTGGCCCCACTTCCATCAGGATCAGATCCTGCCACAGATCCACGCCTGCTTCACGCAGTGGGGGGCAAATGAGGTCGAGATGGCAGGAATTCCAATGGATGACTTCATCCTGCTTATTCTACCTCCGGCAGAACTTTAAAACACTCAAAGGAGCCAGAGATCCAGCCGAACTGGATCCCTCCTCAAACTCCACCCACGCCTCTCCAGAGTATCTGATTTCTTTGTTTCCCCGAAGCAGAGGAATTTCTGGCTGTTGCATTTAAACACTCCCTTATCATTTCTGGATCACTTCTGAGGTGCAGTCACTGTTCATAGAATCAAGAGAATGATACAGCACAGAAAGAGGTCATTCGGCCCATCGTGCCTGTGCCGGCTCTTTTGAAAGAGCTCTCCAGCTAGTCCCGCTCCCCCTACTCTTTCCCCATAGCCCAGCAAATATCCTCTTTTCAAGTAAATGTCCATGGAATAGAATCATAGCACAGTGCAGCACGGAAGGAGGCCAATCGAGTCTTCGGCGGCTCTTTCAAAGAGTGATCCAGTTAGTCTTTTTTGAAATTCCAATTCCCCTTTGAAAGTTACTATTGAATCTGCTTCCACCACCCGTTCAGGCAGTGCGTTCCAGATCACAACAACAAGCTGCGTAAAAAAATTCTCCTCATCTACCCCAGTCCTTTTTGCCAGTTTTCTTTAATCTGTGTCCTCTGGTTACCGACCCTCCTCCCAGTGGAAACAGTTTCTCCTTATTTACTCTATCAAAACCCCTCATAATTTTGAACATCTCGATTAAATCTCCCCTTAACCTTCTCTGCTCTAAGGAGATCAGCTTCTCCAGTCTCTCCACATAACTGAAGTCCCTCATCCCTAGTACCATTCTAGTAAATCTCTTCTGCACCCTCTCCAAGGCCTTGACGCCCATCCTAAAGTGTGTTGCGTGAGCAGCCTATACACCTACACTGCATTCTCAATCTTTGTCCGATAGGATTACATCGGATATACGGCACAGAAACAGGCCATTCAGCCCAACCAGTCCATGCTGGCATTTATACTCCACTCGAGCCTCCTCCCACCCTTCCTCATCTAACTCTATCAGCATAACCCTCTATTCCCTTCTCCCTCATATGCTCATCTAGCTTCCCCTTAAATACATCTATACTATTCACCTCAACTACTCCCTGTGGTAGCGAGTTCCACATTCTCACCAATCTCTGGGTAAAGAAGTTTCTTCTGAATTCCCTATTTGATTTCTTGGTGATTATCCTATTTTGATGGCCTCTTGTTTTGCTCTTCCCCACAAGTGGAAACATTCTCTCTTGTGTCTACTCTATAAAAACCATTCACCCCCTCAGCCTTCTCCTTCCACTTTTCTCCCTCCTCTCCTAATGGTGTTGACTTCAGCTGGACTTTGGGTTGGGTGGTGGGGGGGGGGGTGGGGGAGGGAAAACAGGAGAAAAGCAAACTATCATTTGACAATATAGAATAACTGCAGAAGGTGACAGGTACAAACTGCAGATACAATACTGTTAACTGCAGAGCACTCAGATAGCCAGAATTCAATAACACAGAATAAGAAAGCGGGTCCTTTACAAAATGTAAAATTACCTGTGGTTACTGCAAGTCTGTTGAAACCTGAAAGGATAACCAGATATCAGGAGCAAATTTTGCATTAGATACACTAGCGCTGGAATTATCTGTTAAGATGCAGCCAGCTGGCAACATCGCCAAATTTATTTTATTGTCGCAATGCTGTTGGTCCCCTCCCACCTCTGTTTTGGTGCAGAGTTATATAGGCCAGGCAGCTTTCAGGTTTGACCCTCATTCTCTATTGGGTCAGCTGTCCCGAACTAGGGTAGCAGTGGGGATACGACAATTACATAGAACGTACAGCAGAGAAACAGGCCATTCGGCCCAACTGGTCTAGTGTTTATACTCCACTCCTCCCACCCTACTTCATCTCACCCTATCAGCATAACCTTCTATTCCTTTCTCCCTCATGCACTTAAAATCCCCTTAAATGCACGTATGATGTTTCTCCTGAATTCCCTATTCGATTTACTAGTGACTATCTTCAATTTATGGCCCCTAGTTTTGGACACCCCAACATGTGGAAACATCCTCTCTACGTCAACCCTATCAAACCCCTTCATAATCTTAAAGACCTCTGTCAGGTCACCCCTCAGCCTTCTATTTTCCTGAGAAGTCGCACAACACCAGGTTATAGTCCAACAGCTTTATTTGAAATCACAAGCTTTCGGAGCGGCTGCTCCTTCGTCAGGTGAAGTGCAGCGCTCTGAAAGCTTGTGATTTCAAATAAAGCTGTTGGACTATAACCTGGTGTTGTGCGACTTCTCACATTTGTCCACCCCAGTCCAACACCGGCATCTCCACATCATGGCTTCTATTTTCCTGTTCGTCCTTTCTTGATAGGTATAACCTCTCAGTTCTGGTATCATCCTTGTAAATTAATTTTGCACTTTCTCCAGTGCCTCGATATCCTTTTTATAATATGGGGACCAGAACTGTGCACAGTATTCCAAGTGTGGCAGTTGTGACAATTGGCCTTGCACCACACCAGGGGTGGGTTAAGGAGACAAAATCTACCGAACATTCGCAGGTATAAATGCCAGGTGAGGACAAGATTAGGATTGACTGGGATGGTCGACACTGTGGACACTCGCTGTCAAAGCCCACACGAGAAACATGGTCACTGAGGCAACAGCTCAATTTGGAGAGATTGATTCCTGGGATGAGAGGGTTGTCCTATGAGGAGAGATTGAGTAGACTGGGCCTATACTCTCTGGAGTTTAGAATGAGAGGTGATTTCATTGAAACGTATAAAATTCTTAGAGGGCTTGACAGGTTAGATGCTGAGAGGCTGTTTCCCCTGGGCTGGCGAGTCTAGAACCAGGGGTCACAGTCTCAGGATAAGGGGTCGGCCATTTAGGACTGAGATGAGGAGAAATTTCTTCACTCAGAGGGTTGTGAATCTTTGGAATTCTCTACCCCAGAGGGCTGTGGATGCTCAGTCGTTGAGTATATTCAAGAATGAGATCAATAGATTATTGGACTCTAGGGGAATCAGGGGATATGGGGATAGGGCGGGAAAGTGGAGTTGAGGTAGAAGATCAGCCATGATCTTATTGAATGGCGGAGCAGGCTCGAGGGGCCGAATGGGCTACTCCTGCTCCTAATTCTTATGTTTCTTATCTTTGTTTCTTAGACAGGCTACAGGGAGAGAAAATATATTTAAACTGGATGAATCTAGGCTGAAGTGTTGGGTGATCCGACATAGACAGTCACATGCAATGTTCCCTGTAATGTTCCAGGGATCCCGCGCAGCCGGCTTTTCAATGTAAAAACCGCGCGTACGCGGTATTTTGATTTGGGCGTGGCGCCAAAAAAAGAGGGAACATTGGTCATATGTTTATAATCCACGAACAAAGAATTGTCCACCCCTCTGGCACTGTGCTATAAGTGGAAGGCTCCAAGCCCCGCCCTGTCATTTCTGTTACTTTATCCCATGGTTACTGAGCAGTAACAGCAGCTGCAGCCAGCACCCTCTGAGTAGGGCTGCCAGGATTGTCCTGGAGTCTCCAGGGACTGAAGATTAATCTCCAGGACACTGCGATGGCAGACGGGTTTAACATCTCATCCGAAAGACGGCACCCCCCCGACAGTGCAACACTCCCTCAGCACTGCACTGGGAATGTCAGCCTAGATAATGGGCCAAAAATTCGGCCCTTCCCGGGTGAGTACACAGTGCGTACTCACCCGTAAGGCGTCCCGAAGTGCCGGTTTCCTGCATGCACTGCGCATGCGCAGGAAACCGGAACTTCCGGTCTGGTGAAGGGGGCGGTTCAGAGGTGAACCGCGTGCGCGGTAGAGGCTGCGCGCACACAGCAAACTTAGGTTTTTTTTCAGGTTTCTACGGGAGGGTAAGTATTGAAGAACCTGCACATTTAAAAAGGAGGCGCAGGACCCGTTTTCAACAAGGTAGGTGGTTAATTAATTATAATTTAAAAAAAATTTCAACAGGTTTGTCTTTTTTAGATACTTTAAAGAAAGGTAAGTTTATTTTTAGCACTGTTAAAAAGTATTTTAATTTTTTCAAAAATTTAAATTTTTGTTTAAAGTAGTTAATTTATTTAACTTATAGGCCCGAAAATTAGACCTAATGCGGGAGAGTACGCGCTGTGTACTCTCGCGTATTAGGTCCCGAAGTGCCGGTTTCCTGCATGCACTGCGCATGCGCGGGAAACCGGCACTTCGTGTATGGCAAAGGGGGCGGTTCCTAAGTGAACCGTGTGCGCACTACAGGTTGTGCGCACGCAGCACACTTAGTTTTTTTTTCAGGTTTGAACGCGCAGGTAAGTGTTGAAGATTTTACACATGAAGAAAGCAGGCGTAAGACCCCCTTTTAACAAGGTAAGTAGTTAATTAAGTATTATTTTAAACTTTTTTCAACAGGTTTATCTTTTTTAGAGACTTTAAAGAAAGGTAAGTTTATTTTTATAACTTTTAAAAAGAATTTAAATTTTTTCAAAAATTTAAATTTTTGTTTAAAGTGGTTAATTTATTTAACTATAATTATTTTATTAATGTGATGGCTTTTTTTTTAAATTTAATTGAGGTTTAGCTGTTCTTTTGGGGGCTTGTTGTATTCATAGTTTTGACAGCTCTTGCTGTCAAAACTATGAATGAAAGATGGTGTGCTGCCATTGGCTCTAACTGGCCCACGTGATCCCAGAGGTAGTATCGAACTAACTGCGCCTCTGGGACACGCACACACTGTGCGCCGGCACCAGGGAGAGGCCCAGGAACTGAAGTTCGTGTGGGCCAAAACCATAAAGGTAGGCGCGGAGTGTGATATCGCGGGGGATCCTTACCCCCGCGGCAACCATCGAACTCCAATTTCTGGGCTATACTTATTTTAAAAATGTGATATTTTTTTTAAATTTATTTGAAGTTTAGGTGTTGTTTTGGGGCCGATTTCAATTCATAGATTTGACAGGTCTGTCAAATCTATGAATGAAAGATGGTCTGCTGCCATTGGCTCTCCATGGCCCACGTGATCCCAGGGGACGCATCGCACTAACTATGCCCCTGGGATACACAAGCACTGCGCGCCGGCAGCTGCAGGAGGCCCAGGAGCTGAAGTCCCCGTGGGCCCAGAGGTCAACGGCAGGCGCAGTAGGTAGGTGCGCGTGGGATCCTTGCACCCGCGGGAAGCCAGGGAGCCTAATTTCTGGGCCAACGTGTTCACATCTCTGGAGTGGGACTTGAACCCACAACCTTCCGACTCAGAGGCGAGAGTGCTGCCCACTGAGCCACGGCTGACAACTAAACAGTATATGAAAATTGATTGTTTTTACTGTGAAACCTATATACTGTTCATTCATGTATTCCATACAGAAGAAACCAGTCAACAAACTGTGTTTATCTCAACAGGATGCTTTTCAGTCTTCCTTCCACAAATGAGCAAACACCAGCTCATGCTATCATTCAACTAGATACTGGGCAAGAAAATGCGTACTACTGATAGTGGGGAGATGCAAAGTTCGCTTAAGGGACTGACTAGTGACACTGAATCTAAGAGAACGTCTAGCGCAAAAACCCGATACATTTTTTTAGAAAATTACTTCAAAATATCAATCATAACTTACAGGATGTAACCGTCATTGACATCATACAACGGAAAACTGGAGCTGGATTTTCACAGAATATTGGCGTGTCATTTTGTGCTCAGTCTCATTGGTCAATAATGACCTTTTATTCTTGGTCAGCTGGGTATTTCACGAGTAGGACTTCGTCGCCATGTTTAAGAGCCTTTAAGCCAGGTCTAACCTGAGACAGCCACGGTTAGAGTTTCTGTTTGTCGGTCAGCCCACTTGCCCAAGTCCCGGGAGCTCTGGTGCGGGTTAGTAAGAGTGGAGGCTCAGGGACGCCCAAGTGTACTCAGGGGTACTGCTGGAGTTCAATCGGCGGGAACTATGCAGTGTACCAGCCCAGAGCACTGGACCCACTCCAGAGACTTGAGCACAAAATTCTAGGCTGGCTCTCCAGTGCAGTGCTGAGGGAGTGCTGCACTGTCGGAGGTGCCGTCTTTCGGATGAGTCATTAAACCGAGGCCCCGTCTGCTCTCTCAGGTGGACGTAAAAGATCCCATGGCACTATTTCGAAGAAGAGCAGGGGAGTTAACCCCGGTGTCCTGGCCAATATTTATCTCTCAATCAACATCACAAAAACAGATTATCTGGTCATTATCACATTGCTGTTTGTGGGAGCTTGCTGTGCGCAAATTGGCTGCCGCGTTTCCCACATCACAACAGTGACTACACTTCAAAAAGTACTGCATTGGCTGTAAAGCGCTTTGTGATGTCCTGAAGTCGTAAAAGACGCTATAGAAGTCTTTCTTTCTTTTTAAATACAGGAAACTCTTTATTAACCGGCACCGACGGGACCGGCGTGGTGCCAGTTTATCAAAAAGTCCGGATAATGGAGAGTTATATCTCCCAACGTACGAGAGCCCCTGACATGCGCCTGCATTCGGAGCTCCGTCTCCCCGGGGACCGCCAGCTGACCATCTGTCGTGTCCGCTGCCTACCCGGGCTGCACATTCCTCTCCCAATCTACACGCTCCGATACAAGGCAAACGCCTCGGGGTTTTTTTTAAAGTTAATCTTAAACGAGAGATGAAGGAAAACCCCGGTTACCTACTCAAGAATTTTGCCGGTTAAGAGAGATTTCTGGATATTTGGGTGCCGGTTAATAAAGAGTTTCCTGTATAGAGCCAGAGGCTGATGGGTTATAATCTGCCGATTCACTTCCTTTGACTTGTCAACATCAAGAACCAATTTCTTTTTTTTGATAATACATTTTAAAGTTTGTTTTCGACTCATTTTCCGAGCAGCCTCTCATGTGTGAATTGCTTACAGACATGAGGAAGCACAGAACAAGGGAAAGTCATTCAGTCCCACAAACCCACTCCTTCCACAGCCCATGTACAATCTATACTCTTATGGAATCTGGGGGTTCAAGTAGGCCCGTTTTTTTTTAGGCGCTACACAGCCACCGAAGGTTTCAAAAATGGTGTCCGAGATGAGCAAGCACACTTATGAGGGGCGTAGCTAGGGTGGATAGAAAGGAACTTTTCCCCTTAGTAGAGGGGTCAATAACCAGGGGGCACAGTTTCAAGGTAAGGGGCCGGAGGTTTAGAGGGGATTTGAGGAAAAACTTTTTCACCCAGAGGGTGGTTGGAATCTGGAACTCACTGCCTGAAAGGGTGGCAGAGGCAGGAACCCTCACAACATTCAAGAAGCATTTAGATGAGCACTTGAAACGCCATAGCATACAAGGCTACGGACAAAGTGCTGGAAAACGGGATTAGAATAGACAGGGCTTGATGGCCGGCGCGGACACGATGGGCCGAAGGGCCTCTTTCTGTGCTGTATAACTCTATCTATGACTCGATGACTTTCGACGGGAAGTGCGCCGGACACCATCTTGGTAAAGGGTTTTGCGTGCGCGCCATATCCGCCCAGAGTCTTTAGGGAGCGATTCTCTCTTCACTTCAGCGCGGGCCAATGCATGCGTCGTCTTCACTTCACAAAAGGAGGTTGCGAGTGAAATTTTTTCAACTGCTGCGGCCACAGCTGCGGCCTCAGAGCAGGGCATTGCCAGTGGCTGTCAAGGTGACCGTGGCTCTGAACTTTTATGCGCCTGGCTCCTTCCGGGCTGCTGCTGAAGATATAAGCAACATCTCGCAGTTTACAGTGCGCTGCTGCACTGAGGCTCTCTATACACAGGGAGGCGGCCTCATTCCATTACCTCTTGCCGGACACAAGCAGGCGGAGTGGGCACGAGGGTTTGCACGGGTTGCAGGCTTCCCCATGGTGCCATTGATTGCACGCACATTGCCTTGCGTGCTCCTCCTCTGAAATCTGCCGTTTTCACGAACCGAAAGGGGCTCCACTCCCTCAATGTGCAGCTGGTGTGCGACGACAGGCAGCGCATCATGCAGGCGAATGCCCCGTTACCTTGGCAGCGGTCACAATTCTTTCATTCTGCGGCAGTCCTCTGCATTTGTCAAAGGCTGGCTACTGGGCGACAAGGATTATCCCCTCATGACATGGCTCGTGACTCCGGTCAGGAACCCACGCACACGTGCGCAGGAGGCCTACAATGAGAGCCATGCTTCGACAAGGATCAATAGAGCACACCATCGGCCTCCTCAAGCAACGCTTCCGCTGCCTGGACCGCTCTGGAGGAGCCCTGCAGTGCTCAGCTGAGTGGGTATCAATATTTGTGGTCGTATACTGCATGCTGCACAACCTGGTCCTTATAAGGGAACAGCTGAGGAGCAGGAGGAGGAGGAGGAAGGGAGGCTACAACATAGACAGCCCCTTTCTGCCAGGGCTCTATGTGATCAGATTATTCATGAGCGACACCAGTAACCTCAACCAGACCTCCCCATTCACCAGCAGTCCCACACTCCTTACCTTTCCTCTATCACTGACCATCACATCCTCCTCTTTCTGACAACACCCATTGGTTCCTCCCTCAGTTCACCGCGGAAATAAAACACACCACCAAATGCAAAGTCAAGTCCAAATTTATCAAGTCAATCACAAAATTAGACATACAAAATGAAACTAATCACCTATGTGCATTCTCTTAGTGCCTGCCTTCCGTGTACCTTTGCCTCTCCTAGTGCTCCTACGAGGTACTTCCCCAGTGTCTGCAGCAGGGGTGCTGGAAGGCTGCTGACCTTCAACTGAGGAGATTGCAGATGACATTGGCGGGTGACTTCAAGCAGCTCTGGGCCTAGAAGGCCCGGCTTCAGACTGCACCATCTCGGCCTGGGCTGCAGCAGTCTGGGCTGGCTGTCTGACAGGCAACAGCAAGGGCACTGGCGGAGTGGCAGGGGTGGGAGCAGGAATGCCATCATCCTGAGAGAGGACACCAGGTTCGTGTTCCATGGAGCCACTGCCACTCTCCTGGAGCGGCGCCTCAGCAATCCTGGTGACCTGTTGGAGAGCCGATTGCTGGACTGATGCGATGCCCCTGGAAGCCCCTTTGAACACTGCTATCCACAGCCATGATGGCAACAGTCTGAGCTTCCACTGCAGTACTCAGACCTTTGATGGAAGCTGTTTGTGCTGCAATGGAAGCTGTGACTTCGGCCATCAGACACTGCATCATGGTGGGTTCCACAGGTGTGCTGATGGAGGTGACCACCCATTCCAGGTTTGAAAGGATGGGCTCCAAGCTCTGCACAAAGCTCTGTGCCAAGTTGGAGCTGGTCTCCTCCGTGCTCCTTGACATTTTGCGCAGGCTTTCTGACAGGCTTTCCAGTGCACCAAGCATTTCGGTGTGTAAACCCATCAGCCTTCTTCAGTAACCTGGCCCATCAAAGTCCTCATCTGACTCCTCTACAATAGAACTAGTGTGCGACCTCACCCTCTGGCGAGCTGACACCAGGGTTGTCCTTCCCCCTGCTCTAGCTCCTGCGCACTTGTGCCCAGTGTCTCACCAAAAGCAGATACTTCCTCTATCCTAGCCACTAAAATACGCGCAAGTGTCAGTCTCTGAGCTGGTGGCTGCGAGTGTAAGATCGAGCGATGGTGTCTCTTCATCATCACTGTCTTCGTCCTCTTCCTCCGCTGACTGGGAAGGTTCCAGTTCTTGACTACCTGAAATGAAAAAAGGGACAAGGGTTGGGTTGGGTTGTGATGAGGGGAGAGGAGAAAGTAAGAAGTGTGTTTTTACACCATCTGCAGCTTGTGAGTCAGAAGAGATTGTGCGATGAGGGAGAAGTGGGAAGAGAGAAGAAGGATTAGGAATGCAGAGATCCTCATCATCAATTTCTCCAGCCCTGCCAGTGGCCACGGCCACAGTGATGCCCCTTCCCATGATGGCCAGCACAGTCTCCTCCATGGGGGTTAAAAGATGCAGACGCGCTTGTCCTCTTCCAGTTCTTTGCTGCAGCCTGCTGTTATGCGCCACCTCCTCCTGCAAGAAAGTGTGTCAGTGAGTGTCCTGTAATATTTTTTGGGCGATGTGGCTGTCATGTTTAAATAGCTGCCAGTGCGTGTGAGCTGTGGGTGTGAGGCTTGCTAAGTGTGTGAGGATGAAGTAAACCGTCTGAATTGGCGGGTTGAATACTGATTAATAGATATTGTTGGTAGATGGGTGATGGGCGTGTAGTGAATTGAGCAGTGGATGAGGCTAGTGGTGCAGTTGGCAGGATAAGCCATTTGAAGATTGAACTCACTCACCTTGACAACTCCTGTCAGATCATTAAACATCTTCCTACGCTGCATCCACGTTCTTGAAGCACGACTCCTGGCATTGACCTCTGTCGCTACTTCTTCCCACTGCCTCCCGAGCATATGTCTGGAGGGCCTCCTGCAACCCCTGCAGATACAGGATGTCTCTCCTTTTCTCCGCCTCTTCCACCAAGGCCTGCAGTGCAGCATCGGAAAATCCTGGTGCTCGCGCTCTCGCACGTTCAAACATTCCTCGAAGTATCACAGCACAGGTTTGGTTCGCCAAGGGAAGCCACCGCTCCTTGCAGCCGCAATTCACCTCCCCTTTAAGAGGTGCAGGCTGCCTTTAAGTAGCGCTGGCCACTCGCGATATCGGGCCCCTACATTAGCGTGCAGCCAATGAACAGCGCCGGGTAGCGCTGGCTGCATACGGCAATTGTGGAAAACTATCAGGCAGCAGGAATTTAACGTGCTGTCTGCAGTGCTATGAGAGGGCGTGGGTTAACTGTGTACCGCAATCCCCACGCCTGTTTTCGGGGGTTATCCCATTTAATCTCCTCGGGGAAATTTCGGCATAAATAATCCCTGCTCCCCTCTAGCAAAACTCCAGAATATTCATCACTCCTCACAACTCCACCGGTCAACCCTGGCCTATTGCCCTCACACAGCATTCCCCTCCCCAGTCCCAGCTCCATGGCAATCACTGTCCATGGCAGAGTACAGGCCAGAATTTGTTGGAAAAATAATAGCGTGTGAACGACGCACTCTTATTAAATCGTCCAGAAACTTGCGGCGAGGAAGAGATTCCCCGTGGACTGCGAGTCGCCACAAGTTAGTTGCTGGCCGATTTGTGCCGCTCTGCCCTTGGCGTCACGTAAACGGCATCTCGCACTTAACATCCGGGTGATTTTCATGTAGTTGCTGGATTAATTGCCCATTAAACTCGCCACAGAACGTTAAGTCTAGTAATTATCAGCCCAAGTACCCTTTTAACGATGTAATAATTGTTAAATTCTGCCAGTCTACCTCTCTGGCCCATAAAGTGAACAATTAAGACCGTGGCGTCTCATTCCTTCAGGTTCTGAATTGTTTTGGGAGATTTTAAAAATGTCAAATATAATATTTTTTTAAATTCTTATTTTTCCTTTCTGTCTCTTTTTTTCTTTCTCTTAATCCAATCTGTCTTTTCCTCTCTATGTGTTCTGTTTCTGTACCTGATTTGACTCTAGCTCGTCCTCCTTCTCAGCCCTTCCTCTGTTTCTTTCTCAATCCTCAAATCTTATGGGGTGAAGGAGACAGACTGTTGGGTCCGTCGTTCACCAAGGTTCCAGGTGGCCCCGGTGCCCTCGCCGCGCCATTATCAGCTCGTACTTCCAGCAAGTTACAGGGCGAAAAAATGTTGAGCGGAAGATGTGCAGGAACAAGTCTAACTGAAGGGGCACTCCACGAGACGGCCCGCTCCAGCGAGTTCTGGGCCATTATGATCAGCTCAAACGGCGCCTATTCCTGTGAGGCCTAAACCTCTTCCAACCAGACACATCGCTCCTTGTTACGGGAGTTAATCACTTCAGCCTCAGCTGCTTTTGCTGGGTGGAACTATGACCCATTTATCTGTGCTGGGGGCGGGGGGGGGGGGCGCAGCGGGGAGTTTTTTTTAAAAATCCCGTCATACTTACTTACCGACAAGAATCAAGGGATAGGGCGGGAAAGTGAAGTTGAGATCGAATATCAGCCATGATCTTATTGAATGGCGGAGCAGGCTTGAGGGGCCCATGCGGCCTACTCCCGCTCCTAATCCTTATGTTCTTAAGTTGATCTGGCTGTTAAAAAGCGTACGGAATCCTTGGCTTTATAAACAGAGGCAGAGCACAAGAGCAAGGAAGTTATGCTAAACCTTTATAAATCACAGGTTAGGCCTCAGCTGGAATACTGTGTCCAATTCTGGGCACCACACTTTAGGAAGGATGTCAAGGCCTTAGAGAGGGTGCAAAGGATATTTGCGGGTACAGTAGCATAGTGGTTATGTTACCGGGCCTTGGACCAATGATCCATGAGACATGAGTTCAAATCCCACCACGGCAGCTGGGAAATTTAAGTTCAGTTAATTAAAATAAATCTGGAATAAAAAGCTAGCATCAGTAATGGTGACCATGAAACTACCGGATTGTCGTAAAAACCCATCTGGTTCACTAATGTCCTTTTTAGGGAAGGAAATCCGCCGTCCTTACCCGGTCTGGCCTATATGTGACTCTGGACCCTCAGCAATGTGGTTGACTCTTAACTGCCCTCTGAAATGGCGGCTCAGCACCACCTTCTCAAGGGGCAATTAGGGATGGGCAATAAATGCCGGCCTTGCCAGCGACGCACACATCCCATGAATGAATTTTTAAAAAATATTTACTAGAATGGTACCAGGGATGAGGGGCTTCCTGTGGAGACACTGGAGAAGCTGCGATTGTTCTCTTTAGAGCAGAGAAGGTTAAGGGGAGATTTATTAGAGGCGTTCAAAATCATGAAGGCTTTTGATAGAGTAAATAAGGAGAAACTGTTTCCGGTGGTAGGAGGGTCGGTAAGCAGAGAACACAGATTAAGATGCTGTAATTGGCAAAAAAGCCAGAGGGGGAGATGAGGAGAAATTTTTTTACGCAGCAAGTTGTTGTGATCTGGAATGCGCTGCCTGAAACGGTGGTGGAAGCAGATTCAACAGTGATTTTCAAAAGGGAATTGGATAAATATTTAAAAAGGAAAAGAATTGCAGGGCTATGGGGAAAGAGCAGGGGAGTGGGACTAATTGGGAGAGCTCTTTCAAAGAGCCAGCACAGGCACGATGGGCCGAATGGCCGTCTTCTGTGCTGTAAGATTCTCTTGATTCTGCTGGGCCAACAGCACAAACTGGGTCCAGCACATTAGGGGCTCCCTGAAGAAATCTCAGGGTCTCTGGGGCCCACAGACTCATGTATTTTCCTTTATCTGTTGATTTACGAGCTTGTTATTTCTGATGCTCCACACTAATGAAGTATGTTCTTGGCAATGACAGTACTGTTTCCCTTTGGATAGCTGACACTGGCCTCCATGTTAACCACCTCCCCCACGGGCAGGAAAGGGTCGGGCGAGGGGTTAAAATCCTAAAAGTCGAATTCCCGACTCAACCCGCCCGTTGTAATATTAACGGCACTGATTCAGGCCCTCGACGAGGCTCCAGCTAAAGTCAGGCGGGGCCTACTTAAGATGCAACGGTTGTAGCCCGATGATGTCATCGACGCCGCAACGTAATATTAGCGTCAACTCAGGAGGAGTACCCCCCCGCTGTCTGTCGCCTGGCAACAGAACCACGGCGGGAGGAGATGATTGGCCAGAAGAGGCCCAGGTAAGTTTTCAAACTTTCCCTCTCTTGAATTTCAGCACCTTGTGGGCCAGGAGGAGCAGTCGTGCACCCTGCCCCCCCCACCACCCCCCGCATCTCCCCCAGGCCCCACAAAGAGTCCTTGGGCCTCCCGCCCGCGCCCCCCCCCAAATCTGGAACGCGAGGAATCCCTGGCCTCCCCCTCCCACCGCGATGCGAGGGAATCGCCTCCACCCGCTGACTCCTGGGGAACGGTCCCGCGTGGCAGCGGACAAATTCCGATGGTGAACCTGGCCGGGTGTCGGGGAGGGGGGGGGGAGTCCGTGAAGTTTTATTTAAAGGAGCCCCTGCCGTTAAGATTGGCTGGGCCTCCACGTCCTCGACCTGTCCGAGTGTGCCGCCCGTTACTGGGCTCACCCCCAACCTTCCCGCCCCGCCCCACCCCATCAAAGTCAAGGCCTGCCTTTCAGGAGTTTCAATGGGGATCCCCAGATATTAGTAGCAGGTCAGAAGGTCCCACGTATAGAAAAGTTGGAAAACCCCTGCAATGGCAGCATCAATTACATGGCGAGGTGGTTAATAAAACACCAAAACTGACCAACAGGTTTTTTTGTCCTGTAAAGGGAAATTTCAATTTTGTGCATCTGGTGAGACGCTCACATGTTGGCGGCCATGTTGGAAATTCAGGCGCATGGCTGTCTGACCAGAGACTCGCGCGCTGTGCTTCTCAGATGTGTCACCTGAGGCTTCCTAGCAGCACAAAGGTGAACAATTATCTCAGAAGTCCACATATGAAATGTAATTTGTCACTTTTTGAGATAAATACGTGCAAGCTATTGATCACATGATTAACTAAAGCGTATTACAAAGCTTTGCATTACATAGATTGCAGGAACAGGCCATTCGGCCCAGCTGGTCCATGCCGGTGTTTATGCTCCACACGAGCCTCCTCCCATCCTACGTCATCTAACCCCATCAGCATATCCTTCTATTCTTTCTCCCTTGTGTGTTTATCCAGCTTCCCCTAAAATGCCTCTACATTATTCGCCTCAACTAC
Organism: Squalus acanthias; assembly: GCA_030390025.1. Lineage (NCBI taxonomy): Eukaryota > Metazoa > Chordata > Chondrichthyes > Squaliformes > Squalidae > Squalus > Squalus acanthias. Next base: position 20,466,830 of record CM059450.1, read on the forward strand.
TTTCACATTCTCACCATTCTCTGGGTAAAGAGGCTTCTCCTGAATTCCTCATCTCCCCTACGTCTAGCCAATCAAACCCTTTCGTAATCTTAAAGCCCTCTATCAGGTCACCCTTAAGCCTTCCCTTTTCCAGATGGTTGCATCGGGAGGATAAAGTCACTCCCTGTTATATACACAAGCCCTGTAAAGTTGTTAAGACAGCCGTTGACTGAGACACATGTGATTGTTCTAACCTGCGTTCTTGTCCGAACAAGCGCTCGACCTCCTCGCGCCCGGGGCTCCGTGTTCGTGTCTTCTGCCCCAGCTGCTTACAATCCTGCTCCAACTTCTCCCGGCTGACGATCCGCTTGGGCTTCGGGATATCCGCCAGCACCGTGTATTCTTTGCGGAAGAGCCTGGCCTCCGAGCTCCCGACGCTGGTCCTCGTGCCCCAGCTTGACTCCGACTCGAAGGAACTCTGGGATGACGTCAGCCGGCCCAAGCCGAGCAGCCCCCCGCCTCCCACGGCGCTCCCGAAGGCGGGAGAGCCACTCTGGCCCGCGCTCCTGTTCTCCGCGGCCCGGTGCGTGGCAGGGGGCAGGTTGTGAACCGAGTCCGATTTTGCTCGTTCCAAGGAGAAGTATCCGCTCTCCACCCGTGGCTTCCGGCCGTTCACTCGCTCTCCGCTCACTCGTTCGCTGCTCACCAACTCCGTGCCTGACACTGACAAAAGCACAATCAGTTCTGGCCTCCATATCACACTTCGAGTACTGTAAACGGTTCTGGTCTCCATATTATAAAAAGAATATAGAGGCACTGGAGAAGGTGCGAAAAAGATTTACCAGGATGAAACCAGAAATGAGAGGTTATACCTATCAGGAAAGACTGAACAGGCTGGGCTTCTTTTCTCTAGAACAGAGAAGGCTGAGGGGTGACCTAATAGAGGTCGTTAAAATTATCTAAAGGGTTCAATAGGGTACACTTAGAGATGTTTCCACTTTTAGGGGAGTCCAAAACTAGGGGCCAAAAATATGGCCACCAGTAAATCCAGTAGGGAATTCAGGAGAAACTTCTTTACCCAGAGGGTGGTTAGAATGTGGAACTCACTACCACAGGGAGTAGTTGAGGTGAATAGAGCATTTAAGGGGAAGCTGGATAAACACAATGAGGGAGAAAGGAATAGAAGATTATGCTGTTAGGGTGAGATGAACAGGGATGGGAGGAGGTTCGTGTGCACAGGGCATAGAGCGGTCTGCACAGAGTGGGATTAAAACGGAGTGTACTTAAACAGAGTGTTTTATTTGGGAATTTGGAAAGAGTGGGAATTTCTGGTAAGTATTGGGTAAGTAGTAGATGTAAAAAGTGAAATTTAGTTTAACATTTTGATTTTAACCTAGAACTTTAAAAACTGTAGTTAACAGAAGCTGCCTGCCAGTGTCAATTAACAGCAGGGGAGCTGAGTCAACACTTGTAAATTGGGTGAGGCTCCTAGAGTATAAGAGTAAACAGGTCTGCAGAGCACAGAGCGGTCTGCACAGAGCGGGATTAAAACGCAGTGTACATAAACAGAGTGTTTTATTTGGGAATTTGGAAAGAGTCGGAATTGGGAGAAGAGGGGGAAGGAGTTGCAGCTTTTTGCCTACACTACTTGTAGTGCTTTGTGTTATAGGTAGATATTCAATTTCAGTACCCATAACTTAATCTAGATCAAGTAAGTAGTCAAGAAACTACACTGTAAACTAAGTTACCTAATTACAAATTTAATTAAATTTAATTAAATAAAACAAAATCATATAGGGATGGCAGGGCAGGTGGTGAGCCGCAACTGCAACATGTGGGAGTTTGTGGAGAGCATTGTGATCCCGGACAACCACGTTTGCAGTAAGTGCCTGCATCTTGAGGAACTTCAGCTCAGAGTTTTTGAGCTGGAGTCTGAGGTGCCGACATTGCAGGACATCAGGGATGGGGAGAGTTACCTGGACACTTTGCTCCAGGAGGCAGTCACACCCCTTAGGTTAGGTAGTGGTACAGGTCTGGTTAGTGGTCAGGGACAGGAGGGTGTGACTGCAACTCAGGCAGGTAAGGGGACCCCAGGTGCAGTGCTGGAGGAGCCTCAGCCTTTGCCCTTGTCCACCAGGTATGAGGTTCTTGCTGCCTGTGTGGATGAGGGAAAAGCCTGCAGGATGGATGAGCAAGCTGACCATGGCACCATGGTGCAGGAGGCCATTCAAGTGGGGGGAGTGAAAGGGAATGTAGTTGTGGTAGGGGACAGTATAGCCAGGGGGATAGATACTGTTCTCTGTAGCCGCAACCGAGAGTTCCGAAGGTTGTGATGTCTGCCCGATGCCAGGGTTAAAGACATCTCCTCGCGGCTGGAGGAGAACTTGGAGTGGGAGGGGGAGGATCCAGTTGTCGTGGTCCACATAGGAACTAACGACGTAGGTAGAACTAGGAATGAGGTTCTGCTGAGGGAGTTTGAGGAGCTAGGATCCAAATTAAAAAGCAGAACCTCAAAGGTAATAATCTCTGGATTGTTACCTGAGCCACGCGCAATTTGTCATAGAGACAAACAGATTAGAGGTTTAAATGCGTGGCTCAAAGAGTGGTGTGGGAGGAAGGGGTTTCAGTTCATGGGGCACTGGCACCAGTACTGGGGAAAGAGGGAGCTGTTCTGTTGGGACGGGCTTCACTTAAACCGGGCTGGGACTGTGCTGGCGAATCGAATAACTAGGGCAGTAGACAGGGCTTTAAACTAATGAAGGGTGGGCGGGAGGATTCAGGAAAGAGTAAATTTAAAAGCAGCGAGAGAAATGTCAAGGCTCTAGAACAGAGTAGATTTTTGTGTAAAAATAAGCAGAGTGGGTCAGGAAGGGACAGAGAGTAACAAATGTAATAAGGCATCAGTGACTAAGGTGACATCAGGGAAAAATAGAAATAAGTCAAAGCTAAAGGCACTATATCTGAATGCGCGAAGCATTCGCAACAAAATAGATGAATTAATAGCACAGATAGAAATTAATAGGTTTAATCTAATAGCCATTACGGTGACGTGGTTGCAATGTGGCCAAGGTTGGGAACTAAATATTCTAGGATACTTAACTTTTAGAAGAGAAAGGCAAAGGAGGAGGGGTAGCCCTGAAAATAAAAGATGGGCTACAGACAGTAGAGAGAAAGGATCTTAGCTCCAAAAATCAAGTAGTAGAATTAGTTTGGGTGGAGCTAAGAAACAGCAAGGGGCAGAAAACATTGGTGGGAGTTATTTATAGGCTCCCAAACAGTAGTTGTAATGTAGGGCAGAGTATAAATCAGGAAATTAGAGGCGCATGTAATGGGGACTTTAATCTACATATAGACTGGACAAACCAAATTTGCAGTAATAGTGTGGAGGACAAATTCATGGAATGTATGCAAGATAGTTTTCTAGATCAGTATGTTGAGGAACCAACTAGGGAACAGGCTATTTTAGATCTAGTATTGCACAACGAGAAAGGGTCAATTAATAACTTTGTAATAAAGGGGCCTTTAGGGAAGAATGACCATAATATGATAGAATTTTATATTGAGCTTGAAAGAGATTTAGTTAAATCTGAAACTAGGGTCTTAAATCTAAACTTGGCTAAGGTAGATTGGGAAACTACATTAAAAGGTATGACGGTAGACAAGCAATGGCTAGTATTTAAAGAATTAATACATAATTTACAACAAATATACATTCCTTTAAGATGGGTTTGGAGTGCATGTGCATAAATGCATGGAGCATGGTAAATAAGGTTGGTGAGCTTCAGGCACAGGGCACCACATGGGACTATGATATAGTGGCAATAACAGAGACCTGGCTCAAAGAAGGGAAGGATTGGGAACTTAACATTCCTGGCTACAGGTATTCAGGAAAGATAGGGAGGGGGCTAGCAGTATTTATCGAGGAAACTATTATAGCACTGGAGAGGGATGATGTTGGTGAGGGGGCAAAGACAGAGTCTATTTGGTTAGAATTAAGGAACAATAGAGGAGCTATTACGCTACTGGGTGTATACTATTGGCCACCGAATAGAGAAGCAAATTTGCAGACAAATTACAGAAAGATACAAGAAATACAGAGTAGTGATAACGGGGGACTTCAATTATCCTAATATAGATTGGTATAGTAACAGTGTAAAGGGCAAAGAGGAGGATGAATTCCTAAAACGTGTAGAAGAGAACTTTCTTGATCAGTGTGTTTCCAGCCCAACGAGGAAGCAAGCAGTGCTGGATCCAGTTCTGGGAATGAAGTGGGGAAAGTGGAGCATGTTTCAGTGGGGGAGCTTTTGGGGAACAGTAATCATAACATCATCAGGTCAAATAGTTATGGAAAAGGACAAGGAACAATCAAGCGTAAACATGCTTAACTAGAGAAGGGCTAACTTCAGTGAGTTGAAACGGGAACTGCCCCAGGTGGATTGGAATCAAAAATTGGTAAGCAAAACAGTAAATGAGAAATGGAGGCCTTCAAAGAAGAGATGGTTTGGGTACAGATTCTCATGAGGGGGAAAGGAAGGTCATCCAAAGTTAGAGCTCCCTGGATGACTAAAGATATAGGGGAAAAAATTGGGTTGGTTTGAGCCACTCGAGGGGGCACTAATGGGGCGCAAATCCCCTAGCGCCCGGGTGCGGCGCTGCTAACGCCTCCCGCAAAATTCAGCGGGAGGTTAGCGGTGCCGGTAGCCGGTAGTGCCCCACAGCGCTGCGCCTCCAGCGATTATGTCATCGCCGAGCGACGTGACCCCTTAGCGCCCTGCCACGACCCCTTACCGTCCAGCGGCAGAAATTCGGCTGCACCCCGCAAAGCTGTCGCGGGCGATGTCAGCGACAACCTCGCGGGTCGCGAACCGGGCCGACCTCCGCTCGCGAGGCGGTAATTAAAGGGGAAGCTCGGCTGCGCCCTGCACCGCCATTTTATTGTTTTGGCCGACCTCAAGGTCGGCCTCTCGTGGCGGCCCTTGGCGTGGGCCGTGGCCGCCATCGTGCAGCCCGGCACCACGTTTCAGTGCCGGGCTGCGGCCACAGCACCACGCCGCCCTGGTGGGCTAGTGGAGGCCGTCAAACGGCCTGCAGAGTGTGCAGCGTCCCTCCCCTTTAGCGGAAGGGGAGGGGCGATAAAACGTGTCAGTGCTATGTGGAGCAGCCGCGTAGTGCTCCGGCGCTAACGCGCTTTGCGCCCCAGACACCGCCCCAAGAGGAAGTGGAGCGCCCGAGATAGCGCTCCGCTTCCTTGCCGGGGCAGTAAGACCAATTTAGCGGCTGGGGCGGTACTCCCGTGTCGGGTGCTAAATGGCTGCCGCTAATTCGGTTACCGCCCCCAAACTGGGCATAACCGAATTTCTCCCCCATAGAGATTAATATGAGACAGAGAAAGGAGGTTTGTGACAAATGTAAGGTTCTTAATACTGTAGAGAACCAAGCTGAATACAGAAAGTACAGAAGCTATCTAAAAAAGGAATTAAGAGGGGCAAAGAGAGAGTATGTGAAAAGATTAGCAGCTAACATAAATGGGGAAACCCAAAAGTCTTTTATAAACATATAAATAGCCAAAGAAAGGCTGGGGCTGATTAGCGACCAAAAAGGTCATTTATCTCATTGCTGTTTGTGGGAGCTTGCTGTGCGCAAATTGGCTGCCGTGTTTTCTACATTACAACGGTGACTACACTTCAAAATGTACTTCATTGCCTGTAAAGCGCTTTGGGATGTCCTGAGGTTGTGAAAGGCGCTGGAGAAATGCAAGTCTTTCTTTCGCCTCTTTGATCAAGCTTTTAGTCGCCCCTCCTAATATCTCCTTCTTTGGTTTGGTGACAATGTTTGTCTGATTACGGAGCTGTGGAGCGCCTTGGGTCATTTTCCTGTGTTAAAGGCGCTGTATAAATGCAAGTCTTCCTTTTCCTTATAAGTGCAAGATGTCATAGTTTAATGGGTTTTTTGCTGATCCCTGCATCATGACACTTGTTCACAACATCGGTCACAGTCTTGTAGGATTCAGGGCATTCTTCCATAGCTGGGTTAATTGAGGCAAACTTTTATAATTGAGGAACTTAGGTAACGAACCAAGGTCCATCATGCAAGGTTGAAAAGATGGCAGAAATCAAGAAGCATTGATTACATGACGTCGAGCTCGGGTTTCAGAACCTGTACATTGTAGGAGTCATAGTGTCATAACGGCACAGAAGGAGGCCATTCGGCCCATCGAGTCCGTGCCGGCTCTCTGCAGAGTGATCCAGTCAGTCCCATTCCCCTGCTCTATCCCCGTAGCCCTGCAGGTTTATTTCCCTCAAGAGCCTATCCGGTCTCCCCTTGAAAACATTGAGTGTCTCCGCTTCCACCACTTCTGTCGGCAGCGAGTTCCAGGTCCTCACCACTCGCTGTGTAAAAAGGTTTTTCCTCACATCCCCCCTGTATCTCTTGCCCAAAACATTAAATCTGTGTCCCCTAGTCCTTGTACCATCAACTAGTGGGAACAGCCTTTCCCCGTCTAGCCTATCCAAACCCGTCATAATCTTGTACACCTCGATCAAATCACCCCTCAACCTCCTTTGCTCTAATGAAAACAAATCCAGCTTCTCCAACCTGTCCTTGTAGCTAAGATCCCCCATCCCTGGAACCATTCTGGTAAATCTCCTCTGCACCCTCTCAAGGGTCTTCACATCCTTCCTAAAGTGTGGTGACCAGAACTGGACGCAATACTCCAGTTGTGGCCTAACCAGCGCTTTATAAAGATTCAGCATAACTTCTCTACTTTTGTACTCAATATATCTATTTATGAAGCCCAAGATCCCATATGCTTTGTTAACCACTCTCTCAATATGTCCCGCCACCTTCAGGGACCTATGCACATTAACTCCCAGGTCCCTCTGTCCCTGCACACTCTTTAAAACTGTGCCATTAAGTGTATATTGCCTCTCCCTGTTCCTTCTGCCAAAATGCATCACCTCACACTTCTCTGTATTAAATTCCATCTGCCACTTGTCTGCCCATTCTGCTAGCCTTTCTATGTCCTGCTGTAGTTGATTGGTATCATCCTCACTGTTTGCCACACTCCCAAGGAGGGAGAAAAGACTGTGGGAAAGACTGAAGGGAAAGAATTCCGAGGATTTGAGGACCTGGGAAAGAATGAGGAACAGTTGCAGACACTTGATTTAAAAGAAAAGAAAGACTTGCATTTATACAGTGTCTTTCACAACCTCAGGACGTCCCAAAGCGTTCTACAGCCAATGAAGTACTTTGTTGAAGTGCAGTCACTGTTGTAATGTAGGAAACGCGGCAGCCAATTTGTCCTCAGCAAGCTCCCACAAACAGCAATGTGATAATGACCAGATAATCTGCTTTTGTTATGTTGATTGAGGGATAAATATTGGCCAGGACACCAGGGATAACTCCACTGCTCTTCTTCGAAATAGTGCCATGGGATCTTTTACATCCACCTGAGAGAGCGGACGGGGTCTCAGTTTAACCACAGTCGCAGCACTCCCTTAGCACTGCACTGGGAGCATCAGCCTAGCATTTTTGTGCTCAAGTCTCTGGAGTGGGGCTTGAACCCACAACCTGCTGACTCAGAGGCGAGGGGGGCTACCCACTGAGCCACTGTCTGTCACAGATTTCAACACAGTAAGGAAGGAGGGCTGAGGAAGGGTGCGTAGCAAGGTGTACTGAAGTTTTGGAGGAACCAGAGAAGATATTCAGAGTAGCACAGAGCACAATAGTATCAATGAATTAGAGAAAAGAAATGTTTGATGGTAAGGACGGTTGCAGGCGAGAGCTGAGAGAAAGAGATTGTGGTCTGCAAGTACGGGCATGTTGGGCGACCAATGGCAGGAGTGTGGGGGCGGGGCGGTTGGAGGCAGGAGGTCATGTGATGACACCTCCAGGAATACGTCCAATCAGACTTGGTAACCCTATTCCCTCATATCCTATCTAGGTGTGAGAGACAAAGCCATTTTATCAAGATTTCAGTGGACTGCTGACATCGCTAGTGAGTAAATGGCCCAAAGGGTCTGCCCTGTAAAGATTAGCGTTACCACCAGTGAGTTCAGCTCCTTCAAATCACCTTTTGATGCCAGAGTCTTTCCTTGGGATTCCACCGAGTCTGACCGCCCCCGAGAGCTCGCAGAGTTCATTCTGCTGCGCGACTGGGCCCATGTTGGACTCTCCGAATGCACGTCCCTGTTCCTGCTCTCCCCGTGTAGCGCGGAGACGTTTGACCCCAGCATCCGTTCCCCTCGCGACGAGTGCCCCCTGGTTACCATTGGGCTGGACAGCTCTAAGGTCTGTGGAGTGGGGAAAAAAACGCTGGTTAAGCACAAGGCGGATCCTCTGGCTCCAGACGGTTGCGATGAGGGCTGTAGCTTACCCGAGAAGGAGCGGAGTCTGCTGCCCATTTCCTGGCAATCTGACTGGTCAGGTGATTGTGCATCCTCGACTCCACCTGCCAGCTTCAAAAAACAAAAGTCAAAATCAGTCACCGATACGCAGGAACGGGAGGAGACCATTCAGCCGCTCGCAAGCCTGTTCCGCCATTCAATTCGATCATGGCTGATCAGTACCTCAACTCCATTTACCCGCCTTTGCATCATATCCCTTGATACCCTTACCCAACAAAAATCTATTGATCTCAGTCTTGAACGCTCCAATTGACCCACAGCGTCCACAGCCTTTTGGGGGAGAGAGTTCCAGAGTTCCGCCGCCCCTTGTGTGAAGAAGCGGTTCCTGACTTCACCCCTGAACGGCCTGGCTCTAATTTGAAGGTTATGCCCCCTTGTTCTGGACTCCCCCCCCCCCACCAGAGGAATTAGTTTCTCTGTATGTACCCTGTCAACTCCTTTAATCATCTTAAACACATCGATCAGATCACTCCTCAATCTTCTATACTAAAGGGAATACAAGCCAAGATTATGCCACCTGTCCTCATAATTTAACCCTTTTAGCCCCGGTATCATTCTGGTGAATCTGCGCTGCCCCCCCACCTCCAAGTCCAATATATCCTTCCTGGGGTGCGGTGCCCAGAACTGAATGCCGTGCCCCAGATGGGGTCTGACCAAGGCTCTGTACAGCTGAACCATCACTTCCTCCCCTTTGTATTCCAACCCCCTTGAGATAGAGGCCAACATTCCATTCGCCTTTGTACCTGTGCACTAGCTTTTAGTGATTTGTGTACACGGACATCCAAATGTCTTTGCTCCTCCACAGTTCCTAGGGGGAAAAATTCAGTTGGTTGCGCCTCCCGTTAGCGCCTTAAGAGGGCACTAATGGGGCGCAAAGCAACTAGCGCCCGGACGTGGCGATGTTTGCGCCGCTCGCGAAATTAACTAGACATTTTGCGGCGGCGCTAAACACTACCGCCACGATCTCCTGCGCCGGCAGATCGTGACGTCATTCGAGTGCGCAACGCCCCGGAGTGGATATTGAGTGGCGCCCCCTGCCTTACCGCCTGCCGCTAGCAACGACAGGTTGAGGGGAGCGTTTTGCAGTCAGGAAGGGACTGGGGGAGCGCTATTTAAAGGCGACCGCTTCCTGTCTTTTTTTGTTGGTGACATTTTTGAACCAAGCATTCTGAGAGAGAGAGAGAGAGACTTCTGGAGAGATTCAACGCTGTGTGAAGGAGTTTTGGGTACTGAGCAGCACTTTGCAGGTTCATTTTGATTTGCCATTCCTTGTATCGATTTAGAAGAGACTGTGGAGGTTGCACTCTGAGCTCTTTCCCTGGTTCTCTCCATTGTTCTTTCCAGCAGATTTGATGTACAGGTCTCTCCAGGCCGAGATTCAAGGCTGCAATGAGCAGGATGTGGATGGAAAGCAAGATCAACCCTCCCCGTTAAGAACTGGCCAGCGCCATTGTGTGTGTGTTCCATTGCTGACTGACATCACATGAGCTTCGCCAGCGCTCTGAGGTAGCGCCTCGCTCCTCGGCCTTTGCGCCTTAAGACAGATGTGTAGCGCCTGATTTAGCACTCCAATCAGCTCCAGGGGCGATTTAAGTCAAGTTTGCAGTCGGAGGCGATAATTAGCGCCAGGCGCTAATCTTTGCGCCCGGCCGATAATTGCGCCCCAAACGGGGCGATACTGAATTTTTCCCCCCTAGTTTCTCACCATTTAGGCAATATTCTGATTTCTCTTTTTTGCATCCAAAGTGGATGACCTCCCACTTCCCCGTGTTGAACTCCATTTGCCACAGTTTGGCTCACTCACTTAATCTATCTCTGTCCCTTTGTAACATCCTGCACCCATCTGCATTACTCCATAGAATCTTACAGCACAGAAGGAGACATTCAGCCCATCGTGCCTGTGCCGGCTCTTTGAAAGAGCTCTCCAATTAGTCCCACTCCCCCCTGCTCTTTCCCCATAGCCCTGCAAATTTCTCCTTCTTATGTATAAATCCAATTCCCTTTTGAAAGTTACTATTGAATCTGCTTCCACCACCCTTTCAGGCAGCGTGTTCCAGATCGCAACAACTCGCTGCGGAAAAAAAAATTCTTCTCATCTCCCATCTCCCTCCTGGCTTTTTTTGCCAATTATTTTAAATCTGTGTCCTCTGGTTACCGACCCTCCTCCCATTGGAAACAGTTTCTCCCCGTCTACTCTATCAAAACCCGTATGATTTTGAACGCCTCTATCAAATCTCCCCTTAACCTTCTCTGCTCTGAGGCGAACGATCCCAGCTTCTCCAGTTTCTCCAGAGAACTGAAGTCTTTCATCCCTGTTGCCATTCTAGTAAATCTCCTGCATCCTCTCCAAGGCCTTGACATCCTTCCTATTGTGTGGTGCCCAGAATTAGACACAATACTCCAGCTGGGGCCTAACCAGTGGTTTATAAAGGTTTTGCATAAATTCCTTGCTTTTGTACTCTAGGGGCTGGATATCAACTTAGAGGTGGGAGGGAGCTGCGGGGTGGGGGGGGGGGCCGTGGGGGAGGGGGGGTGGTAGTGCTGCTTTGAAGTCGGGAAACCCGGAAGAACGGGTATCCCAAAAGGTCCTGGCGAATTTAACGCCAGGGCCTGATTAACATTTTTTACCTCCGTTTCCCAGCCGCAGCCAGCCAGATTGAGAGGGCTGGCTGACTGTTGGGTGGGTAGGCCTGCAACACCAGGCCGCAGCTGGGGAGCGGTGAGGAGGATGAAAGGGATCGGAAAGACCGGAGGGGTGGGGGGGAAAGATGGGAGGCCAGAGGAAAGACTGGGGTCCGGGGGCGGGTGGTGAGATCGGAGGCCAGAGGCACGAGCGGAGGCCGGAGGCCGGAGGGAGATCGGAGGCCTCGTGGAGGAAATCGGAAGGGTCGGGAGGGGGGAGGGGGGCGGAGATCAGAAGAGTCCGGGGGAGATCGGAAGGATCGGGGGTGGTGTCCGATCACGGGGGGGGTTGGTAAAACAGCTAAACATAGAATCATAGAAACATAGAAGATAGGAGCAGGAGTAGGCCATTCGGCCCCTCGAGCCTGCTCCGCCATTCGATGAGATCATGGCTGATCATCCAAACTCAGTACCCTGTACCTGCCTTCTCCCCATATCCCTTGATACCTTTAGCCTTAAGCAATATATCTAACTCCTTCTTGAATATATTTAATGACTTGGCCTCAACTGCCTTCTGTGGTAGAGAATTCCACAGGTTCACCACTCTCTGGGTGAAGAAATTCCTCCTCATCTCAGTCCTAAATGGCTTACCCCTTATCCTTAGACTGTGACCTCTTGTTCTGGACTCACCCGCCATCGGGAACATCCTTCCTGCATCCAGTCTGTCTAGCCCTGTTAGAATTTTATACGTTTCAATGAGATCTCCTCTCATTCTTCTAAACTCCAGCGAGTATAAGCCCAATCGCCCCAATCTCTCCTCGTACGTCATTCCTGCCATCCCAGGTATCAGTCTGGTGAATCTTCGCTGCACACCCTCCATGGCAAGAACATCCTTCCTCAGATAAGGTGACCAAAACTGCACACAATACTCAAGGTGTGGTCTCACCAAGGCCCTGTACAACTGCAGCAAGACATCCTTGCTCCTGTACTCGAATCCTCTCGCTATGAAGGCCAACATACCATTTGCCTTCTTAACCGCCTGCTGTACCTGCATGCTTACCTTCAGCGACTGGTGCACAAGGACACCCGGGTCTCGTTGCACTTCCCCTTTTCCCAATCTATTGCCGTTCAGATAATAATCTGCCTTTCTGTTTTTGCCACCAAAGTGGATAACCTCGCATTTATCCACATTATACTGCATCTGCCATGCATCTGCCCAATCACCCAACCTGTCCAAATCATACTGGAGTTTCTCTGCATCCTCCTCACAACACACACGCCCACCCAGCTTTGTGTCATCTGCAAACTTGGAGATATTACATCTAGTTCCCTCGTCTAGATCATTAATATATATTGTGAATAGCTGGGGTCCTAGGACCGATCCCTGCGGAACCCCACTAGTCACTGCCTGCCACTCGGAAAAAGACCCGTTTATTCCAACTCTTTGCTTCCTGTAAACTGGATCCAGCAGGTAAGTGGAAAGGCAATTGCCATTTCAAATTTAACCCTGGACGGCCGGGTTTTCCGGGCCTCCTTGCCTCCCTTTAGGTGCCGGGTTTCCTGAGGCCCGGAAAACTCAGCCAGCCAGGGTTAAATTTAAAATGGTGGTTAAATATGAGGCAACCCGCCCACCCCACCCTGTTTTTGAGGGTTAAAATTCCCCCAGGCCTCTGTTTATAAAGTCAAGGATCCCATATGCTTTTTTAACAGCCTTCTCAGCTTGCCCTTGCCACCTTCAAAGATTTGTGTATGTACACACCCCAGGCCTGTCTGTTCCTGCACCCCCTTTAAAATTGTATCATTTAGCTTATATTGCCTCTCCTCATTCTTCTTACCAAAATGCATCACATCACACTTCTCTGCATTAAATTTCATCTGCCATGTGTCTGTGGAGGCTGGGTCATTGAATATATTTAAGGTGGAGATAGACAGATTTTTGAACAATAAGGGAGTCGAGGGTAATGGGGAGCGGGCAGGGAAATGGAGCGGAGGCCAAGATCAGATCAGCCATGATCTCATTAAATGGCGGAGCAGGCTCGAGGGGCCGAATGGCCTGCTCCTGCTCCTATTTCTTATGTTCTTATGTTCTGCCCATTTCACCAGTGCGTCTATATCCTCCTGTAGTCTGTTACCATCCTCACTGCTTACTACATTTTTGAGTTTCGTGTTATCTGCAAACTTTGAAATTATGCATTGTATACCCAAGTCCAGGTCATTAATATATATTAAAAAGAGCAGTGGTCCTAATATCGCACACCACTCTATACCTCCCTCCAGTCTGAAAAACAACTGTTCACCACTACTCTCTGCTTTCTGTCCTTTAGCCAATTTCATATCCACACTGCCACTGTCCCTTTAATCCCATGGGCTTTCATTTTGCTAACAAGTCTATTATGTGTTACTTTATCAAACGCTTTCTGGAAAGTCCAGATACACAACATCACCCGCACTACCCTCATCAACGCTCTCCATTATTTCATCAAAGAACTCAATCAAGTTTTTCAAACTCGATTTGCCTTTAATAAATCCGTGCGGGCTTTCATTTATTAACCCATATTTTCCAAGTGACAATTAATTTTGTCTCGGATTATTGTCTCTAAAAGATTCCCCACCACCGACGTTAGGCTGACTGCTCTGTAGTTGCTGGGTTTATCCCTCTCCCCTTTTTTGAACGGGGTGTAACATTTGCAATCCTCCAGTCCTCTGGCACCGCTCTCATATCCAAGGAGGATTGGAAGATTGTGGCCAGAGCCTCCGATAATTCCACCCTTACTTCCCTCAGCAACCTAGGACGCATCCCATCCAGACCGGGAGACTTTTCTACTTTGAGGACTGCCAACCTTTTAAGTACCCCCAGTTTATCTATTTTATCATAACCAATTTCTCCAGCAACTAAAGTCAGTTAGTTTGCTGCAGAATTCAATGCAGATACAGGATCAATGGGGGTTAAATTCGGGATCGCCCATTTTTGGGAGGCACCCTCTCCCCACGTAGGGTACAAATGGGGACCTCCATGGAGCCCCGGATATTAAGCCTCGCACCTCATTAGACAGAAGGTGGTGCTGGGGGGGAGGAGGCCGCACAGGTAAGTGGAGGTAGGGATCGGAGGGTCATGGAGATATCGGGAGCCATGGAGGGAGTCACTGGGGGTCGGGGAATTGGGGGGGGGGCGTTGGGGAGGCAGTGATCAGGGGTCATGGAGATATCGGGGGGAGGGAGGTCAGGAGGGGGAGGTCTGGGATCGGGGCCAGGGCCTGGAGGTCAGAGGTCGGGATCTCTGGACCAGGAGCGTCGATGACTATGGGGAGTACTTAGCTTTTTTTAAATTCTGCGATGTTTAGGGTTGGTTTTCCCAGCACTGGCTGCCTCGGGGCAAACCAATGATGGAGCGGGGAGCACAAGCTGCTTAACAGCTTATGTGAAGGGCCTAATGCTCCTTCAAGAGTGGGAAAAGGACGTCTCTTGTTTGTCCTTCCCCAATATGGCAGGCGGCGTAATTGAACCTGGAGCACGGACCAGGCATTGAACCTGGAGCACAGACCAGGCATTAAACCAGGAGCACGGACCAGGCATTGAACCAGGAGCACGGACCAGGCATTGAACCAGGAGCACGGACCAGGCATTGAACCAGGAGCACGGACCAGGCATTAGATCCGGAGCACGGACCAGGCATTGAACTAGGAGCACGGACCAAGCATTGAACCAGGAGCACGGACCAGGCATTGAACCAGGAGCACGGACCAGGCATTGAACCAGGAGCACGGACCAGGCATTGGACCTGGAGCATGTACCAGGCATTGGACCTGGAGCACGGACCAGGCATTAAACCTGGAGCACGGACCAGGCATTGAACCAGGAGCACGGACCAGGCATTAAACCAGGAGCACGGACCAGGCATTGGACCTGGAGCACGGACCAGGCATTGGACCTGGAGCATGTACCAGGCATTGGACCTGGAGCACGGACCAGGCATTGGACCTGGAGCACGGATCAGGCATTGGACCTGGAGCACGGACCAGGCATTGAACCAGGAGCACGGACCAGGCATTGGACCTGGAGCACGGACCAGGCATTGGCCCTGGAGCACGGACCAGGCATTGAACCAGGAGCACGGACCAGGCATTGGACCTGGAGCACGGACCAGGCATTGGACCTGGAGCATGTACCAGGCATTGGACCTGGAGCACGGACCAGGCATTGGACCTGGAGCACGGACCAGGCATTGGCCCTGGAGCACGGACCAGGCATTGGACCTGGAGCACGGACCAGGCATTGAACCAGGAGCACGGACCAGGCATTGGACCTGGAGCACGGACCAGGCATTGAACCAGGAGCACGGACCAGGCATTGAACCAGGAGCACGGACCAGGCATTGAACCAGGAGCACGGACCAGGCATTGAACCTGGAGCACGGACCAGGCATTGAACCTGGAGCACGGACCAGGCATTGAACCAGGAGCACGGACCAGGCATTGAACCAGGAGCACGGACCAGGCATTGAACCTGGAGCACGGACCAGGCATTGAACCTGGAGCACGGACCAGGCATTAGATCCGGAGCACGGACCAGGCATTGAACCTGGAGCACGGACCAGGCATTGAACCAGGAGCACGGACCAGGCATTAGATCCGGAGCACGGACCAGGCATTGAACCTGGAGCACGGACCAGGCATTGAACCTGGAGCACGGACCAGGCATTAGATCCGGAGCACGGACCAGGCATTGGACCTGGAGCACGGACCAGGCATTGAACCTGGAGCACGAACCAGGCATTAAACCTGGAGCACGGACCAGGCATTAGATCCGGAGCACGGACCAGGCATTGAACCTGGAGCACGGACCAGGCATTAGATCAGGAGCACGGACCAGGCATTGAACCTGGAGCACGGACCAGGCATTGAACCAGGAGCACGGACCAGGCATTGAACCAGGAGCACGGACCAGGCATTGAACCTGGAGCACGGACCAGGCATTAGATCAGGAGCATGTACCAGGCATTGGACCTGGAGCACGGACCAGGCATTGGACCTGGAGCACGGACCAGGCATTGGCCCTGGAGCACGGACCAGGCATTGGACCTGGAGCACGGACCAGGCATTGAACCAGGAGCACGGACCAGGCATTGGACCTGGAGCACGGACCAGGCATTGAACCAGGAGCACGGACCAGGCATTGAACCAGGAGCACGGACCAGGCATTGAACCAGGAGCACGGACCAGGCATTGAACCTGGAGCACGGACCAGGCATTGAACCTGGAGCACGGACCAGGCATTGAACCAGGAGCACGGACCAGGCATTGAACCAGGAGCACGGACCAGGCATTGAACCTGGAGCACGGACCAGGCATTGAACCTGGAGCACGGACCAGGCATTAGATCCGGAGCACGGACCAGGCATTGAACCTGGAGCACGGACCAGGCATTGAACCAGGAGCACGGACCAGGCATTAGATCCGGAGCACGGACCAGGCATTGAACCTGGAGCACGGACCAGGCATTGAACCTGGAGCACGGACCAGGCATTAGATCCGGAGCACGGACCAGGCATTGGACCTGGAGCACGGACCAGGCATTGAACCTGGAGCACGAACCAGGCATTAAACCTGGAGCACGGACCAGGCATTAGATCCGGAGCACGGACCAGGCATTGAACCTGGAGCACGGACCAGGCATTAGATCAGGAGCACGGACCAGGCATTGAACCTGGAGCACGGACCAGGCATTGAACCAGGAGCCATCTGGTCTGTGTGTGTGCCGCAGATACTCATTATCTCAACCAGCTGGGCCATTCGAAGAAGCAACTAATTCACCTTTTGACACATCCAATCATAGAGTGATTCAGCACAGACGGTGGCCATTCAGCCCATCGTGCCTGTGACGACTCTTTGAAGAGCTCTCTCCAATTAGTCCCACTCCCCTGCTCTTTCCCCATAGCCCTGCACATTTTTCCTTTTCAAGTATTTATCCAGTTCTCTTTTGAAAGTTATTATTGAATCTGCTTCCATCGCCCTTTCAGGCAGTGCATTCCAGGTCATGACTCGCTGAGTAAAACAAATTCTCCTCTTCTCTCCTCCGGTTCTTTTGCCAATTACCTTAAATCTGTGTCCTTTGGTTACCGACCCTCTTGCCAGTGGAACAGTTTCTCCCTATCTGCTCTATCAAAACCCCTCATATTTTTGAACACCTCTATTAAATCTCCCCTTAACCTTCTCTGCTCCAAGGAAAACAACTCCAGCTTCTCCAGTCTCTCCACATCACTGAATTCCCTCACCCCAGTACCATTCTAGTAAATCTCCTCTGTACCCTCTCCAAGGTCTCGCCGTCCTTCCTTCAAGGGTGGTTATCATAGAGTAGTACAGCACAAAGAGAGAGGCCATTCGGCCCAGCGAGTCTGCGCCGGCTCTTTCGAAGAGCAATCCAGTCAGTCCCACTCCCCCGCTCTTTCCCCATATCCCTGCAATTTTTTTCTCTTTCAAGTATTTATCCAATTCCCTTTTGAAGGCTACTATTGAATCTGTATCCACCGCCCTATCATGCAGTGCATTCCAAATCCTAGCCACTCGCTGCGTAAAACATTTTTCTTCATGTCGCCTCTCATTCTTTTGTCAATCACCTTAAATCTGTGCCCTCTGGTTATCAACCCTTCAGCCACTGGAAACGGTTTCTCTTTTATTTACTCTATCTAAACCCTTCATGATTTTGAACACCTCTATCAAATCTCCTCTTAGCCTTCTCTGCTCCAAGGAGAACAACCCCAGCTTCTCCAGTCTCTCCACGTAACTGTAATCCCTCATCCCTGGAACCAGTTATGTGAACCCCGAAATTACCTTTCAGTTGTTCTGAAGGATGACCAGGACCGATCCTGGCTGCTAACATTTACCGAGCTGTGAGTGGTGACCCCAGCCCTGATAATCCTCTCCCGATAATACTTGTCTCACAATCGGAGCATTCTATGTTCTAGTGTCTATGTGGCAAGGTGCTGGGCTGCAGACAGCTGAGGCTGCTCAGGCTGATGGTGCAAGTTGCAATGAGGAAATCGTGACATCATAATGGTGCTGATGAAGGTGATGAGCAGCATACAAGCAGTGTCTGAAAAAGGGACGCAAATCTGCTTAGTGTTCATTTGTTTCAATCAGAATTCAAATAAAAACTGGCTGATAATCCGGGGATGATAGAGGCAGTGAGGGTTTGGTATAATGGCAGCCTGTCCATCTCACTCTCACCGTTCCCTGGTGGCCTGTGTGTGTGTGTGTCTCTCTCTATTTGCCAACAGTCAGTCTGTCTGCCTGTCTGCATGTGTGTTTGTATTGTGTGCCTGTCTGTCGTCTGTCTGCATGTCTGTCTGTCTGTGTGTGTGTGTGTGTCGCCTGTCTGTCTGTCAGTGTGTATCTGTCTGTCGCCTGTCTGTCTTTCTGTGTGTATCTGTCTGTCTGTCTGTCTCCTGTCTGAGTGTGTGTGTCGTCTGTCTGTCATCTGCCTGTCTCTGTGTGTGTGTCTGTTTGTGTGTGTGTATTTGTGTGTGTGTGTGTGTGTGTGTCTGTCTGTTTGTGTGTCAGTGTGTCTGTGTGTCTGTCTGTGTGTGTGTCTGTCTGTTTGTGTGTCTGTCTGTTTGTGTGTCAGTGTGTCTGTGTGTGTGTGTGTGTCTGTCTGTCTGTGTGTGTGTCTGTGTGTCTGTCTGTTTGTGTGTCTGTGTGTGTGTGTGTGTGTCTGTGTGTGTGTGTGTCTGTTTGTGTGTCTGTCTGTGTGTGTGTGTGTGTCTGTCTGTTTGTGTATCAGCGTGTCTGTGTGTGTGTGTGTCTGTGTGTGTGTGTGTGTGTGTGTGTCTGTCTCTCTCTCTATTCCCCGGTGGTCTGTAGGATAGATTTCCTGGTATCGTGCTCCCTGTGGGGGGGCTGCACATGAAGGGAGCTGAGGTCAGAGAATTGTGGTGATGGTGCCGTAGCCCTAAATCCAACCCACGCTTCCTTTGAGCGCTTCGCTCCTCTCAGAGCATGGGATTGGGGCATTTACCCTTATATTCCCTGGTGCTTGTGTCTATATGCTCTGGTAGTCTGTGTCGTTTTCTAGTCACTAATAGTTGGTGTCCTCTCTCTATTCCCTAGCACCCTATATCAGTGTCTGTGTCTCTATTCCTTGGCATGCAAAATTTAGGCTGCCTGCTCACTTACATGATTGGGCCAACATCAGTGCAGTCTACTGGCCAATAAAAGTTTTGATGCGGAGATGCCGGTGTTGGACTGGGGTGGACAAAATTGAGAGGTCGCACAACACCAGGTTATAGTTACTACTCCTTCGTCGGGTGAAGTAAAGAGATACAGAATCGCCAAAGCATATATAGATAGAGAACAATGCATGTGTACCTTACAATTGCAGACAACTAAATTAAATCATCCTGACTGTTTATCTGCCGAGGTGTGATAAAGTTAATCAGGTCAGCCAGGAAGGTACCACATCAAAGACATAGCAAGATACAACTGAGACAATGACAATAAAATTTTGCCTAGGCTTTCTGCACTACCTAAAGGGGAGGTGCTCTGTTGCTGAAGCGCCTCATCGTCACTCTGCATGCAGCCATGGCTCAACAGGAAAGAGAGAGAGCAAGGAGATTCTCAGATGCAGCACTGGAGGCCTTGGTCCTGGGGGTGCACGGAAGAAGGCAGGTCCTCCACCTGCAGGGGGCCTTCCAGGCAGCACTCCAGAGGACAGTGGGAAGAGATAGCAGGAAGCCGTCAGGACCTGGATTCAGTGCCACAGGAAGTTTAATGACCTCAGGCGAGTGGTCATGGTGAGCGAATGCATCTTCAAATGCCATATCCCACCAACTGCACCACTAGCCTCACCCACTGCTCAATGCACCGCATCCCCCATCAATCACCTACCAACAATCTCTAGCAATCACCACTCATACCTCACAATCATAGCTTCATAGAAACATAGAAGATAGGAGCAGGAGTAGGCCATTCGGCCCCTTGAGCCTGCTCCGCCATTCGATGAGATCATGGCTGATCATCCAAATTCAGTACCCTGTACCTGCCTTCTCCCCATATCCCTTGATACCTTTAGCCTTAAGAAATATATCTAACTCCTTCTTGAATATATTTACTGCATCACCTCACCCTCACACACCTACCACTGCTGCAAGCCTCACACCCACATCTTACACCTTGCACACACTGCCAGCTATTCTCCCATGACAGGCACACCACCCAAACATATTGCACCACTCTCACTGACACACTTCCCTTTCTCTTGCAGGCCAAGGTGGCGCATAACAGACGTGAGCAGCAGCAGATGGGCGGAGGGGAAGCACGTCTTCAGAACCTCACTGAGCTGGGGGAGACGGTGCTGGAGATCACTGGATGGGCCAACATTGAGGCAGCCCGATCCTTGTGCCTTTCTCCTTTCAGACAGCCAAGAACTGCCAGCAGCCCAGCCATGTCCCCGACTTTGTAGAGGAGGCGAGTGAAGGAGAAGAAGAGGCACCGTCACGCGATCTGACACTCCCAGGCACCAGCTCAGAAAATGGCGCTGCGCGTACTTTAGAGAATCGTATATAGGCGGGAGCGGCACGCGGTGAGTCACCGGGCACGAGTGGGCAGCAGCCAGGCCAGTTGCACGCTGATTGACCTCATTACCATTTTTCTGGCGAAAGACCTGGCCAAAATGGCAGCCGCCACGGGACGCACCGGAAGCGGCCGGCCGCCATTTTTATGCCGAAACCGGCCTTGACAGCTGGCGCTAAGGTGCTGAATTTCACGGCCCCAGAGTTTAATTTCTTAATTATTAACTTATACATGTCTTTTACCCAGAGAGTGGTGAGAAAGTAAAACTCGCAACCACAGGGAGTATTTGAGGCAAATAGTATAGCTGCATTTAAGGGGAAGCTAGATAAGCATGTGAGGGAGAAAGGAATAGAAGGTTACGTTAATGGGGTGAGATGAAGAGGGGTGGGAGGAGGCTCGTGTGGAGCATAAACACCAGCATAGACCAGTTGGGCCGAATGGCCTGTTTCTGTTCTGCAAAATTCTATGTAAACTGCTCCTTTAATTTTGGAGGGAGGTTTACATCTGCGCTGTGAATCATCATTCCGAATAGTCAGATAATATTTTAAAGTTACGGCGCCTGGTCATTTCCTGAGCTCCACTGCATTGCAAAGACCAAAGGATGGTCAGAAACTACCAACAGGACACAGCAATACTCCTGCAGACTGCAGTTGGGGGGGAAAGGTGGGTGGTGCCACAGTAGAGATGTACACAGTGCTTTCACACCTGGGACCCCAGCTCGAGTCCAGCCACACTGGCGGATTAAAGTCCTTTCTCTTTGCCCAATGTCAGGTTTCCACAAGGAACTAGTTTGGCCAGTCTCAACCCAGTTGTTAGTGGGTGTACTGGAAAGAAAGACAACTTGCATTTCTATAGCGCCTTTCACCACCTCAGGACGTCCCAAAGCGCTTTACAGCCAATGAAGCACTTTTTGAAGTGCCGTCGCTGTTGTAATGTAGGAAACGCGGCAGCCAATTTGCGCACAGCAAGCTCCCACAAACAGCAATGCGATAATGACCAGATAATCTGTTTTAGTGATGTTGATTGAGGGATAAATATTGGCCCCAGGACACCGGGGAGAACTCCCCTGCTCTTCTTCGAAATAGTGCCATGGGATCTTTTACATCCACCCGAGAGAGCAGACGGGGCCTCGGTTTAACATCTCATTCGAAAGACGGCACCTCCGACAGTGCAGCACTCCCTCAGTACCGCTGTGGAGTGTCAGCCTAGATTTTTGTGCTCAAGTCTGTAGTGGGACTTGAACCCACAACCTTCTGACTCCGAGGCGAGAGTGCTGCCCACTGATCATCGGCTGACAGAGGGACAAAATACACCATGGTTCCCACTCCTGGAGGAATCGCTGGATTCTGATGATCTTCCAACATGCATGTCTTGTTTCCATATGAATAATCATTGCCATTTATAGAAAGGCTACTCATGAGCAGCCAAATGAGATGGATGCTATTCAGTCAGGTCATAACATTGCAGCAGCTGGTTATGCCTTGTATGGCATTGCCACAATGCTGGTATTATCTACAGGAAATGGAGTAAATGGCTTCATGCTGGATCCAGCCATTGGGGAATTCGTATTGGTGGACAAGAATGTGACCGTGAAGAGGGGGAATATTTACTCGTCATCAGGAAAGGACCTATTTGTGGATGTCTGGCATGGACTGGATTGTCTAGGCTCACGCAGTGGTCATTGGGCAACGTACTCCTGGTGCCAGGTGGAGCCACGCAGCAAGGGGGTCTGCGAGGAGACGTGGGTGGTTAAGGGTTAAATGTAGGCTGCGGACTTGAGTAAAATAAGGAGCAATAGAGAATTTCATGCCTTTGCTTTCTCTGGTGAAATATTGGAGTGGGCTGTAATCCAACCAACTGGCTTACACTCTGGGCACAGAATGGCACCCTGCTGTTAGTGGCTATAATGGGCATAGTGTAGCACCGACTGACAATCTCATTTTGGAACATAACAAGTACGACTAATGTGGGAAGTGGTGAAATTCACACTGGCACAGTACAGGGTACAGGGCTCTTGTGAGGCTGGAATTAAGGCACATCACTGGGGCAGAGTTGAGGGATAATTACACTTTGTCTGGTCCATGCTGGAACTGTCCTGGAATTCCTGATGCTAACACTAGTTGAGAAAAACATTAACATCCTTCACCTTGTTAAATATACAAAAAAAAACTAAAGTATTCCAAGCGTGGGAAATAGTATGGGGAATTCCAGGTTTTGTAAACCAGAAATCTGCAGCAAATTGCAGATGATTGAAGATAAATTCAAAGCCAGTATAATCTATCGATTATATTATCATTATGCAGACATCACACACTTCACATTTTCCCTTTTTCTTACAGATTCAAAACAATTCTAAAACTATTAGCTGCAGCCTGAAACTTAAAAGCATTTAAAAACACATTTCCAACCTTCCCTTTTCCCTCACCCAATGGCAATTGAACTCTGACTGACCCGAAGCTGTGGTACATTCTGGGTGCCTCGGAGTCCATTCTGGGACTCTGAAGCTGACTAACACTTTCCAACTTTCACAAGTCACCAAGCAATTAAACTCTGACTGACCCGAAGCTGTGGTACATTCTGGGTGCCTCGGAGTCCATTCTGGGACTCTGAAGCTGACTAACACTTTCCAACTTTCACAAGTCACCAAGCAATTAAACTCTGACTGACCCGAAGCTGTATTTCCTTCACAAAAATTAGACTTTGGCTGGAATTTTCCGGGGTGGTAGCGGGCGAGATTGGTGGCAGGCCGGGTGGGAAAGTTGTTATTTTTGACAGCGGGCCAGGAACCCGCTGTCATCCCACTCCCACATGCCTTTCCCCCAGGTGCGTCTGTCATCGCGGAGCCAACCCGACCGGCAGCGGTGGGGGACCCAATTGAGATGATTATCAGGTAGTTTACAGGCACTTAAGAGCCTTTTATCACTTACTTTTTAAATTTCCCCGCATGGCCACGGGATTCACGCAGCTCGGGAACCACGTCTGTCAACCTGAGGCGTGAGTTCCGTGGCCATTGCTCCAGCTGATTACTTGACAGCATGAAAAACAAACCAAAATAAAACATGTTGATTACATCAGCTAACAGATTGATGGAGATTCTGTTCTACTTGAAAAGCTACTGGTAAATGTTAATTCAGAAATTCCTGAAGGGATGTGAGTGCTGAAGGTTCCCCTCCTACCCTGGATGCTGAGGGAAATACATTTTTCACTGGCCATTCTCGGCTGTTGCCTTCCAACTCAACAGTAATTGCAGTGAATTGATCTGCACTATAAAAAAGGACATATACCATTTCAATAAATTTTTGCGTTGATTCTGGTCAGGTTTTTCTCACAGTATACTGTGATTGTCCAGTTACAGATTAAATTAAGTCATCAACTGTAACAATTTCATTCTCATCACTCATTCCACTGGTTCAATTTGCTTTCAGTTCCTGAATATAACTAATTTAATTTTTCAGTCTGAGACTTTGGGGGTGAATTTCTGTGGAGGTTCTCTCACTTGTCCACTGTTAACTTCAAAGGAAGAGCTGCAGAAATCCCAGAAACACATAAGCACCGCTTACACTGTTTGTCAGGGTTTCCGCAGCTCTTCCGCTGAACTTGCATAAGATTGTAAATCCACCCCTTTCCAATTACATTTAAAATCTGCTTAATTTTATATATTACCTGTACACACGCATCTTTTATTTGTACCAGTTACTGATATAAAAGTTTATAGATTTGTGATTAAAGCACCAATAACTTCCCAATTAATGTACTTTTTCAATTATGTTCTTGATTGTATTTGTAGATGGTGTCATATTACTTAATGATATTATTTAAATATTTCTTTGTCACTCATATATAACTTTTATTATATTATTGTAGAGTACAGATTCAACACCCACTATGTTAGATTAAACATCAAATGTAATGTGGCCATGGTCCCTTTAAGGATCCCGACTGAAAACGCGTCATGAATGACGTCACCAACCCGCTCCATCTCATTGGGCCGGGTAACGCGCTGGGCGGGCCCCATTAACGTAAGTTCATTTTCAACAGCGGGATGCAGCCAGCAGCGGGGTCGTGACCCGCCATGGACACCGCCCGCACCGGATCCACCAAAGGTAAGAAATAATCATTTTTGGCAGTTAACAAAACGTGCAAGTTCCAAAAGACATTCAGCACTCAATGCCTGAAAGGGACCTTATTTACCTTACCAGCAGAATAATACATTGTGCATTGCATCATAAAACACTCCTGTTCTTAAAAAAGATGACATCCTCCGACTTACCGTGAGCAATTACAACAGCATTTATGATGACTTCATTCTTCCTGCAAATGTCTCTCTTACTTTTATTACAGCATTTCTTCCTCTGCCATCAGAGTTGTCAAGATTGAACCTGTGTTTGAGTTTGAAATGCGTGGGTATACATATCAGGAAAGGATGACCAGGCTGGGTCTCTTTTCTCTTGAAAAAAGAAGGCTGAGGGGTGACCTAATAGAGGTCTTTCAAATTATGAAAATTTTTGATAGAGTGGTAACAGAGAGAATGTTTCCACTTGTGAGGAAGAGCATAACTAGAGGCCATCGATATAAGATAGTCACCAAGAAATCCAATAGGGAATTCAGAAGAAACTTCTTTACCCAGAGAGTGGTGAGAATGTGGAACTCGCTACCACAGCGAGTGGTTGAAGCGAATAGTATGGATGCATTTAAGGGGAGGCTAGATAAGCATATGAGGGAGAAGGGAATAGAAGGTTATGCTGATAGAGTTAGATGAGGAAAGACGGGAGGAGGCTCGAGTGGAGCATTAACGCCGGCATGGACTGGTTGGGCTGAATGGCCTGTTTCTGTGCCGCATATCCGATGTAATCCTATGAAACATCCCTCTGACCTAACTACACGTGACAGTCATGCCTGTAAAGTGATGTCCAATTTTACATGAGAAAAAAGAAACACAAAGTCAAGCCAAGAGGAAGGATGGATAAGAGTTACCTTCTGCCCTGTTTCAGACAGAACTCCTCCGCAGTTCCGCCATCCATAAACATGAGCTCATCCAAAACTCTGCTGCCCATATCGTAACTCACACCAAGTCCCGTTCACCCATTACCCCTGCACTCGATGACCGACATTGGCTCCCGGTCCGGCAACGCCTCGATTTTAAAATTCTCATCCTTGTTTTCAAATCCCTCCACGGCCTCGGCCCCTGCCCATCTCTGTAACCACCTCCAGCCCTCCGAGATATCTGCACTCTTGCGCATCCCTGATTTTAATCACTCCACCATTGGCTGCCGTGCCTTCAGCTGCCCAGTGCCTCCAGAATACCCTCTGTAAACGTCTCCGCCTCTCTCTGCTCCTTTAAGACGCTCCTTAAAACCTGCCTCTTTGACCAAGCTTTTGGTCACCTGCCCTAATATCTCCTTATGCGGCTCAGAGTCAAATTTTGTTTCACAATCACTCCTGTGACGCGCCTGGGGACGTTTTAGTACATGAAAGGCTCTATAACAATGCAAGTTGTTGTTGTCTCCTTCTCTTCTCCAACAGTGCCATAGATAAGAAGATACGAAGAACTAGGAATTAGAAAAGGCCACTCAACACAGTGAAGCTCCTTCTTCCAGTATCGGAACTCTCTCTCAGTATCTAACATGCATTTTGAAGCGACAAGTCTGTGTCTACTGCCCTGTCTGTTAGATCAGTCCGAACATTTATCACTGCTGAGATCTGTTTTAAATCTACTTCTCATTAAATTCCATTCATGTTTTTCTATTCCGACTTTCCTGGCCATTCACATTAATCAATCTTCTACATAAATTCAAGGTGAACCCCTCCCTCCAGGCCACAAGAGCCAAGTTCCTCCCATCCTTTCCCATAACCCATCCCCAACCCTCCCTGCACACTCTGCAATGCATCCCATAAGTGCAGTCCGACCAGCGCAATGCAACACCCGAGCACAAACCCAGCGTATCCATACTGCACTGCTCTGGATGCACCCAGCACTGCACCTCTCCCTTTGAGTGCTGCAATCCCGGTGCTTTATTTTCTTGGTTTTTGCAGATGATCCTTCCCAGACGGTGAATATCTGGCGTGAGTGATCACAAGGCTGTGACAGGCTTTGCACATGGGGGGGAAGGAGAAGTGCTGAGGGCTGATCTGTGTCAGAGAAGTCGCCGCCAAGGAGAAGGCCCTGGGGATTCATTCAGGATTTACCAGAATGGTACCAGGGATGAGGGAATTCAGTTATGTGGAGAGAGTGGAGAACCTGGGATTCAACTTCCCCTCCCCTGCGGCCCCCCCCACCACCAGACTCATCCCCTCTCTTGCATCGATATATTAAAGCAGCATTGGAATAGGGGCCAGGAGATGAGAGGAAAATGAGTCAGGAACATTCCCAGCTCTGGGAGGAGCTTCAGCCAGAGACTGACGCAACAGAGAGAAAGGTGGAGACGGAGAGAGAAATGAAAGAGCAGAGCGAAGATCGAGAAGTAGTGATGAGAGAAGATAAATGAAGAGGAGCGTAAAGAAACATAGAAGATAGGAGCAGGAGTAGGCCATTCGGCCCCTCGAGCCTGCTCTGCCATTTAATGAGATCATGGCTGATCATCCAAATTCAGTACCCTGTCCCTGCTTTCTCCCCATATCCCTTGATCCCTTTAGCCTTAAGAAATATATCTAACTCCTTCTTGAATATATTTAATGAATTGGCCTCAACTGCCTTCTGTGGTAGAGAATTCCACAGGTTCACCACTCTCTGGGTGAAGAAATTCCTCCTCATCTCAGTCCTAAATGGCTTACCCCTTATCCTTAGACTGTGACCCCTGGTTCTGGACTCCCCCGCCATCGGGAACATCCTTCCTGCATCCAGTCTGTCTAGTCCTGTTAGAATTTTATAAGTTTCAATGAGATCCCCTCTCATTCTTCTAAACTCTAGCGAATACAAGCCCAATCGTCCCAATCTCTCTCCATACGTCATTCCTGCCATCCCAGGTATCAGTCTGGTGAATCTTCGCTGCACTCCCTCCATGGCAAGAACATCCTTCCTCAGATAAGGCAACCAAAACTGCACACACTACTCAAGGTGTGGTCTCACCAAGGCCCTGTACAACTGCAGCAAGACATCCTTGCTCCTGTACTCGAATCCTCTCGCTATGAAGGCCAACATACCATTTGCCTTCTTAACCGCCTGCTGTACCTGCATGCTTACCTTCAACGACTGGTGCACAAGGACTCCCAGGTCTCGTTGCACTTCCCTTTTTCCCAATCTATTGCCGTTCAGATAATAATCTGCCTTCCTGTTTTTGCCACCAAAGTGGATAACCTCGCATTTATCCACATTATACTGCATCTGCCATGCATCTGCCCAATCACCCAACTTGTCCAAATCATACTGGAGTTTCTCTGCATCCTACTCACAACACACACGCCCACCCAGCTTTGTGTCGTCTGCAAACTTGGAGATATTACATCTAGTTCCCTCGTCTAGATCATTAATATATATTGTGAATAGCTGGGGTCCTAGCACCGATCCCTGCAGTACCCCACTAGTCACTGCCTGCCACTCGGAAAAAGACCCGTTTATTCCAACTCTTTGCTTCCTGTCTGCCAACCAGTTCTCTATCCAAGTCAGTACCTTACCCCCAATCCCATGTGCTTTAACTTTGCACGCTAATCTCTTATGCGGGACCTTATCGAAAGCCTTCTGAAAGTCCAAATACACCACATCCACTGTTTCTCCCTTATCTATTCTACCAGTTACATCCTCAAAAAATTCCAGTAGATTAGTCAGGCATGATTTACCATTTGTAAATCCATGTTGACTTTGTCCGATCCTGTCACTGTTTTCCAAGTGCTCTGCTATTACATCTTTTATAATGGACTCTAGCATTTTCCCCACTACCGATGTCAGGCTATAATTCCCCGTTTTCTCTCTTCCACCTTTTTTAAATAGTGGGGTTACATTAGCTACCCTCCAATCCATGGGAATTGTTCCAGAGTCTATAGAATTTTGGAAGATGACCAGCAATGCATCTACTATTTCTGGGGCCACTTCCTTAAGTACCCTAGGATGTAGATTATCAGGCCCTGGGGATTTATCGGCCTTCAATCCCGTCAATTTCCCTAACACCATTTCCCTACAAATACTGATTTCATTCAGTTCTTCCCTCTCATTAGATCCTATGTTCCCCGACATCTCTGGGAGGTTATTTGTGTCCTCCTTTGTGAAGACAGAACCAAAGTATGTATTTAATTGGTCTGCCATTTCTTTGTTCCCTATTATAAATTCCCCTGATTCTGACTGAAAGGGAGAGAGAGAGAGAAAAGCACGAGAGACGAACAAGCTAAGATGTAAGAAATGTGAGGTTATGCATTTGGGGAGGGCTATCAAGGTAAGGGAATACACAATAAATGGTAGGACACTGAGAAGTGCAGAGGAACAGAGGGACCTTGGAGTGCATGTCCACAGATCCCTGAAGGTAGCAGGACAGGTAGATAAGGTGGTTAAGGGGTACGGGATACTTTCCTTTATTAGCCGAGGCATAGAATATAAGAGCAGGGAGGTTATGCTTGAACTGTATAAAACACTAGTTAGGCCACAGGTAGAATACTGCGTGCAGTTCTGGTCACCACATTACAAGAAAGATGTGATTGCACTAGAGAGGGTACAGAGGAGATTTACGAGGATGTTGCCAGGACTGGAGAATTTTAGCTATGAGAAAGATTGGATAGACTGGGGTTGTTTTCTTTGGAACAGAGGAGGCTGGGTGGAGATTTGATTGAGGTGTATAAAATTATGAGGGGGCCTAGATAGAGTGGATAGGAAGGACCTATTTCCCTTCGCAGAGAGGTCAATAACCAGGGGGCATAGATTTAAAGTAATTGGTAGAAGGATTAGAGGGGAGTTGAGGAGAACTTAATTCACCCAGAGGGTGGTGGGGGTCTGGAACTCACTGCCTGAAAGGGTGGTAGAGGCAGAGACCCTCATCACATTTAAACAGTACTTGGATATACACCTGAACTGCCGTAACCTACAGGGCTACGGACCAAGAGCTGGAAAGTGGGATTAGGCTGGATGGCTCTTTTTCGGCCGGCACAGACACGATGGGCCGAATGGCCTCCTTCTGTGCTGTAAATTTCTATGATTCCATGATGATGTATGGTACTATCCCAAGTAGCTGCCATGCATACATCAGTGACAGACACAGTTACCACCCCCCTCCCCACATTTGTGCCACTGGAGTGGGGAACTTCAGCTGTGACAGCTAAATCCTGACCAACAACTCAAACCTCAATGAGAGTACAAGATCCTCAGGACCAGAAACTGAAGGGTGAGCTCCGAAAGAACCACTATTGCATTTGAGAAGCAATTATCCAAAGGCCTTAGCTGTAAAGTTATGATCAACCTGGCCACTACCCTTCAATGCCAATTAGAACTTGTCTGTTGAGATGTCTTCGACCAACAAGTTGCCAACTACAGGATTTCTCCGAGTTGCTGTAAAACATAGATTACCTAGTAATGTTAATAGTTAACTTCTGAGAATGTGGCCAATCTCATAGGATTTGCCCTTTGGATTCCACATTGGGTCGTTTTGTCACATACCTGGCAATCACCTCCTCGGGGCTGGATCGACAGTAGAGGTTGCAGTCTGGAGTAACAATGTGCAGATCCTCTTGGTTAACTGCACTGGCACATAGATTCAGGCTGAGACTGTCATACTGCAGGTAGACGGAATTAGACAGAGAAATCAGCATCACATATCTGCTCTTCTTCACTTCAAACAGCCAATCTATGCCCCCGTCCCCCCACCCCACCCCACCACCCTCTGAATGAGATGATCAATCTAGGCTCTCCAGGCCGGCCTCCCATCTTGCATCCTCCGTGAACTTGAGCTCATCCAAAACTCTGCTGCCCCGTGTCCTAACTCACACCAAGTCCCGTTCACCCATCTCCCCCTGTGCTCGCTGACCTACACTGCCTCCCGGTCCGGCCTCAAATTTAAACTACTCAGCCTTGTTTTCAAATCCCTCCATGGCCTCGCAACACCCTATCTCTGTAACCACCTCCAGCTCGACCACCTTCCGAGATCTCTGCACTTCTCCAATTCTGGCCTCTTGAGCATCTCCGATTTTAATCACTCCACCATTGGCAGCCGTGCCTTCAGCTGCCTCGGCCCTAAGTGCTGGAATTCCCTCCCTAAACCTCTCGGCCAGTCTCTCCTCCTTTAAGACGCTCCTTAAAACCTACCTCTTTGACCAAGCTTTTGGTCAGCTGTCCGAATGTGGCTCGGTGTCAAATTTTGTTTGATAATCACTCCTGTGAAGCACTTTAGGACGTTTTACTATGTTAAAGGTGCTATACAAATGCAAGTGTTGTTGTTTTGTTGTAGGCTGGCACTCCAGTGTCAAGGAGTGCTCACTTGTTAGGGTGATGTCCTTCAGTTGAGATGTTAATCCTAGGTCTTCTCTGTCTGTGCAAGTAGGCATTAAAAGAAGCCTCAGCACTAGCCAAAGAACGACAGGTAGTTTCTGACCTCTCTCAACCAACAGCCATTTTTTATTAATGTGCATTTTTCCAAATGCATATTTCTAGATAAATATCCATATTTATGGTCCCTAGTTTTGGTCTCCACCACAAATCTCTGCCAATATCTCTGTGGAATAGCCACTAAAGAGGTGCAAAGCAGTCTTTTTTTTAATTCGTTTATGGGATGTGGGCAGTCGCTGGCAAGGCCAGTATTTATTGCCCATCCCTAATTGCCCCTTGAGAAGGTGGTGGTGAGCCGCCTTCTTGAACCGCTGCAGTCCATGTGGTGAAGGTACTCCCACAGTGCTGTTAGGCAGGGAGTTCTAGGATTCTGACCCAGCGACGATGAAGGATCGGCGATATACTTCCAAGTCAGGATGGTGTGTGACTTGGAGGGGAACTTGGAGGTGGTGGTGTTCCCATGCACCTGCTGCCCTTGTCCTTCTAGGTGGTAGAGGTCGCGGGTTTGTGAGGTGCTGTCGAAGAAGCCTTGGCGAGTTGCTGCAGTGCATCTTGTAGATGGTACACACTGCAGCCACGGTATGCCTGTGTTGAAGGGAGTGAATGTTTAAGGTGGTGGATGGGGTGCCAATCAAGCGGGCTGCTTTGTCCTGGATGGTGTCGAGCTACTTGAGTGTTGTTGGAGCTGCACTCATCCAGGCAAGTGCAGAGTATTCCATTACACTCCTGACTTGTGCCTTGTAGAAAGGCTTTGTGGAGTCAGGAGGAGAGACACTCGCCGCAGAATACCCAGCCTCTGACCTGCTCTTGTTGCCACAGTATTTATGTGGCTGGTCAAGTTAAGTTTCTGGTCAATGGTGACCCCAGGATGTTGATGGTGGGGGATTCGGTGATGGTAATGCCATTGAATGTCAAGGGGTGGTGGTTAGACGCTCGCTTGTTGGAGATAGTCATTGCCTGGCACTTGTGTGGCGCAAATGTTACCTGAATTATCAGCCCAAGCCTGAACGTCGTCCAGGTCTTGCTGCATGCGGGCATGGACTGCTTCATTATCTGAGGAGTTGCGAATAGCACTGAACACTGTGCAGTCATTGGCGAACATCCCCACTTCTGACCTTATGATGGAGGGAAGGTCATTAATGAAGCAGCTGAAGATGGTTGGGCATAGGACACTGCCCTGAGGAACTCCTGTAGCGATGACCTTGGGCTGTGATGATTGACCTCCAACCACCACACCATCTTCCTTTGTGCTAGCTATGACTCCAGCCAGTGGAGAGCTTTCCCCCCGATTCCCATTGACTTCAGTTTTACTAGGGCTCCTTGATGTCAAGGGCAGTCACTCTCACCTCACCTCTGGAATTCAGCTCCTTTGTCCATGTTTGGACCAAGGCTGTAATGAGGTCTGGAGCCGAATGGTCCTGGCGGAACCCAAACTGGTCATTAGTGAGCAGATTATTGGTGAGCAAGTGCTGCTTGATAGCACTGTCGACGACACCTTCCATCACTTTGCTGATGATTGAGAGTAGACTGATGGGCGGTAATTGGCCGGATTGGATTTGTCTTGCTTTTTGTGGACAGGACATACCTGGGCAGTTTTCCACATTGTCGGATAGATGCCAGTGTTGTAGCTGTACTGGAACAGCTTGACTAGAGGCACGGCTAGGTCTGGAGCACAAGTCTTCAGCACGACAGCCGGGATGTTGTCGGGGCCCACAGCCTTTGCTGTATCCAGTGCACTCAGCCGTTTCTTGATATCACGTGGAGTGAATCGAATTGGCTGAAGACTGGCTTCTGTGGTGGTGGGGACCTCAGGAGGAGGCGGATATGGATCATCCCCCCCGGCACTTCTGGCTGAAGATGATTGCAAATGCTTCAGCTTTGTCTTTTGCACTTAGCTGAGGGAGGGTGGTAGATGGTAATCTGCAGGAGTTTTCCTTGCTCATGCTTGAGCTGAAGCCATGAGACTTCATGGGGTCCGGAGTCAATGTTGAGGACTCCCAGGACCACTCCTTCCCTACTGTATACCACTGTGCCACCACCCCTGGTGAGTCTGTCCTGCCGGTGGGACAGGACATACCATGGGATGGTGATGGAGGAGTTTGGAATATTGGCTGAAAGGTATGATTCTGTGAGTATGACTATGTTGCTTGACTAGTCTGTGGGACAGCTCTCCCAATTTTGGCACAAGTCTTTCCCCCATGTTAGTTAGGAGGACTTTGCAGGGTCGACTGGGCTGGGTGTGCCGTTGTCGTGTCCGTAGCCGGTGCCGAGGTCAATGCCGGGTGGTCCGTCCGGTTTTATTCTTGTTTATCGTGGCAGTTTTTTACAACTGCGTGTCTCGCTTGGCCATTTCAGAGGGCAGTTAAGAGTCAACCACATTGCTGCGGGTCTGGAGTCACATATAGGCCCAGACCGGGTAAGGACGGCAGATTTCCTTCCCTAAAGGACATTAGTGAACCAGATGGGTTTTTACGACAATCCGATAGTCGCCATTACTGATACTAGCTTTTTATTCCAGATTTATTCACTAAAACATTTAAATTTAAATTCCCCAGCTGCCGTGGTGGGATTTGAACTCGCGTCTCCGGATCATTAGTCCAGGTCTCTGAATTACTAGTCCAGTAACGTAACCACTATGCTACCGTCCCCGTAGTCTGCGTTGACCATTGCTTTGGTTCCTCAGCAAGGTTGACGCCCATCTCGATTTAAACTGGATCAGTCTGGTTTTTGAGTAGATTGTCGATAAAATGTAAACTGGACACCAAGGGGGTCATTTTAAGCTAACTCGCCAAGTGGGAAACCCACGGGATTGGGTGGAACACCCCTCAATGGAGAGGGGGATCAAATCAGCGTTGCACCCAATCCCGCCAGTTTCCCGGCAGGACACTTTGGTTAAAATGGCCCCCTTGTCTGTTCTCTAAAAAAAACCAGAAGTCAATTTTTCTCACACGCGCGTGGGTTCAATGGTGCGGAGTTCCAGAAAGGGAAGATTTCTTTTTCTTTCCCAGCCTCCTTGACATTTCCGAGGAAGTGGGCTGTTGGAAGCCTCATCCTGTGGTGTACTTACAACTTCCAAAATACCCTTAGTAGAGTTCCACACAAAACGCTTTTACTCAAGCTGAAAGATTCCAGGTAAAACCTGGAAATGGATCTGAAATTACATTGCCGTTACAACACAGAAACAGGCCGTTCGGTCCGTGCCGGTGTTTATGCTCTACGCCAGCCTCCTCCCACCCTACTCCATCTCACCCTATCAGTATATGCTTCTCAGATGAAAACTGAGAATTTATTTTTTTCATTTAAAAACTTGCATTTATATAGCGCCTTTCGCAACCTCAGGACGCCCCAAAGTGCTTTACAGCTTAAGATGGGCAAAAGAAGTCAAATAATAAAGTATTATTATATCAAGAACTCGCTTTGGACTGAGTTGTGTAATTTAGCTGGCACAAGGATATGTATGAACTTGTCTAACTAGAGTTATAAAGTTATTAAAAGTTATTAAAGCATTGGCTGCAGCGAGTACCTCAGAAACTCAAAATAATCAGGTTCACCGACAATATTAAATGCTGCAATATTTGGAACAGCAAATGAACATTTTTAGAAAGAACAGTACATGTAAATAAGCAGGGTTAATTAATGAAAGTTTTAAATAGAATTTTAAAAAGTAAACGGCTAGAGAAGGTCTGTTCCCAAAGTGTATCTCGCTGACCTACATTGGCTCCCGGTTAAGCAGCGCCTCGATTTTAAAATTCTCATCCTTGTGTTCAAATCCCTCAATGGCCTCGCCCCTCCTTACCTCTGTAATCTCCTCCAGCCCTATAATCCCCCGAGACCTCTGCGCTCCGCCTATTCTGGCCTCTTGAGCATCCCCGATTTTAAACGCTCTACCATCGCTGGCCGTGCCTTCAGCTGCCGAAGCCGTAAGCCCTGGAATTCCCTCCCTAAATCTCTCCGCCTCGCTACCTCTCTTTCCTCCTCTAAGACGCTCCTTAAAACCTACCTCTTTGACCAAGCTTTTGGTCATCTGCCCTAATATGTGGCTCGATGTCAAATTTAGTTTTTTTTGATAACACTCCTGTGAAGCGCCTTGGGATGTTTTATTACATCCCGCATTACAACAGTGACTCCACTTCAAAAGTACTTCATTGGCTGTAAAGCGCTTTGAGACACCCGGTGGTTGTGAAAGGCGCTATAGAAATGCAAGTCTTTCTTTCTTAAAGGTGCTATATAACTACAAGTTGTTATTGTATAGAGAGAAGAAACTTTTTTTTTAAAAGAGAAAATTAAATCACTAGTGATGTAGAGGGCAGGGTGACAGTACAGAGATGAGCTCACAAGCACTGATTTTATCTGTGACGTTTTTTAAACAAATGTTTTAGTCTGATTCCAAATTATTGAGAATATTTTACATTATTCATTATAAAGTGGCTGCTTAAGCACTTTAAGTACCGGACCTACGAGATGAATTAGAAAGACACTGTAAGTGGGCTAACCAAAGGCAAATTAAAGTAAGTGTAAAGGGAGAAAAGAAAAATGGGTGACATATGAAAGGATTTTAGGAAGGATGTCAAAACCTTGGAGAGGCTGCAGTGGAGATTTACCAGAATAATACCAGGGATGAGGGGTTACGTAGAGAGACTAGAGAAGCTGGGATTGTTCCCCTTAGAGCACAGAAGCTTAAGGGGAGATTTAATAGAGGTGTTCAAAATTATGAGGGGTTTTGATAGAGTAAATAAGGAGAAATTGTTTCCACTGGCAGGAGGGTCGGTAACCAAACTGCCTGAAAGGGTGGTGGAAGTAGATTCATAGGAACATCGTAACAGGAGGAGGCCATTCAGCCCCTCGAGCCTGCTCCGCCATTCAATGAGATCATGGCTGATCTATGACCTAACTCCATATACCCGCCTTTGCCCCATATCCCTTAATACCTTTGGTTAGCAAAAAGCTATCAATCTCAGATTTAAAATTAACAGTTGATCTCGCATCAATTGCCGTTTGCAGAAGAGAGTTCCAAACTTCTACCACCTTCTGTGTATAGAAGTGTTTCCTAATTTTATTCCTGAAAGGTCTGGCTCTAATTTTTAGACTATGCCCCCTAGTCCTAGACTCCCCAACCAGCAGAAATAGTTTCTCTCTCTCTACCCTATCAGTTCCCCTTCATATCTTGAAAACCGATCAGATCACCTTCTTAAATTCTAGGGAATACACCCCTAATTTGTGTAATCTCTCCTCGTAACTTAACCCTTGAAGTCCGGGTATCATTCTGGTAAACCTACAATTCAATAATAACTTTCAAAAGGGAATTGGATAAATACTTAAAAAAGGAAAACTTTGTCGGGCTTTGGGGAAAGAGCAGGGAGGAGTGGGACTAATGGGAGAGCTCTTTCAAAGAGCCGGCACAGGCACGATGGGCCGAATGGCCTCCTTTCGTGTTGTATGATTCTGTAATTCTATGTACTCCATGAGTGATGTCAAAATAGGTAAGGGTGGAGCTGGCAGAGATCTAGGGTGTTAGTAGATTAGGCATTTAGCACGTCCAGTCACTACAGACCTGCAATCAACATAGGAAATGGAGTAACAACAGAAAACGCTGGAAAAACTCAGCAGGCCAGGCAGCATCCGTGGAGAGAGAAACAGAGTTAACGTTTCAGGTCAAAGACCTTTCGTCAGAACTGGAAAAAGCAGGAAATGAAATAGATTTAAAGCAAGTATAATGCTGGGAAATGGGGGAGGGGATGAAAGAACAAAAGGAGAGATTAAGAGCCATTGAGAGACATTAAGAGATGATCAAGGCAAGAGGAGGTGTTAATGTGACAGGTTGAGGCTAAAAGAAGTGTGAAATGTACTGGCAGAATGAAGGACAGCTGCCAGCTTCTAGGAGGGAAAAAAAAGGGGGGCCAAACAAAAGGGTGGATGAAAAAATAAAATATAAATGTGATAGGGGCTAGGTTATGATCTAAAATTGTTGAACTCGATATTGAGTCCAGAGGGCTGTAGGGTGCCTAAACGAAAGATGAGATGCTGTTCCTCGAGCTTACGCTGAGCTTCCGTGTTATTTCGGATTTCCAGCATCCGCAGTATTTTGCTATCATAGGAAATGGAGTGCTGAGCAATGCAGCCAAATCTACTGAGGTTCACGTCGAAGGGTGTCAATGCTAAAATTGCACTGTGCTATAGAAACATAGAACAGTACAGCACAGTACAGGCCCTTCGGCCCTCGATGTTGTGCCGAGCATTGTCCGAGACCAAGATCAAGCTATCACACTCCCTATCACTCTGGTGTGCTCCATGTGCTTATCCAATAACCGCTTGAAAGTTCCTAAAGTGTCCGACTCCACTATCACAGCAGGCAGTCCATTCCACACCCCAACCACTCTCTGAGTAAAGAATCTACCTCGGACATCCCTTCTATATCTCCCCCCATGCACCTTATAGTTATGCCCCCTTGTAACAGCTGCCTCTACCCGAGGAAATAGTCTCTGAACATCCACTCTATCTATCCCCCTCATCATCTTATAAACCTCTATTAAGTCACCTCTCATCCTCCTCCGCTCTAAAGAGAAAAGCCCCAACTCCCTCAATCTTTCCTCATAAGACCTCCCCCCCAAACCAGGCAGCATCCTGGTAAATCTCCTTTGCACTCTTTCCAATGCTTCCACGTCCTTCCTATAGTGAGGTGACCAGAACTGCACACAATATTCCAAATGTGGTCTCACCAAGGTCCTGTACAGTTGCAGCATAACCTCACGGTTCTTAAACTCAAACCCTCTGTTAATAAACGCCAACACACCATAGGCCTTCTTTACTGCTCTATCCACTTGAGTGGCAACCTTCAGAGATCTGTGGATATGAACCCCCAGATCCCTCTGCTCCTCCACGTTCCTCAGAACCCTGCCGTTGACCCTGTAATCCTTATTCAAATTTGCCCTACCAAAATGAATCACCTCGCACTTATCAGGGTTAAATTCCATCTGCCATTTTTCGGCCCAGCTCTGCATCCTATCAATGTCCCTTTGCAGCCGACAACAGCCCTCCACCTCATCCACTGCTCCACCAATCTTGGTGTCATCAGCAAATTTACTGATCCACCCTTCAGTCCCCTCCTCCAAGTCATTGATAAAAATCACAAACAGCAGAGGACCCAGCACCGACCCCTGTGGCACACCGCTGGTAACTGGTCTCCAGTCCGAAAATGTTCCATCCACCACCACCCTCTGCCTTCTATGAGATAGCCAGTTACTTATCCAATCGGCCAAATTTCCCTCTATCCCACAACTCCTTACTTTCTTCATGAGCCGACCATGGGGAACCTTATCAAACGCCTTACTAAAATCCATGTATACGACATCAACTGCTCTACCTTCATCTACACACTTGGTTACCTCCTCAAAGAATTCAATCAAATTTGTTAGGCAAGACTTACCCTTCACGAATCCGTGTTGACTATCCCTGATTAAGTTGCCCCTTTCCAAATGGTCATAAATCCTATCCCTCAGGACCTTTTCCATTATCTTACCAACCACCGAAGTAAGACTAACCGGCCTATAATTACCAGGGTCATTCCTATTTCCTTTCTTGAAGAGAGGAACAACATTCGCCACTCTCCAGTCCTCTGGCACCATTCCCGTGGACAGTGAGGACCCAAAGATCAAAGCCAGAGGCTCTGCAATCTCCTCCCTTGCCTCCCAAAGAATCCTAGGATATATCCCATCTGGCCCAGGGGACTTATCGACCCTCAGGTTCTTCAAAATTGCTAAAACATCTTCCCTCAGAACATCTACCACCTCCAGCCTATCCACCTTTATCACACTCTCATCCTCAAGAACATGGCCCCTCTCCTCGGTGAACACTGACGAAAAGTATTCATTCATCACCTCTCCTATTTCTTCTGACTCCATGCACAAGTTCCCACTACTGTCCTTGACCGGCCCTACCCTCACCCTGGTCATTCTTTTATTTCTCACATAAGAGTAAAAGGCCTTGGGGTTTTTCTTGATCTGACCCGCCAAGGACTTCTCATGCCCCCTCCTAGCTCTCCTAAGCTCTTTTTTTAGCTCATTCCTTGCTACCTTGTACCCCTCAATCGACCCAACTGAACCTTGTTTTCTCATCCTTACATACGCTTCCTTTTTCCTCTTGACTAGACATTCAACCTCTTTTGTGAACCATGGTTCTCTCACTCGGCCATTTCCTCCCTGCCTGACAGGGACATACCTATCAAGGACACGCAGTAATTGCTCCATGAAAAAGCTCCACTTTTCGTTTGTGCCTTTCCCTGATAGTTTCTGTTCCCATCTTATACTCCCTAATTCTTGCCTAATCCCATCATAATTACCCCTCCCCCAATTATAAACCCTGCCCTGCCGTATGGCCCTATCCCTCTCCATTGCAATAGTGAAAGTTACCGAATTGTGGTCACTATCTCCAAAGTGCTCTCCCACATACAAATCAAACACTTGGCCCGGTTCATTACCCAGTACCATATCCAACGTGGCCCCAGCTCTTGTCGGCCTATCCACATATTGTGTCAGGAAACCCTCCTGCACACACTGTGCAAAAACTATCCCATCCGAACTGTTTGACCTATAAAGGTTCCAATCAATATTTGGAAAGTTGAAGTCACCCATGACAACTACTCTGTGACCTCCACACCTATTCATAATCTGCTTTGCAATTTCTTCCTCCACATCTCTATTACTATTTGGGGGCCTGTAGAAAACTCCTAACAACGTGACCGCTCCTTTCCTATTTCTAACTTCAGCCCATATTATAGGCAGAGCACATCTTAAGTACTATGCTTATGCCCCACTCAAAGTACCAATTTTGATCACCAAAATACAATAACAACTTGCATTGATATAGCGCCTTTAACGTCGTAAAACATTTGACACCGAGCCACATAAGGAGATGTTAGAATAGGTGACTAAAAGCTTGGTAAAAGAGTTAAGTTTTAAGGAGAGTCTTAAAGGAGGAGAGAGAGGTAGACAAACGGAGAGGTTTAGGGAGGGAATTGCAGACCTTAGGGCCCAGGCAGCTGAAGGCACGGCCGCCAATGGTGGAGCGGTTAAAATCGGGGATGGGCGAGAGGCCAGAATTGGGGGAGTGCAGAGATCTCGGAGGGTTGTGGGGCTGGAGGAGGTTACAGAGATAGGGAGGGGCGAGGCCCTGGAAGGATTTGAAAACAAGGTGAGAATTTTAAAATCAAGGTGTTGGCGGACCAGGGGTCAACGTAGGTCAGCGAGCACAGGTGAACGGGACCTGGTGCGGGATAGGATACGGGCAGCTGAGCTCAAGTTGACGGAAGGTGAAAGATGGGAGGCTGGCCAGGAGAGCATTGGAATAGTCGAGTCTGGAGGTAACAAGGGCATGGATGAGGGTTTCAGCAGCAGATCAGCTGAAGGCTTAGAGAGCAAGGGGGAGAAATTCAGTATCGCCCCATTTGGGGCGCAATTATCGGCCGGGCGCAAAGATTAGCGCCTGACGTTAATTATCGCCTCCGACTGCAAACTTGACTTTTATCGCCCCTGGAGGTGATTGGAGCGCTAAATCAGGCGCTTCACACCTGTCTTAAGGCGCAAAGGCCGAGGAGCGAGGCGCTACCTCAGAGCGCTGGAGAAGCTCATGTGATGTCAGTCAGCAATGGAACACAGACATAATGGCGTGGGCCAGTTCTTAAAGGGGAGGGTTGATCTTGCTTTCCATCCACATTCTGCTCATTGCAGCCTTGAATCTCTGCCTGGAGTGACCTGCACATCAAATCTGCTGCAAAGAACAATGGAGAGTACCAGGGAAAGAGCTCAGAGTGCAGCCCCCATATTCTCTTCTAAATCGATACAAGGAATGGCAAATCAAAATGAACCTGCAAAGTGCTGCTCAGTACCCAAAACTTCTTAACACAGCGTTGAATCTCTCCAGAAGTCTCTCTCTCTCTCTCTCAGAATGCGTGGTTCAAAAATGGCACCAACGATAAAAGGCAGGAAGCGATCGCCTTTAAATAGCGCTCCCCCAGTCCCTTCATGACTGCAATTCGCTCCCCTCAACCTGTCGTTGCTAGCGTCAGGCGGTAAGGCAGGGGGCGCCACTCAATATCTGCTCCGGGGCGATACCGGGGCGTTGTACACTCGACTGACGTCACGATCTGCCGGCGCAGGAGATCGTGGCGGTAGTGTTTAGCGCCGCCGCAAAATGTCTAGTTAATTTCACAAGCGGCGCAAACATCGCCGCGCCTGGCCGCTAGAAGCTTTGCTCCCCATTAGTGCCCTCTTAAGGCGCTAACGGGAGGCACAACCAACTGAATTTTTCCCCCCCAAGTCTTTTTTCGCTGGAAAAGTGCAGAATTCGAGGAGATTTGATTGAGGTCTTCACAATAATGAAGGGACTGGAATGTGCCCATGTAGACAGATAGCCTAGGGAGAACCGGGGGACATGCGTATAAATTAGATATAAATGTGTTTTCCATATTATAGGATATAGAGGTACTGGAGAAGGTGCAAAAAATATTCACAAGGATGATAGCACATCTGAGAGGTTATATTTATCAGGAAAGGCTGAACAGGCTGGGGCTCTTTTCTCTAGAGAAGAGAAGGCTGAGGAGTGACAAAAGTGAGAAGTCGCACAACACCAGGTTATAGTCCAACAGTTTTATTTGAAATTACAAGCTTTCGGAGCGGCTGCTCCTTCGTCAGGTGAAGTGGCCTGAGTGACCTGATAGAGATCTTTAAAATGATGAAGGGCTTTGATAGGGTAGACAAATAGAAGATGTTTCCACTTGTGGGAGAGATCAAAACTAGGGGCCATAAATATAAGATAGTCACTAATAAATCCAATAAGGAATTCAGGAGAAACCTCTTTACTCAGAGAGTGGTGAGAATGTGGAACTCGCTACCACAGGGAGTATTTGAGGTGAATGGCATAGAAGCATTGAAGGGAAGACAGATAAACAC
This sequence comes from Squalus acanthias, assembly GCA_030390025.1. NCBI lineage: Eukaryota > Metazoa > Chordata > Chondrichthyes > Squaliformes > Squalidae > Squalus > Squalus acanthias. The sequence goes on from CM059450.1 coordinate 20,508,801, forward strand.
ACGAGAGAGAAAGGAATAGAAGGTTATGCTGATAGAGTGAGATGAATTAAGGTGGGTGGAGGTTCGTGTGGAGCATAAACACCGGCACAAACCAGTTGTGCCAAATGGCCTGTTTCTGTTCTGTAGATTCGATGGCTCCGATATTTATGAGGAGGCTGAAAACGGCCTAAGGACCCGGCAATGTCGAGGGTGCGGAGGTCCTGCCGAATTTAACGGCAGGACCTCATCATCATTTTCTGGATCTGTTTCCCGCCCGGCAGCCGGTCAAATTGACAGCCTGGCCAGTGGGCTGAAGGGAACGGTCAACCTTTGGGGATGGTCCCTGGCAATTGGGAGGGGAGAAGGTCGGCAAACAAAGCCGGAGGGGAGGTCGGCGATCAACAGCGGGAGAGGCCTGAGGCTTCCTCGAGATGTCTAGAAGGAGCACTCCTGCTGCTCCTGGCCCACAAGGAATGCTGAAACAGCCTTGTGGAGCCGGCAGCTCCCGCCTCCCTTTCCCTGCCGGGTTTCCCGACCCCTGGGAAAGCAACCGTAAATTTCAAATCGGGCTCCCAATTGGACTGTGGGAGCACGTTGGGGTCGCGTTCCCCGTAGTTACGTCTTAAACCAGGCCCCTCCTCCTCGACCCTCTCTCGTCCGTCGTGGGCAGGGGTTTAACATCGAGGCCAATGGAAAATTCTATGTAAAAATGGGCACAAATTTTTCCTTCGAAACCCAGGTGATGAGCTGAGGTCCAGAATGCAAGGCACTATCAAGGTTGAAAAGAGCTGGGTTGAAAAGGCAAATGAAGAAGTAATTGTTAGATGACACCAAAGTTGGGTTTTAAGTGTCTGTAGATGGTAAGAGGACGGAGTGAGAGAGTTAAGGAGTTCCACAGTTCTGAGGTCCTGTGACGGCATGCGTTAGAAAGGGAGATGGTACAATCGGCCTGGATTTCGACACAAAGAGGATATAAATAACATATAAGCCAACGGAGGGTGGGTGGGGGTGGGAGAGGGGGGGAAAATAGCTTTTAAGATATATTTGTGCTTAACACAAGCAGAGTAAACTGCGTATTAAACACGGTACTTTAGTTACAGGTAATCCCTGTAGATTCTAAAGATAACACAGACCTGCCCTGACTGCTACACTTCAGCCACACAAGGCACAGACCTGCAGACACATGTAATCTTACTCGTCACAATCTGCCCTGCTCCGAATATTAGTTAGAAATACTAACCTGGCATACATCGTTCAACAGCGTCCATTGTCCCACCCAAAGCTGTGAGATATCAGGCTTTGAGCAATATTGTAATCCAATAGGGCCATCGCTGACTCAGATGTAGGTCATGACTATTTTATAAGTCGCCTATCCAAGTGCTGGGTAGGTTTCTAAAGGAAAATTAAACCCAAACTCCAACTGTGCATAAACCCGAAAGGTCAAATACCTTTCCCTGTCTCTACCGAGCGGCTTAATCCTGCTGAGTGACTGAGTTGGTTTGAAAAACTTGTCAGATATACCAATTGACAGAATCCCTGGTGAGGGTGTGAGTTTCCACCACGACAGTCAGACGCAGGAGTCTAATACTGCCTGCCCCACCCTCCCTCTTGTCAGCCGTGGCTCAGTGGGCTAGCACTCATCACCTCTGAGTCAGAAGGTTGTGGGTTCAAGCCCCACTACAGAGACTTGAGCACAAAATCCAGACTGACACTCCCAGTGCAGTGCTGAGGGAGTGCTGCACTGTCGGAGGTGCCGTCTTTCAGATGAGACGTTAAACTTGAAGGCCTGTCTACTCTCTGGGGTGGATGTAAAAGATCCCACGGCACAATTCAAATAAGAGGTGTCCTGGGGCCAATATTTATGCCTCAACCAACATCACTAAAACAGATTATCTGGTCATTGTCACACTGCTGTTTGTGGGATCTTACTGTGCGCAAATTGGCGGCTGCGCTTCCTACATTACAACAGTGACTGTGCTTCATTGGCTGTAAAGCACTTTGGGACGTGAAAGGGGCTATATGAATGCAAGCTTTCTTTCTTTTTCTTTACTACGACCTGCACCACCCCCCTCCTCCCCCCGCCCCGTCAGCTGAGCTCAGGGCCAGGAGGAAGGCCAGCCTGGTCTCCCAATGGAAGAGCGATGAGAGTCAAGAGGCCATGTTGCAGGTACGAGGGGTAAAAACCGGTTCAGTTAAAAGATATGAGTTAGCACTAGGGTTGCCAACCCTCCAGGATTGGCCCTGGGTCTCCAGGATTGAAGATTAATCTCCAGGACACTCGCTGGGAGCAACACCCGGGAGAAAAAGCACAGGGGCATTAAAAAAATCCGAATTTTTTTTTTTTACTTTTCTGTGAACACTTTTGTTTGTTAGTTATAAAAATATTGAACATGGGAAAATAGGCTGTTTGGCTGGCAGTGAAGAATCATCCAATCGGGTACTGAAGGGCTGGATTTTCTCAGCCCCGAGGAGGCGGGTATGGAGGCGGGACTGCCGGTAAAGTTGCAGAATTTGGGGGCGGGTGGCAAGCCCGCCCCCCCAACCCGTCTCTGTGCCCTCTTGCCAGGAGGCGGGAAGCCGTCCTGCCCCGGGTCCCGTCTCCTCGAGGCTGAGAAAATCCAGCCCTTCAGTAACTCTGCTTTCCATTTGTTTGATGCTGAAGGTGTAAAGATGAATTGAGTGAGATCCATTGGTGGATGTGGAACCAGCAGATGAATGTTTACAGGGCTGCTCGTGTGAGGGGGAAATTTTAGTAACCCTACAGTGTCAGCTGTGGCTCAGTAGGTAGCACCCTCGCCTCTGAGTCAGAATGGTTGTGGGTTCAAGTCCCACTCCAGAGACTTGAGCACAAAAATCTAGGCTGGCACTCCAGTGCAGTGCTGAGGGAGTGCTGCACTGTCGGAGGTGCCGTCTAACTGAGGCTACATCAGCCCTCTCGGGTGGACGTAAAAGATTCCATAACACAGTGCGAAGAAAAGTAGGGAAGTTATACCCTGGTCTCCAATATTTATCCCTCAAGCAACATCACTAAAACAGATTATCACATCGCTGTTTGTGGGAGCTTGCTGTGCGCAAATTGGCCGCCTCGTTTCCTACATTGCAAAAAGTGACTGCACTTCAAAAAGTACTTCATTGGCTGTAAAGCGCTTTGGGACATCCTACAGTCATGAAAGGCTTTTTTTTTACATTCTTACAAACACAAAATTTGTACTGTAATTTCACCACTGGGATCGGAGTTTGAATCCGGCATGACTGACGGGATGCAAAGTCTCGTCCATTACTGACTGGAAGGGCCCTGAATGAAATAAGTTTTGGGCAACTTGAACCCAGTTCTGGAGGGTTTGGGTCTACAGTGTTAACTTAGTCATCTCAAAAACGGCTACTAGGATGACCTAGTTTGGGCAATAGAACAATTTATGCAGGTGCCCTTCTGATTGGGGACCAGGGTTACATTGTTGGGACAGAATAGGTGGTGCTTTACTCTGCGTCCAACCGCGCTGTATTTGCCCTAGGTGTCTGAAATGGGAAAGTACTCAATTTTTATTTGATATCAGTACCTCAGTACAAGGAGAACTGTGAGAATAACCGGAAACATTGGTCAAATCTTGCTGGAGCTGCGCGTCACCATTACTGTTTGGTCTCCTTACCCAAGAAAGGATATACTTGCCATGGAGGGAGTGCAGCGAAGTTCGCCAGACTGATTCCTGGGATGGCAGGACTGTCGTACGAGGAGAGATTGGGTCGACTAGGCCTGTATTCACTAGAGTTTAGAAGAATGAGAGGGGATCTCATTGAAACGTATAAAATTCTGACCACAGACTGGATGCAGGGAGGATGTTTCCCCTGGCTGGGGGGTCTAGAACGAGGGGTCACAGTCTCAGGATACGGGGTCGGACATTTAGGACTGAGATGAGGAGAAGTTTCTTCACTCAGAGGGTGGTGAACCTGTGGAATTCTCTACCACAGAAGGCTGTGGAGGCCAAGTCACTGAATATATTTAAGAAGGAGATAGATAGATTTCTAGACACAAAAGGTGTCAAGGGGTATGGGGAGAGAGCGGGAATATGGTATTGAGATAGAGAATCAGCCATGATCATACTGAATGGCGGAGCAGGCTCAAAGGGCCGAATGGCCTACTCCTGCTCCTATTTTTCTATGTTTCTATTAGTTAGACTTCTTCCTGCAACTTGGAAATCTTTTGCCCTGTAACTTGCTGGCAATGCAAGCTGATAACGGGGAGCGCAAAGGCAATGGGGCATCTGGGACCAACAGTGTATCTCCTTAACCAATGAGGTTTAAGGATTAAGAAAGAAAACTGAGAAGGAAATAGGGCGAATTCGAGTCAAATCAGAAAGAGAAATAAAGGGAGTGGATAGAAAGATTGGATTAAGAGAGAGAGAATAAAGAGACGGAAAGGAAAAGTAAGAAAAAGAAAATTAAATTTAAAATTTGAAATGTTTTAAACCTCCAAGAAGAATTTACGACATGCAGGAATGAGACTCCGCAGGTTAAATTGTTCCCTTTCTGGGCCGGAGAGTTTGATTGGCACTGCATTAACAATTATCACATTGTTAAACGGGTGCTTAGTACGAGCCCTAACTTCCTGTGGAAGATTAATGGGCAATTAATGAGCAAATGCAGCAAGTTCTTAAAAATAACGGGGAGGCTAAGGGTGAGATGCTGTTTTTGGAATGCAAACGGCGTAAATTGACCAGCAGGTTCTGGAGATTCACAACTCTCAACGGCGTATCTCTTAATCCCCTAAACTTGCTGGCCGACTTGCGCATCAATAACGGCGTGCGTCGTCAACACGCCCCCATTTTTCCAGCAAGATTTAGGCCAATAGGTTTCTAGTTAATCAGTTCTAATGTAATTTCTGCCCAGACTTGGATTCCATCACACTACTCTTTGCTTTTCAAGATTTCAATCTCCTATCCAAGTGCCACTTCCTGCTTAGCAAATGTAATTAGTATTTTATTCCTTTTACATAAGAATCTTAAACCTCTGATTTGGCACATTTGCAGTACAGTATGCCAGCTCACACTAGGAGAGTTTCCTGCGGATCTGCCTGATGAGGAACCCTTATTATCTTGCTCGATTCTTTGAGTGAGCAGGAGCACAGCTCCATGCAATCACACGCTAGGCTGCGCACTTTATTCAGTTACAATTATTCAATTTAATTTGTAACTGGCTGTCACACACTTAAGGATTGTTCAAATTAACCCTGTATGACCTCAGTCTGTCCATAATTGAAAATGAGGTCGGGCAAATAGAAAAGTATTACAGTCGAACGTCACTATAATGAACTCCTCAGGGACCGGCAGAAAGATTGTCATAGCAGGGTGTTCACTATAGTTGGGTTTGGCGCATCAGAAAAATGAAGAAGCGGCCAATTTAAATTGAATATTATTTTATTCTGTTAAAAAAAATCTATACAGCGTACACTGCTTCATATTATTCGTGCTTTTCTCAAGGCACGCTGTTTCTATCTTGTTATCCAGTCCAAAAAGATCCCCAGTTCTAGGTAATGACGGTGTAAAGTTGCGCACAGTTGCGATCGTCTTTCTGAACTCATCTAGTGAAGGGATAACTGGTTCTGCGCCTCCCATGTCCTCATCACCAGAAGTCTCCTCATCCTCTCCCGGCTCAATGTCACGGATTCAATAATGTCCTCGTCGCTCACTGTTGCTCGTGAAGGGTTTCCTTCAAATTCAATTTCCTGTCATTTTGTTTCTGAAATTCCCAGTGAACTGCATTCCTCTCTAACAAACAGCATCTCCATCTTTTGATCACCATTTTCTGCAGTCTATCCAGCAGGCCCGTTACCCTGTCTGCATATGCCTCCTAACGCCCGTTGCCCTGTCTGCATATGCCTAACGCCCGTTACCCTGTCTGCATACGCCTCCTAACGCCCGTTACCCTGTCTGCATATGCCGCCTAACGCCCGTTACCCTGTCTGCATATGCCTAACGCCCGTTACCCTGTCTGCATACGCCTCCTAACGCCCGTTACCCTGTCTGCATACGCCTCCTAACGCCCGTTACCCTGTCTGCATACGCCTCCTAACGCCCGTTACCCTGTCTGCATACGCCTCCTAACGCCCGTTACCCTGTCTGCATACGCCTCCTAACGCCCGTTACCCTGTCTGCATACGCCTCCTAACGCCCGTTACCCTGTCTGCATATGCCGCCTAACGCCCGTTACCCTGTCTGCATATGCCTAACGCCCGTTACCCTGTCTGCATACGCCTCCTAACGCCCGTTACCCTGTCTGCATACGCCTCCTAACGCCCGTTACCCTGTCTGCATACGCCTCCTAACGCCCGTTACCCTGTCTGCATACGCCTCCTAACGCCCGTTACCCTGTCTGCATACGCCTCCTAACGCCCGTTACCCTGTCTGCATACGCCTCCTAACGCCCATTACCCTGTCTGCATATGCCTCCTAACGCCCATTACCCTGTCTGCATACGCCTAATGCCCGTTACCCTATCTGCATACGCCTCCTAACGCCCGTTACCCTGTCTGCATACGCCTAACGCCCGTTACCCTGTCTGCATACGCCTCCTAACGCCCGTTACCCTGTCTGCATACGCCTAACGTCCGTTGCCCTGTCTGCATACGCCTCCTAACGCCCGTTACCCTGTCTGCATACGCCTCCTAACGCCCGTTACCCTGTCTGCATACGCCTAACGCCCATTACCCTGTCTGCATACGCCTAACGCCCGTTACCCTGTCTGCATACGCCTAACGCCCGTTACCCTGTCTGCATACGCCTCCTAACGCCCGTTACCCTGTCTGCATACGCCTCCTAATGCCCATTACCCTGTCTGCATACGCCTCCTAACGCCCATTACCCTGTCTGCATATGTCTCCTAACGCCCGTTGCCTTAGGCTACCATTGCCTCCTAACGCCCGTTGCCCTGGCTACCATTGCCTCCTCACGCCTGTAGCCTCATTGCAGCTTGTGTGTACACAAAGGGCATCTTATCGGGCACCTTGCACAGAATAGTCACTCCCCTTCTCAATTGAAATAAGTTTTTAAAGAAATATTTGGTTACTCATTTTCTTCCCTCCACAGGCACCACTCTTTGGAACTTGGCATACTTCCCAATTTTACTCTGTGACCATATGCCATTCCTGGAGTAGCCAAGCACGATTTGGTGAGTGTTGGCAATGCTCTACTACTTCAACAATGTGCCACACCCTCCTACTGCACCGAGTCTTTTTCCCAATTACCCACAACAGGCATCCTTGTGTCCACTTCATAGAATCATACAGCACAGAAGGAGGCCATTTGGCCCTTTGTGCCTGTGCTGGCTCTATGAAAGAGCTATCCAATCAGTCCCATTCCCCATTTTCCCCATAGCCCTGCAAATTTGTCAACTGTTTCCAAATTAAGGGCAGCTATGTTCTGTGGGCCCACTGGGAGCTGCACTGAACTGCTCCAATCTCACTTCATTCAGAGCCCTTACAATCAGCAGAAGGAGAGGTCACTCCATTAGTTTGGGCTGGATTTGAAACCCAAATGCCAGAAATATAAAGACAGAGGACTAGCCCAGTCCCAATGCCTTGATAATTCAAATACCCACTTTAGCCTAACTTGTACCCCTCATTACCATTACTTCTATTTGTAACCCCAGTTACATATTAAAACGCCCCGTTTGATAGGGTAGACGTAGAGAACATGTTTCCACTTGAGGGGGAGGCCAAAACTAGGAGACATAAATATAAGATATTCACTAATAAATGCAATAGGAAATTCAGGAGAAACTTCTTTACTCAGAGAGTGGTGAGAATGTGGAACTCGCTACCACAAGGAGTAGTTGAGGCGAATAGCACAGATGCATTTAAGGGGAAGCTGGATATGCACATGAGGGAGAAAGGAATAGAAGAATATGCTGATGGGGTGAGATGAAGTAGGATGGGAGGAGGCTCATGTGGAGCATAAACACCAGCACAGACCAGTTGGACCAAATGGTCTGTTTCTGTGCTGTAATTTCTATGTAATTCCATGACAAGTGTAAGGAGCTCATGGACTTCTTTGTCTCGAAGATTGAGACCATCCGTTCAGCTGCCTCTGCCACTTCCCTTCCTTCTCCTAGCCCACCGGGCCAAACTTCCTCTAAGGTTCCCCCCTGCCCTAGCCCTGAACTCACATCTTTCTCCAGTTTCTCTCCGATCTCCCCTCATGACCTCTCGGAGCTCATCTTGTCCATGAGACCCACTTCCTGCTCCCTCGACCCTATTCCCACCAAACTGCTGACCACCCAACTTCTTTTCTGGCTCCCATGTTAGCTGACATTGTTAACAGTTCTCTCTCCTCAGGTACTGAGCCCCTCTCCCTCAAATCTGCCGTCATCACCCCACTCCTCAAAAAACCAACCCTTGACCCCTCCGTCCTTGCAAACTACCGCCTCATCTCCAACCTCCCTTTCCTCTCCAAAGTCCTTGAACGTTTTGTCGCCTCCCAAATCCGTGAATCTCTCCAATCAGGTTTCCTGCCCCTGCCACAGTACCGAAACGGCTCTCATCAAAGTCACAAATAACATCCTTTTTGACTGTGACAAAGGTAAACTATCCCTCCTCGTCCTTCTTGACTTGTCTGCAGCCTTTGACACGGTTGACCACACCATCCTTCTCCAACGCCTCTCCACCGTCATCCAGCTGGGTGGAACTGCACTCGCCTGGTTCCATTCTTATCTATCTAATCGTAGCCAGAGAATCTGGATCTAATTGGAAGCGGTATCAGCGGTGGCAGTACTTAAAACAGCTGGAGACCGGGCAGCGCGGACCTAATTGGAGGCGGTATCAGCGGTGGCGGAACCTTCGACGATTTCCAAAAAAACAAGGAGTGACGTCACAGGACAACAAGGAGGTGATTGGTTGGTGAGCATTAAGGTTTTTCTCTCTTTTCTCTCTAACCTAGGACAGTGGTTTAAACTAGGTGCGGGAAACTACAAAGTACTGTATTAAATTTATAGCTTAACTAGTTAAACTAATTAATATAACTATAAATAATCGTTGAATAAAGACTTGAAGTAATTAAATAAAAATAAGGCTAGACTAAGATATGGCAGGGCAGGTTGTGTCTGGATTGCAGTATGTGGGAGTTTGTGGACGGCGAGACTGTCCCGAGCGAACACGTCTGCAGGAGATGTCTCCATCTTGAATCTCTCCGGCTCAGAGCCATTGAGCTGGAATGCGAGTTGGAGACACTCCGACACATAAGGGAGAGGGAGGAGTTTCCGGACAGTTTTATCCAGAATGCAGTCATATCCCAGAGGAAAGCACAGGTTCAGGAAGGGGAGGGTGTGACTGCTAGAGAGCCAGGTAGCGGGGATTTAGGAGAGGTTGAGAAGGAGGTCCCGCAGACACTGGTCCTGTCCAACAGGTACGAAGTGCTCGCTACCTGTGAGGACAAGGAGAAAGACTGCAGGGAGGACAGCCACAATGCAGACCAAGACACCGTGGCTCAGAAGGCTGTCCAAGGGGGGGGGGGGAAGAGAGCAGAATAGAAATGTGGTAGTGATAGGCGACTCTATAATTAGGGGGATAGATAGCGTCCTCTGCAGCCAAGAACGAGAATACTGAAGGGTGTGTTGCCAGGGTAAGGGATATCTCACAGCGGCTGGAGAGGAACTTGGAAAGGGAGGGGGTAAATCCTGTTGTCGTGCTCCATGTTGGAACAAACGACATAGGTAGGAACAGGGAGAAGGTCCTGCTGAAAGAGTATCTGGAGTTAGGCTCGAAATTAAAAAGCAGGACCTCGAGAGTAATAATCTCTGGATTATTGCCTGAGCCACATGCAAATTGGCGTAGAAGCAGACAGATCAGGAGAATTAACACGTGGCTAAAGTGCTGGTGTGGGAAAGAGGGATTCCTTTTCATGGGACACTGGCACCAGTTCTGGGACAGGAAGGAGCTGCACCGATGGGACGGGCTCCACCTGAACCGGGATGGGACCCGTGTCCTAGTGGAAAGGGTAAATAGGGAGGTGGCAAAGGCTTTAAACTAGTAAGAAGGGGGGAGGGATCGACAAGAAATGTACCAGCCTGATTATAAACAAAACAGGAAAAGAGAGCATAGGAAAGAATAAAGTAAGGGAATAGAGTTATAGAACAGGAGTTTAAAAAGATGGTTAAACATAAAGTGAGAGGAAATCCTATTAACAATGAGTTAAACTGTCTGTACAGCAATGCACACAGTGTCCGTAATAAAACAGGGGAGCTGGAGGCAATCATGTGTTGCGAGGAACCAGACATAGGGATTATTGAGACATGGCTGCAGAAAAATCAGGACTGGGAATTAAACATTGCAGGGTATAACATATTTAGAACAGACAGAGAGGGAAAAAGGGGAGGTGGAGTAGTTGTACTTATTAGGGATAACATAATGGCAGTAGAAAAAAGAAAGGCAGCAATCAGCAAAACAGAAATAGAATCCATATGGATAGAGATAAACGATAATAAAGGATCAATCACACTAATAGGTGTATAAGTAAAAAACATATAATAATCATCATGGGGGATTTCAACTACCCTGATATTAATTGGACAGAAGAGGTAGGTAAAGGGGATAAGGGAATGGAGTTCCTACAATGTGTACAGGACTCCTTTCTAACCCAGTATGTAAAAAGCCCAACAAGGGAGGATTCGTTATTGGATCTAGTAATGGGGAATGAACCAGAGCAGATAAGAGAAGTAAAAGTAAGGGAACATCTAGGCAATAGTGACCATAATAAAATACGCTTTAAGATGATAATTGAGAAGGATATAAGTATGACAAAAACCAGGATAATAGATTGGAGAAAAACTGATTTTGAGGGGCTGAGAATAGAATTTGGGAAAATAAAATGGGCAACAATATTGGCAAACAACGATGTAGAACAGCAATGGGAAACATTTAAAATGGTATTTAACAGAGTGCAGGAACAATATTTTCCGCTAAAAGGAAAGAACAAACTAAACACTAATGAGACTCCATGGATGAATAAAGCCATAAGGGAACAATTGAGGGCAAGGAAAGAGGCACACATTAAGTACATAGACAGCAGGGGAGTGCATGATAACGGAGAATACGTAGAGATTAGGAGAGAAGTCAAAAAAACAATTGGGAAGGCAAAGAGGAACTATGAAATGAAATTATCAAGGAACATAAAACAAAATAGTAAAATATTTTACAGGTACATCAATAAAAAAAGGAAGGTTGGGATGGGAATAGGGCCATTAAGGGATAGACAGGACAATACCACAGGTAACGATAGAGAGATGGCAGAAGTATTAAATAATTATTTTGCTTCAGTATTTACCAAGGAGATAGAACAGGTGGACATGACATTGGATGATGAGATTAGTAATGAGATAAGTGCATTTAAAATAAAAAGAGGGGATATATTAAATAAACTAATCAAACTCAAAGAGGATAAAACCCCTGGTCCGGACGGATTACATCTGCGCATTTTAGAAGAATCTAGGGAAGAGATAGCAGAGGCATTACTACACATATTTAATAATTCATTTGAAAAAGGTGTAATGCCAGAGGACTGGCGGATAGCTAACGTAATACCTATATTTAAGAAGGGGGATAGAACATGTCCAGGGAATTATAGACCAGTCAGCTTAACATCGGTGGTAGGAAAAATAATGGAATCCCCATTAAAGGAGAAAATAGAAGAACATCTAGAAACCAAAAACATAGTAATGAATAGTCAACATGGATTTCAAAAGGGAAAGTCTTGCTTGACCAACTTCATTGAATTTTTTGAAGATGTAACAGAGAGTAGACAATGGTAATGCAGTAGATGTAATTTATCTAGATTTTCAAAAGGCCTTCGATAAGGTACCCCATAATAGACTGATGAACAAGGTCAGAGAATGCGGAGTCAGGGGACAAGTAGCAGAATGGATTGCTAACTGGCTTCAGGACAGAAAACAGAGAGTGGGAGTAAAGGGTAGCTATTCACAGTGGCAGAAGGTGGGTAGTGGTGTTCCACAAGGATCAGTGCTGGGACCATCACAATTTATATTAACGATTTAGACTTTGGAATCAAAAACACAATTTCTAAATTTGCGGATGACACCAAATTGGGGGGGATGGTCAATACTGAGGAGGACTGCAACAAATTACAGGAGGACATTAATAAACTTGAAGAATGGGCAAATAATAATTGGCAAATGAAGTTCAATACAGATAAATGTGAGGTATTACATTTTGGTAGGAAGAATAGGGAGGTCACTTATCACTTGGAGGGTGCGAGTCTAGGTGGGGTAGAGGAACAAAGGGATCTCGGAGTACAAATACACAAATCACTAAAAGTTGCGACACAGGTTAGCAAGGCCATAAAAAAAGCAAACCAAGCACTAGGGTTTATCTCTAGAGGGATAGAATTGAAAAGTAGGGAAGTTATACTAAACATGTATCAAACCTTGGTTAGACCACACTTAAGAGTACTGCGTACAGTTCTGGTCGCCATATTAGAAAAAGGATATAGAGGCACTGGAGAGGGTGCAGAGAAGATTTACAAGGATGATACCAGAAATGCGAGGGTATAAATATCAGGAAAGGATGAACAGGCTGGGTCTCTTTTCTCTTAAAAAAAGAAGGCTGAGGGGTTACCTAATAGAGGTCTTTAAAATTATGAAAGGTTGTGATAAGAGTGGATACAGAGAGAATGTTTCCACTTGTGGGGAAGAGCATAACTAGAGGCCATCGATATAAGATAGTCACCAAGAAATCCAATAGGGAATTCGGAAGAAACTTCTTTACCGAAAGAGTGTTGAGAATGTGGAACTCGCTACCACAGGGAGTGGTTGAAGCAAAAAGTATAGATGCTTTTAAGGGGAGGCTAGATAAGCATATGAGAAGGGAATAGAGGGTTATGCTGATAGATTTAGATGAGGAAAGACGGGAGGAGGCTTTCCTATACATGAACTACATTCCCAGCTAGTCTGACTCGAAGGCTACTCTCAGGAATGACAGGGCACACCGCAACATGGAATAGGAACATAGGAACAGGAGGCCATTCAGTCTTTAGTACAGGGGTAACTGCAGTGAGTGAAGTGCATTGATCCCTGTATCAGGTCTTTAGTACAGGGATAACTGCAGTGAGTGAAGTGCATTGATCCCTGTATCAGGTCTTTAGTACAGGGATAACTGCAGTGAGTGAAGTGCATTGATCCCTGTATCAGGTCTTTAGTACAGGGGTAACTGCAGTGAGTGAAGTGCATTGATCCCTGTATCAGGTCTTTAGTACAAGGGTAACTACAGTGAGTGAAGTGCATTGATCCCTGTATCAGGTCTTTAGTACAGGGGTAACTACAGTGAGTGAAGTGCATTGATCCCTGTATCAGGTCTTTAGTACAGGAGTAACTGCAGTGAGTGAAGTACATTGATCCCTGTATCAGGCCTTTAGTACAGGGTTAACTACAGTGAGTGAAGTACATTGATCCCTGTATCAGGCCTTTAGTACAGTGAGTGATGTGCATTGATCCTTGTATCAGGTCTTTAGTACAGGGGTAACTGCAGTGAGTGATGTGCATTGCTGAAAACACTCCCATGTGACTGCAGGTGTCAGCCATGGCTCAGTGTTGGCACTCTTGCCGAAGTCAGAAGGTTGTGGGTTCAAGTCCCACTCCAGGAAGGTGAGCACAAAATCCAGGCTGACACTCGAGGGAGTGCTGCACTGTCGGAGGTGCCGTCTTTCAGATGAGACGTTAATCCGAGGCCCCATCTGCCCTCTCAGAGAAGAGCAGGGGAGTTATCCCCGGTGTCCTGGGGCCAATATTTATCCCTCAATCAACATCACTAAAACAGATTATCTGGTCATTATCATGTTGCTGTTTGTGGGAGCTTGCTGTGCACAAATTGGCTGCTGCGTTTCCTACATTACAACAGTAACTGTACTTCATTGGCTGTAAAGTGCTTTGGGACGTCCAGAGGTTGTGAAAGACGCTATAAAAATGCAAGTTTCTTCTTTCTTATGGGCACAGTTGCTGCATTCAAAAAGCAATGAGCTAGAGGAGCAGAAACTGACGCAGTTTGGTGAAATCAGTCACAGCCTGAACTCAATGCTCCTCAGGGATAAGTTTCACAGCAGGTCATTACAACACAGACTGTTACCAATGTGCCATTGCAGCTGCATAAGAATTTCTTGCAAAATTGGTACATGGCAGGCAAATAAAATACCATGCAGCATTGTAAAATGAGGCAGGCCTGGAACTGACCACACCACAGTTATAAATGTAGCAGCTTCATGTGAAAGTGTTTGAGCTTCTGCCTTCCCAGAAAATTTGCCAAACGGGTCATTTTGCTACAAGGGACCAGTTAATAATTTAGATGCGCTTTGCTTCATTGCATTGCACATATGCAAGATGCCACATGATTTATTGGAAGTCATTGCCCCTTTAAGGAAGGATTCTGCATAAACGGGATAAGAGAAATTGGCCCAGATTTTGCGATGGTAATGACGGCGAAACTGTTTAGAAACATAGAAAAATAGGAGCAGGAGTCGGCCATTCGGCCCTTCGAGCCTGCTCTGGCATTCAATATGATCATGGCTGATCCTCTATCTCAATACCATATTCCCGCTCTCTCCCCATACCCCTTGATGCCTTTGTGTCTAGAAATTTATCTATCTCCTTCTTAAATATATTCAGTGACTTGGCCTCCACAGCCTTCTGTGGTAGAGAATTCCACAGGTTCACCACCCTCTGAGTGAAGAAATTTCTCCTCATCTCAGTCCTAAATGTCCTACCCCATATCCTGAGACTGTGACCCCTCGTTCTAGATCCCCCAGCCAAGGGAAACATCCTCCCTGCATCCAGTCTGTCTAGCCCTGTCAGAATTTTATACGTTTCAATGATATCCCCTCTCATTCTTCTAAACTCTAGTGAATACAGGCCTATTCGACCCAATCTCTCCTCATACGACAGTCCTTCCATCCCAGGAATCAGTCTGGTGAACCTTCGCTGCACTCCCTCTATGGCAAGTATATCCTTTTTTAGGTAAGGAGACCAAAACTGCACACAGTACTCCAGGTGTGGTCTCACCAAGGCCCTGTATAACTGTAGTAAGATATCCTTGCTCCTGTACTCAAATCCTCTTGCAATGAAGGCCAACGTACCATTTGCCTTCCTAATTGCTTGCTGCACCTGCATGTTTGCTTTCAGTGACTGGTGTACAAGGACACCCAGGTCCCTTTGTACATCAACATTTCCCAATCTATCACCATTTAAATGGTTTAACTTGTATACAAAACTTGGTTAGACCACACTTAAGAGTTCTGGTCTCCATATTACAAAAAGGATATAGAGGCACTGGAGAAGGTGAAAAAAAGATTTACAAGGATGAACTGAGAGGTTATACCTATCAGGAAAGACTGAACAGGCTGGGCCTTTCTCTAGAAAAAAGACTGAGGGATGACCTGATAAAGTTCTTTAAGATTATGAAGGGGTTCCCTGGATTTTGGAACGGTCCCAGTGGATAGGAAGGTAGCAAATGTAATCCCGCTATTCAAGAAAGGGAGAAAAAAAACAGGGAACTACAGGCCAGTAGTCAGAAAAATGCTAGAATCTATTATTAAGGAAGTGGTAACAGGGCATTTAGAAAATCATAATAAAATTAGGCAGACTCAACATGGTTTTATGAAAGGGAAATCGTGTTCAATGAATTTATTCGAATTTTTTGAGGATGTAACTAGCAGGGGAACCAGTGGATGTAGTATATTTGGATTTCCAAAAGGCATTCAATAAGGTGCCACATAAAAGGATGTTATGCAAGATAAGAGCTCATGCGGTTAGGGGTAATATATTAGCACGAACAGAAAACAGAGACTAGGGATAGACAGGTCATTTTCAGGTTGGCAGGCTGTAACTAGTGGGATTCCGCAAGGATCAGTGCTTGGGCCTCAGCTATTTACAATTTATATTAATGACTTAGATGAACGGACCAAGTGCAATGTTCCAAGTTTGCTGCTGATACAAAGCTAGGTGGGAAAATAAGCTGTGAGGAGGACACAAAGAGGCTGCAAGGGGATATAGACAGATTAAATGAGTGGGCAATAAGGTGGCAGATGAAGTATAATGTGGGGAAATGGGAGGTTATTCACTTTGGTAGGAAGAATCGAAAAACAGAATATTTTTTTTAAATGGTGAGAAACTATTAAATGTTGGTGTTCAGAGAGACTTGGGTGTCCTCGTACAGGAAACACAGAAAGTTAGCATGCAGGTACAGCAAGCAATTAGGAAGGCAAATGGCATGTTGGCCTTTATTGCAAGGGGGTTGGAGTGCAAGTAGGGGGCATGATAAAGAATTTGCAGATGATACAAAAATTGGCCGTGTGGTTGACAGTGAGGAGGAAAGCTTTAGACTGCAGGAAGATATCGATGAACTGGTCAGTTGGGCAGAAAAGTGGCAAATGGAATTCAATCCGGAAAAATGTGAGGTAATGCATTTGGGGAGGGGCAACAAGGCAAGGGAATACACAATTAATGGGAGGATACTGAGAGGTGTGGAGGAACAGAGAGACCTTGGAGTGTATGTCCACAGATTCTTAAAGGTAGCAGGAGAGGTCAACAAAGCAGTTAAAAAGGCGTACGGAATGCTTTCCTTTATTAGCCGAGGCATAGCAAGGAAGTTATGCTTGAACTGTATACAACACTGGTTAGGCCACAGCTGGAGTACTGCGTGCAGTTCTGGTCACCACATTACAGGAAGGATGTGATTGCATTGGAGAGGGTACAGAGGAGATTTACGAGGATGTTGCTGGGCTGGGGAATTTTACCTATGAGGAAAGATTGGATAGGCTGAGGTTGTTTTCTTTGGAACAGAGGAGGCTGAGGGGAGATTTAATTGAGGTGTATAAAATTATATGGGGCCTAGATAGAGTGGATAGGAAGGACTTATTTCCCTTAGCAGAGGGGCCAAGAACTAGGGGCATAGATTTAAAGTAATTGGTGGAAGGATTAGAGGGGAGATGAGGAAAAAAAATTCACCCAGAGGGTGGTGGGAGTCTGGAACTCACTGCCCAAAAGGGTGGTAGAGGCAGAAACCCTCATCATATTTAAAAAGTACTTGGATGTACACTTAAAAACCTACAGGGCTAAGGACCTAGTGCTGGAAAGTGGGATTAGGCTGGGTAGCTCTTTTCCGACCGGCACGGACACGATGGGCCGAATGGCTTCCTTCTGTGTCGTAAGTTTTCTTTGATCAAGAGTAAAGAAGTCTTGCTACAATTGTACTGTGCACAGTTTTGGTCCCCTTATCTGAGGAACGATAAACTTGCCTTAGAGGCAGTGCAACGAGGGTTCACTAGATTGATTCCTGGCATGAGAGAGGAGGACAGATTTAGATTGGGCCTATACTCTTGAGTTTAAAAGAATGAGAGGTGATTTAATTGAAACATACAAGATTCTGAGGAGAAACAACAACAGAAAACGCTGGAAAAACTCAGCAGGCCAGGCAACATCCGTGGAGAGAGAAACAGAGTTAACATTTCAGGTCGAAACCCTTCGTCAGAAGATTCTGAGGATTGGCAGGGTAGATGCTGAGAGGTTGTTTCCCCTGACTGGAGTGTCTAGAACTAGGAGGCATAGTCTCAGGATAAGGGGTTGTCCATTTAAGGACGAGAGGGCTGTGAATTTTTGGAATTCTCGACTGTGAATGCTCAGTCGTTGAGTATATTCATGGCCAAGATAGATAGATTTTTGGACTCTAGGGGAATCGAGGGATATGGGGATAGGGGGGGAAAGTGGAGTTGAGGTTGAAGATCAGCCATGATCTTATTGAATGGCGGAGCAGACCCGAGGGGCCGTATGGCCTACTCCTGCTCCTAATTTGTATGTTCTTATGCCACCGGCATGGATCACTTGGCCCGAATGGCCTGTTTCTGTGCTGTACCCTGTATAAACTCTCAGGCTGTGTGTAATTTCAATCTTTGTCAGAAATTTGTGACAATACTGCACCCTTTAATCAATTTTTTTGCACAGTGTTTCCAATCCTTTCAAGGAATAAAGAATATTTTTTTTAAATGCACGAATTGAAACAGTTTTAAACCCAATCATAAATTTCCACAAATTAAAATGCATTTTCCATCGGCCATACTGGGTAATTGCACGGCCTTCTGAACCTCTCTCTTTGAATGCTGGCCACCTGGTGCTTTCAGATAATATACAATAAAACATAAATTATTAAAGCTCGACTCTTGTTTCACCTGGTTGTCATCGCGACTGTAGTCTTTCCGATGGAGATCAAAGGCTTTGAAACAATTCTGACACCTGCTCCTGTCAAAAACATTTGCTTCGAACTTCAAGCAGGCCAGTGGGTTGACAACAAACATGATCCCCGAATACTCACTCGGAGCCATCAGAACAAAAAGTTGGACATTGCTTCGAAACAATAAATGCACGGTTGTACTTTCCTTGCAGTGTCTGGTGATCTTGCCTCATGTCACTCCAACCGAGGACCATAAGAGCAAACTCCCTGCAGTCCACACCAGAGGCCAGTTACACAAATATCAACAAAAGATTTGCATCCGAGACTCAATTTCTGAATCATTCGCCCAGAAATGCAGCAAGTCTGTAACTGTCCGTGTGGAAAACCCGTTGCAAACACTGAATCCTGAGAACAATCCCGCACCATTCAGAAGCAGCAATATTCTGACTATGAAGTCTTGCAAAGAAATCCCCAACATTCTAAAATGCAGTTATTTAAAAGACATATTTTATTCTCTATATTTGCTAAAGTCCGTGGTGACAATGGGATTTTTTGTCGCCAAAGAAATTAATTGCTGCAAACATTCATAAAGTTCGCCAAAGTGATCGTTTCCTTCTAAGGTTTCCAGTAAATTGCATTGCATAAAGTTGCCCGAGGCTCCTTCTGCAAAGACCCGGCGTCTTTCGTTGTGCTTTCCAGACAGATTTTAACAAGTTCTGATCTGACACAAACTTGCAGCTCACGCAGTACCTGGCGGTGCGGCTCCCTCAGTGACTGTCAATCATCCGGCAGGACCGGGCTGGCCCACAATTGGAGCTCGGCACTCCCCAACATCACCCTCCTTGGTTGCCTGGGCTGTCCATGAGAGAGGGAACCGCCCCCGCCAGCCACGGAGCACGTCAGTGGGCAACGCTGCTGGCGAGCCGCAGGTGGGGTGAAGTCTCCCGCTGTACACATGTTAAAGGGGCAGTAAAAGAAAAGAACTAGCCTTTCACGACCTCAGGACGTCCTAAAGCACATTACAGCCAATGAAGTACTTTTGAAGTGTAGTCACTGGTGTAATGTAGGAAACGCAGCAGCCAATTTGTATGCTCCTACAAACAGCAACCAGATCATTTTTTTGTGTGATGTTGGTTGAGGGATAAATATTGGCCAGGACAAGGGGGTTAACTCCCCTGCTCTTCTTCCTAATAGTGGGATCTTTCACGTCCACCCGAGAGAGTAGACAGGGCCTCGGTTTAATGCTTCATCCGAAAGACGGCACCTCCGACAGTGCAGCACTCCCTCAGCACTGCACTGGACGTCACCCTAGATTTTTGTACTCAAGTCTCTGGTGCGGGACTTGAACCCACAATCTTCTGACTCAGAGGCGAGGGTGCTGACTCTCCAATAGTGCAGCCCTCCCTCAGTACTACACAGGAGTGAACCTGGATTATGTGCTCAAGTCTCTGGAGTGGGGCAGGAGACCAATTTTTAAAAAAATGGCAACTACCCAATACCAATTCTTGCAGGTAAAACAGGCATTCAGGTATGTGTTTAACGTCGAGCACTAGCTATACGGGACTTGGGAAATGTTTGGTGTTGCTGCTGAGTGAAGATAGCGGGGAAATGATTCATTATGAAACATGCGACTTCCCTCACCCCAAAAGAAGTTATAAGAACATAAGACGTAGGAGCAGGAGCAGGTCATTTGGCCCCTTGAGCCTGCTCCGCCATTCAATAAGATCATGGCTGATCTGATCTTGGCTCAACTCCACTTCCCTGCCCGCTCCCCATAACCCTTCACTCCCTTACCTTTCAAAAATCTGTCTATCTCCACCTTAAATATATTCAATGACCCAGCCTCCGCAGCTCTCTGGGGAAGAGAATTCCAAAGATTCATGGGCCTCAGAGAAGAAATTCCTCCTCATTTCCAATTTAAAAGGGTTTCCCCTTATTCTGAAATTATGCCCCCTAGTTCTAGATTCCCCCACGAGGGGAAACATCCTCTCTGCAGCATCTACCCTGTCAAGCCCCCTCAGAATCTTATATGTTTCAATAAGATCCCCTCTCATTCTTCTAAACTCCAATGAGTATCGGCCCAACCTGCTCAACCTTTCTTCATAAGACAACCCCTTCATCTCCGGAATCAACCTCATGAACCTTCTCTGAACTGCAATCTTCAAACAAAAACACAGGAATTTAATGGCTCAGCACCACACTGACGCAGAAGAATAATTTTGTGCGCGTAATTCTGTACAACCTCGCTCATAGCAAGGAACAAGAGAACATTACGTGTAGTTTTTCTATTAAGAAATCAAGTGATCACAGCAAGTCTCTTGGTATAGCAGGGTATTAAGTGAGAGGATTACTATACATCAAGATCACTTTGCAAGACACTTCCACACATCTTGTTTTGATTCTGTGAATACAGCTGCTGTAAACCTCTGCAGCTGATGCAGTGCTGAACCAAATCGTGTGGGTTGCCTAATGCTGATTCACATCGTTGAAACAGATGCACCATCTGCAGAAGGATCAAATCCATTTGAGGAACAGATCAGCTTCTAGGTGTGGACTGCAGCACGCGGCTAAAGCGAGTCGACATCGTGCTGCTGTTCAGCCGTGAAGCTTCAAAGCTCGCCAGCCGACATGGGAAAATCAGTGGAGTCACGTGTCAGACGCGCACGCGGGTGCATACACAGGTGCACACACTAGGAGGTGTAATGGTCACACAGACAGACCACAGAAGAACCGTACTCCATTTCTGTCAAGACAATAAACATGTTTACAAAAAAGGAACAATGTTTGCCCAATAGCTTAAAACAATGGACGGTACAGATCAGGTCGAAGTAAGCAAGCAATGTAACTTGCACAATGAGCAATAGGCTAAGGATGCAGATACTAAATGCTCCAGCCTGGAGCAAGAATATATTAGAAAACATCTCCCCCCAACACAATAATGGATTCCTAGATTCAAGTTTAATTGGTGCCTTCACAAGTGAGCAGGATCAATATGTGTTGAGAAAGGGGGACTGAAAGTTACAAAGGTATTATTAATAGAACTGTTCAATATTTCGAGAGGAGGTCAGGGAACTTAAGTGTGCATTTGAGGATCTACATGTGGGGGTGAGATGGAGGAGGGAGTCCAAATCAGAACCACCATGACTCTGAGCACAGCAGGCTAGGTGGGCCGAATGGCCTTTCCTCACTGCAGACTTTGTTTTTGTGCAATTGTTCAAGAGGTGCTCAAGCTCCTGTAAGATGGTCATGAATCGTAGTAACAGATTTCACACGTACCACAGTACCCAGACACACAGGGTAGAAGATGAGGATCACATGAAAGTGGTGCAGCGCATTGAAGAATTTTACAGATTGAAGAACAATCTAGCTTAGCAAAACATCAGATGCCACAGTCCTGTCTTAGAAGCAAAGGGTTACTAAACAAATGATCTCTCAGGACATCCCACCATTGCTTATTAGTCCCAGTATCTTCTTAAAAGAAGCTAGTGTGACTTAAGTTCTTAAGTGGAGTGATCTGGTGATGGCCGAGCATGGCACACCATGATCAACCCACTTCCAGCAAAACTGCCTCCCTGTTTATAAACAGGTCAGGATTGTTGGTCATTCAGTTCCAACACTAATGTCACTCAGGCACCACATTATTCAGAGGATAGTAAAGTCTGAGAGAACGGGCTTTCTGTGATTCACCGCTCCCCCCCTGGCTTCCCTGTCCGTTTTCTTCTCTGTGATTTTGTGGTCTTGCCTTTCAGGAGTTTTTTGACCTGATCGTGAGAACCTTTCCACTTCTTTCCTTTCTGATTTTTCACACTTGAGGAATGCAGCGCAGACGTCAGGGAAGAGATTCTGGAAAACAAACAAGAGGGACAGATGCTTCAGAGTCCAGGACATTGTCAGGAGGCCTCAATCTATTAAAGGGGATCTTGAAATGCGGTCTACTTAACGTAATTCAAAATCGACTCGTTTCAATTATCTGACAACTGTGTTATTCACATTGCTTAATTCAAATTACTGGATAATGTAACTTTTTTTTTAAGCACAATAATGCAGTGTGGCGTTATAGATTGTAATATACTTCTGCACAGAAACCTTAAAGGGGAAAGTAGGGACAATGCTTTTTTTTTAATTCAAATTATTAAACCATTAATAATTAATAAGGTTAAGGGGAGATTTAATAAAGGCGTTCAAAATCACAAAGGGTTTTGATAGAGTAAATAAGCAGACACAGTTTCCAGTGGCAGGAGGGTCGGTAACCAGAGGTCACAGATTTAAGGTCATTGGCAAAAGAACCAGAGGGGAGATGAGAATTGCTTTTACGCAGCGAGTTGTTGTGATCTGGAACGCGCTGCCTGACAGGGCGGTGGAAGCAGATTCAATAGTAACTTTCAAAGGGAATTGGATAAACACTTGAAGGAGAGAAAATTCCAGGGCTGTGGGCCTAATTGGACAGCTCTTTCAAAGAGCCTGTATAGGCGCAATGGGCCGAATGGCCTCCTTCTGTGCTGTAAGATTCTAAGATTTTGCGGAAGAAAATATCAGCTTCAAGAGAAATTGTCTTACCAGTATGGAGACCGTCAATGTGACCAATGGGGAATAATCCCACAACAGCTCCTTAGAAAATGCCAAGCCACATCCAGAACTTGCATATTTATATAGTGCACTTAACGTAGAAAAACATCCCAAAAAATCTGCCTTGAACATGATTTCTAGATGGGTCCAGAGCAGCTTTTAGGTCATTTTGAAGTCATGTTCAAACTATTAATGTGGGACCCTTGTTTAAAAAGGGAGAAAAGGATAGACCGAGTAATTACAGGCCAGTCAGCCTAACCTCGGTGGTGGGAAAATTATTGGAAAGAATTCTGAAGGACAGGATAAATCTTCATTTAGAAAGACACGGATTAATCAAGGATAGTCAGCACGGATTTGTTCAGGGAAGGTCGTGTCTGACAAACTTGATTGAATTTTTTGAGGAGGTAACAAGGAGGGTAGATGAGGGTAGTGCATTTGATGTAGTGTATATGGACTTTAGCAAGGCTTTTGATAAGGTTCCACATGGCAGACTGGTCACGAAGATAAAAGCCCATGGGATCCAGGGCAAAGTGTCAAGTTGGATTCAAAACTGGCTCGGAGGTAATGGTTGATGGGTGTTTTTGTGACTGGAAGGCTGTTTCCAGTGGGGTTCCGCAGGGCTCAGTACTAGGTCCCTTGCTTTTTGTGGTATATATCAACGATCTTGACTTGAATATAGGGGGTATGATTAAGAAGTTTGCAGATGATACTAAAATCGGTTGTGTGGTTGATACTGAAGAAGGCAGCTGTAGACTGCAGGAAGATATCAATAAATTGGTCAGGTGGGCAGAACAGTGGCAAATGGAATTCAATCCGGAGAAGTGTCAGGTAATGCATTTGGGGAGGGCTAAATAGGCAAGGGAATACACATTAAATGGTAGGACACTGAGTAGTGCAGAGGAACAAAGGGACCTTGGAGTGTATGTCCACAGATCCCTGAAGGTAGCAGGCCAGGTAGATAAGGTGGTTAAGGCGGCATACGGAATGCTTGCCTTTATTAGCCGTGGCATAGAATACAAGAACAGGGGGGTTATGCTTCAACTGTATAAAACACTAGTTAGGCCTCAGCTAGAGTACTGCGTGCAGTTCTGGTTACCACATTACAGGAAAGATGTGATTGCACTAGAGAGGCTACAGAGGAGATTTACAAGGATGTTGCCGGGAGTAGAGAATCTTAGCTATGAGGAAAGACTGGATAGGCTGGGTTTGTTTTCCTTGGAACAGAGGAGGCTGAGGGGAGACCTTATTGAGGTGTATAAAGTTATGAGGGGCCTAGATAAAGTGGATAGAAAGGACCTATTTCCCTTAGCAGAGGGGTCAAAAACCAGGGGGCACAGATTTAAAGTAATTGGTGGAAGGTTTAGAGGGGATTTATGGGGAAATTTCTTCACCCAGAGGGTTGTGGGGGTCTGGAACTCACTGCCTGAAAGGGTGGTAGAGGCAGGAACCCTAACCACATTTAAAAAGTACTTGGATGTGCACTTGGGATGCTGTAACCTGAAGGACTACAGACCAAGAGCTGGGAAGTGGGATTAGGCTGAATAGCTCTTTGTTGGCCGGCGCGGACACAATGGGCCGAAATGGCCTCCTTCCGTGCTGTAACTTTCTATGATTCTATTAACGGTGGAGCAGCTCTGGGACCATATATAGGCTTTCTAGAAGTTTATAACACAGAAGGCAACCATTCGGCCCCTTGTCTCTTTGCTGGAGCAATCCAAAACTAATAACTCTGTTCTGGTCTCTCCATAACCCTATATCTTTCTCTACTTCAATTATTTATCCAATTTTCTTTTAAAAGGTGCAATGGTCTCGGCCTCAACCACTCCATGGCAAAACATACCAAGCTCCAACAATCCACCAAGTGAAAAAATTTCTCCTAACTTCTACATAAGAAATAGGAGCAGAAGTGGGCCATTTGGCCCCTCGAGCCTGCTCCGCCATTCAATAAGATCATGGCTGATCTTCTACCTCAACTCCACTTTCCTGCACTATCCCTTGATTCCCTTAATATTCAAAAATCCATCGATCTCTGTCTTGAATGTCCTCAACGACTGAGCCTCCACAGCCCTCTGGGGTAGAGAATTCCAAAGATTCACCACCCTCCGAGTGAAGAAATTTCTCCTCATCTCAGTCCTAAATGGCCGACCCCTTATTCTGAGATTGTGACCCCCTGGTTCTAGACTCCCCAGCCAGGGGAAACATCCTCCCTGTGTCTACCCTGCCAAGCCCTGTAATCTACCCTGTCAAGTCTCTCCGTGATCATTTTACATTGATGACCACCCCCCCACCCCCTCAAGAAAATTGTCTTTCCCCATTCACTCTTATAAAACCCCCTAGTAACTGTAAAGATTTGTTTAATCTCCATATCCTTCTCTGTTCCAGTGGAAATAGTCTCTCCTCAGACCAAGTTTTCCATCCCTTGGCATTATCCTATTGAACATAACTTCACTACTTTTGAAGTCTATACCCCGAGAAATTAATCCCTGGGCTCTGTTAGCCTTTTTAAGTGTTTTTCTGACCTGCGATGCTGCTTTGTTCACCTGTATCCCGAGATCCTTTGCTCTTCTACCCCATTCAGTTTATTTTCTAAGGTGCAGGTGATGTTTCTATTTTTCCTCCCAAAGTGCATCGCCTCACATTCATGTATGTTAAAGTTAATTTCCCACTTAACTGTCCAGTCTGCAAGTTTTCCAATGCCTTCTTGTACTAAGTTGCCTTCTTCCTCAGTGTTAGCTATATCCTCCAGTTTGGTATCATCTGCAAATTTTGCAACTGAGTTACTTATTCTTAAGTCCAAATCATTAATGTAAATTATGAACAACAGTGGTCTCAGCACTGATGCTTGTGGAACACCGCTTTCTACCATCCTCCAATCTGAATAACTACCCGTTAAACCTACTCTCTAGCTTTCTTTATTTTAGTCAAGTTGCTATCCATTCAGCTATTTGTCCCGACTCCACATGCCCTAAACCTTTGTCATGAGCCTACTGTGCGGTATCTCATCAAAGGCCTTTGGAAAATCCAAGTATATGACATCGACTGCATAATTAAGGGTCTTTATGGGGCTAAGAAAATTAAATGTTTGTTTTTTTTATTCAAAATTCTCCTGAGGCTGATACAGTCATACACATCACCGAGGCCATCACAACCAAGTCTGATCCTCATCTGATGCCCACAAATGTGTACTTCCAGAGGTCACTGGATTGCAATCAGGAGCAGAAACCTGGGTCCATTTCACTTTCCCTAAACCAGGATGATACTGTCAATTATAATGCCTCTAATGAACTGTAACCTTCCAAATCAGTATCTCTAAGCCACCAGCTCCAAACAGAGTATTTGACGGGGCTAAAAAGGGTTAAATTATGAGGACAGGGTGCATAGACTAGGCTTGTATTCCATTGAGTATAGAAGGTTAAGGGGTGATCTAATTGAGGTGTAAGATAATTAAAGGAGTTGATAGGGTAGATAGAGAGAAACTATTTCCTCTGGTTTGGGGGGGGGGGGGGGGGGGGGGGGGGCGAAGAGTCCAGAACAAGGGGGCATAATCTTAAAATTAGAGCCATTCAGGGGTGATGTCAGGAAGCACTTCTTCACACAAAGGGTAGTGGAAATCTGGAACTCGCCCCCAAAAAGCTGTTGAGGCTGGGGGTCAATTGAAACTTTCAAAACTGAGACTGATAATATTTTGTTAGGCAATGGTATTAAGAATTATGGAACCAAGGCGGATAAATGGAGTTAAGATACAGATCAGCCATGATCTAATTGAATGACGCAACAGGCTCGAGGGGCTCAATGTCCTACTACTGTTTCTATGACTGCTGGTCCATTGCAGTGGATATATATTGAGTGAGTTTTTGACTTCACTCTGCCTACTTTTAGATCGTGTACACGTGTTGAACATAGCTTTGCTAGCTATAGACACATGACACTACAAGGCACGAGGAATGGTGAACAGGGATCAATTTATAGTTTGTGATTTTACAGGACACCACAGATTCAGTCCGGCCACATCTCTCCTCTGAACCCATTAAAAGTTGACCGCCTGGTCACATCCTCAAATATTCCACCTACTTTGTAGACATGATGGGTTCCACTCCTTTCCTTGGTAGAGGGTTGTCCCTTTTCACGGGCAATTCTTCTTCCACATCATTCTTCACTGCCTGCGCTTCCTCAACCTCTTCGGGCTTCAAAAGCGAACAACAAAAAAAATCCACTTACTCCTAGTTATTGAGACGAGGACAAAAATCACACTGGCACGCACTAACTCCAACACTCAGTTTCTGGGAGCAAGAGGTAAATCATAATCCCCAACACCCAGTGTAAATTCTTCAATTCTGTGCTTGAAGTCTGGCAGAAGAGTAAAACTGCTTTTGAGATCAGCTCCATTTCAGAAAAAAATTAGAGGCAGGATAAAGCACACAAAACATCAACAACAACCTGCAATTATATAGCACCTTCAACATAGTAAAATGTCCCGAGGCACTTTGACACCGAGCTACATCAGAGATAATAGGACAGGTGTCCAAAAGCTTGGTCAAAGAGGTAGGTTTTTAAGAAGCCTGTTAAAGGTAGGCCTTAAGCTTTGGAATTCCCTCCCTCAGCCTCTCCACCTTTAAGACACTCCTTAAAACCTACCTCTTCGACCAGACTTTTGGTCACCTGTCCTAATATCTCGTGTGGCTCAGTGTCAAATATTGTCTGATAACACTCCTGTGCAGCGCCTTGGGCCATTTTACTACGTTAATGGCGCTATATAAATGCAAGTTGTCGTTGTTGTCCACACAGTAGTCAAATCAAAGTTCCTACTGTATATTCAAATATACATTCAGAAAATTTCTCCTTCACATTTGAAAGATAAAAAAAAGGCTTGCATTTATGTAGCGCTTTTCAAGGCGTTTCAAAGCGCCCGACAGCCACTTCTGAAGTGGTGTCGCTGTTGTAATGTAGGGAAATGCAAAAGCCAATCTGTGCACAAGATCCCATAAACGGCAATGAGATAAATGGATAATCTATTTCAGGGATGCTGCTCAAGAGGTAAGTGCCGTGGGATCTTTTACATCCACCTGAGAGGGCAGCTAGGGGCTTGGGTTTAACATCTCATCCGAATGACGGCACCTACAGTGCTCCTCAGTACTGCACTGAAGTTTAAAATTTAAAAGACAGTGTCAAATCTTTGACTCCAGCAGATCGTCAGTAAGTGAGATCTCCTTACTCTGGTGACATCACAGACAGGGAGGTGCCCTGAGCAACTGCAGTTTTGGCAGTGGGAGCTGCAACTTCAGACTAAGAGCCAAACAGGAGCCACCCAATCATGGGAGGTTACTGGCTGGGTACTCTGCTTATACTTCCTGGTTACTTTGAATACAGGACAAAGCAGCCCATCCACCACCTAAACATTCACTCCCTCCACCACCGGTGCACCGTGGCTGCAGTGTGTACCATCGACAAGATGCACTGCAGCAACTCGCCAAGGCTTCTTCGGCAGCACCTCCCAAACCCGCCACCTCTTCCACCTAGAAGGACAAGGGCAGCAGACGCATGGGAACACCACCACCTCCAAGTTCCCCTCCAAGTCACACATCATCCTGACTTGGAAGTATATCGCCGTTCCTTCATCGGCGCTGGGTCAAAATCCTGGAACTCCCTCCCTAACAGCACTGTGGGAGCACCTTCACCACACGGACTGCAGCGGTTCAAGACAGCTCACCATCAACTTCTCAAGGGCAATTAGGGATGGGCAATAAATACTGGCCTTGCCAGCGACGCCCACATCCCAGGAACAAATTTAAAAAAAAGTTTTGTCAGCGCAGTCTAAATAAAAAGTACTCCCCCACCCACCCACCCCCTCAAACTGGTATAGCAGTGTAATGGAACGGTGCCATACCAGACCTCTGCCTGTAGAGGCCCTCAATGGACTGCCTGTAGCGGAAGAATGAAAAGGAAAACTGCAGTCAGAAATAATGCAGTTCAGACAATGGCTGAAAAGACAGGTTATGATGTTCCGGTGTGCACCCTTCATCAGAACGGAATACAATTTTGGCAGCAAATACCATGAAGCGAGGGATTTTCAATTCTGCTAAAACATTCGCCGATACCATTTTTAAAAAGTTAGCAATTTCTTGTGGGCGATATATTTTTTGTGGCACGTTGCCTGGGCCTGTATCCTTCAATTTCAACCGTTTACCCACCTGGTCCACGCCAAGGTTGAACAAATGGGCGCCAGTCAAATCGATACTGCTGACCGTTGTCACGGTGACAGTGTGGTTTGGATGGTCGTACTGAATGGACTCTCTCTTGGAGGTTGTCAGCTGATCCAATTCATCAGCTTCCTCTGTAAGGAAACAGGAAACAATGCAATCATGCTGGAGCATGCATATTCCTAGCCAGAAGCGACCACACATCAGCCAGATTCAAAACACTCAGATGACTTGTACAAAAAGTCCTTCATTGACTGTAAAGCGCTTTGGGAACATCCCCGAGATCCTGAAAGGTGCTGTGATAACAACTTGTATTGATAATAGCATCTTTAACGTAGTAAAATGTCCCAAGGCGCTTCACAGGAGCGATTATCAAACAAAATTTGGCACCGAGCCACATAAGGAGATATTAGGACAGGTGACCAAAAGCTTGGTCAAAGAGGTAGGTTTTAAGGAGCATCTTAAAGGAGGGGAGAGAGGCAGAGAGGTTTAGGGAGAGAATTCTCGCACTTAGGGCCTAGGCAGCTGAATATAAA
Source organism: Squalus acanthias (assembly GCA_030390025.1). Classification (NCBI taxonomy): domain Eukaryota; kingdom Metazoa; phylum Chordata; class Chondrichthyes; order Squaliformes; family Squalidae; genus Squalus; species Squalus acanthias. The sequence goes on from CM059450.1 coordinate 20,538,290, forward strand.
TGCAAGTGAATATATAAATCCACGTTCTTTTCTTTCTTGTACACACATCAGATGAGATCTCTCTCTCTGTAGTGGCTGTCAGAGACACAATGTGCAATACTGGATACTCCCGATTCAGTTCCGAATGGACACAAATTCACAATGCAAAACAGCTATGCATCCAATGTCAACGTGAGTGGCACTGACCAGGAGGTCGCAGGTTTGAGCTTCAGGTTGTGTTAGTAAGGGGTCAATCGTGGCTCAGTGGTAGTACTCTCGCCTCTGGGCGAGGAAGAACCGCCCCTTGGCTATGTAGATTTGCAAGAAATTAAGCCCAGAGGTTTAAGCTTGCAGCCAGCTCAGTCACACTAGAAGATGAAAGTTACCTAAAGCTTCTTGTCTTTCCTTGAACATCTTCACATATTCTTTATGTCTCTGTAAGTCAATAAAGAGTGTAGGTTAGGAAATATTACAGCATAGTTGAATTGCGCATCCCCGATTTTCATCGCTCTACCATTGGCGGCCGTGCCTTCAGCTGCCTTGGCTCCAAGCTCTGGAATTCTCTCCCTAAACAAAATTTCTTGACAATGCTGCCATTCTTGCTGGATGAGCCTGGATTCAGGGGAGACCAGAACTAGGGGTCATAAATATAAGATATTCACTAATAAATCCAATAGGGAATTCAGGGGAAACTTCTTTACCCGGAGGGTGGTTAGAATGTGGAACTCGCTACCACAAGGAGTAGTTGAGGCGACGAGCATAGAATAGTGAAAGGCCAGAGGATGGGGAAATTTTTAAAAAGCAGCAAAGGACGACTAAAAAAATGATAAAGAGAGAGAAGATAGCTTATGACAGTAAGCTAGCAAGAAATATAAAAACAGACAGTAAGAGCTTCTACAGGTATATAAAAAGGAAGAGAGTAGCTAAAGTAAACGTTGGTCCCCTAGAGGATGAGTCTGGGGAATAAATAATGGGAAACAGGGAAATGGCGGAGACCTTGAACAAATACTTTGCATCGGTCTTCATGGTAGAAGACACTAAAAGCATCCCAATAATGGGTAATCAAGGGGTTATTGGGGTGGGGGCGGACTTAAAACAATCACCATCATTAGAGAGAAAGTACTAGGCAAACTAATGGGACTAAAGGTGGACAAGTCCCCTGGACCCAATGGCCTGCATCCTAGAGTCTTAAGAGAGGTGGCTGCAGAGATAGTGGATGCATTGGTTGTAATCTACCAAAATTCCCTGCATTCTGGAGAGGTCCCAGCGGACTGGAAAACCACAAATGTAACGCCCCTATTTAAGAAAGGAGGGAGACAGAAAGCAGGCAACTATCGACCAGTTAGCCTAACATCTGACATTGGGAAAATGCTGGAGTCCATCATTAAGGAAGTGATAGCAGGACATTTAGAAAATCATAATATAGACAAGCAGAGTCAGCATGGTTTTATGAAAGGGAAATCACGTTTGACAAATTTGCTGGAGTTCTTTGAGGATGTAATGAGCAGGGTGGATAAAGGGGAACCAGTAGATGTTGTGTACTTGGATTTCCAGAAGGCATTCGATAAGGTGCCACATAAAAGGTTACTACACAAGATAAGAGCTCACAGGGTTGGGGGTAATATATTAGCATGGCTAGAGGATTGGCTAACTAACAGAAACAGAGTCGGGATAAATGGGTCATTTTCAGGTTGGCAAACTGTAACTAGTGGGGTGCCACAGGGATCAGTGCTGGGGCCTCAACTATTTACAATCTATATTAATGACTTGGATGAAGGGACTGAGTGTAATGTAGCTAAATTTGCTGATGATACAAAGATAGGTGGGAAAGCAAATTGTGTGGAGGATGCAAAGAATCTCCAAAGAGATATAGATAGGCTAAGCGAGTGGGCAAAAATCTGGCAGATGGAATATAATGTAGGTAAATGCGAGGTTAGCCACTTTGGTAGAAAAAAAAAGCAAATTATTATTTAAATGGGAAGAGATTACAAAATGCTGAGGTACAGAGGGACCTGGGGGGTCCTTGTACATGAATCACAAAAGTTAGCATGCAGGTACAGCAAGTAATTAGGAAGGCAAATGGAGTGTTGGCCTTTATTGCAAAGGGAATGGAGCATAAAAATAGGGAAGTCCTGTTACAACTGTATAACTGTGTGGTGAGACCACACCTGGAGTACTGCGTACAGTTTTGGTCTCCTTACTTAAGGAGGGATATACTTGCATTGGAGGCAGTTCAGAGAAGGTTCACGAGGTTGATTCCGGAGATGAAGGGGTTGTCTTATGAAGAAAGGTTGAGCAGGTTGGGCCTATACTCATTGGAGTTTAGAAGAATGAGAGGGGATCTTATTGAAACATATAAGATTCTGAAGGGGCTTGACAGGGTAGATGCAGAGAGGATGTTTCCCCTCGTGAGGGAATCTAGAACTAGGGGGCTAAATTTCAGAATAAGGGGGCACCCTTTTAAATCGGAAATGAGGAGGAATTTCTTCTCTCAGAGGGTTGCGAATCTGTGGAATTCTCTTCCCCAGAGAGCTGTGGAGGCTGGGTCATTGAATATATTTAAGGTGGAGATAGACAGATTTTTGAACGATAAGGGAGCCAAGGATTATGGGGAGCGGGCAGGGAAGTGGAGTTGAGGCCAAGATCAGATCAGCCATTATCTTATTGAATGGCGGAGCAGGCTCGAGGGGCCAAATGACCTACTCCTGCGTCTTATGTTCTTATAGATGCATTTAAGGGGAAACTAGATCAACGCGAATGAAAGGTCATCGACCTGAAACGTTAACTCTCGTTTCTCTCTCCACAGCTGCTGCCTGACCTGCTGAGTATTTCCAGCATTTTCTGTTTTTATTTCAGATTTCCAGCATCCGCAGTATTTTGCTTTTGATGATGTTATCGCCTGGCATCCACAGGGGCGCGCTTTTCCAGCAGGAATAAGCAAATGGTCGTTCTGGCTCTTCCTTCCCAACCCCTAAGCCAAGCCCAAATGTACCAGGCAAGGATTGCCGTGGCCTAATGCGACTTCCCCCGCCCCACCATCGCCGAGACCGGCAAACTCAGCAGAGAGTGGGACTGAACCTGAGACAGTCATGACCAATGGGAAGTCAATTTACCAACAGCCAGCAAATGAGAACAAAAATATATCTCTGTTGGCCGCTAAACCACAATTCTGTTGCCAATAATGGTCAAAGAGGCAAATTGCTCATACATTAGAAATTACAAATGCAAAACTATGGGAATTAAAAATAAATGGTGTCATATTTATGTTGCATGTCATTTTGGAAGTAATTGCTCTTCACTTGACGTATACAGACAGGTAGAATTTAATTTGTAGAGCTTAATTATTAATGACGGCTTCCTGGCAATATGAATGATACCACACCCACTCACTGACTCCAGAATGAAGAAAATTAGCAGAACAGAACAAGCTTTAGAATGTAGACTAATACATATTTAACGTACATGAATAATTGAAGTTTGGGTTCCATTTAGATAGGATGTGAGGTGTAATAGGTTTCTAAGGAGTGGCTCTGGTGTGAATTATTGGCACCATATGCTCCCCATTAGTCAGGGGAAATGGTGTGCCTTTTCGCTGTGTGTTATAACACTACCCGCGGAACAAGTAATAACAACACGCCCTCTCGTAACAGCCACAGTCCGAACAACCCAAAACAGCTGAAGGATTTTATGCTGTTACATGCGGCTCATGGGCTTCAATGGTACACACTCAAGGGGCCTATTAAGCCAAACAGTTTGGGCCTTCCTGTTCTAGAGCAATTGCGCCGTCTTTTCAATCACCGTTCTCACCTCCTCTTTCACACGCTTCTGTTCCTCCTTCAGTTTCACTTTAATTTCTTCCAGAGCCTTTTTCCTCCTCTCCACCTTCCGCTTGTGAAAGCCAGTCAGAAACTCCCTTCGAAAGAAATAAACAGAATTTTTTTTTTAAACTGCCAAGATCTTTTTATAGAATCATAGAATGATGCAGCACAAGAGGAGGCCATTCGGCCCATCTTTGAAAGAGCTCTCCAATTAGTCTTACTCCCCTGCTCTTTCCCCATAGCCCTGCAAATTTCTCCTTCTTATGTATAAATCCAATTCCCTTTTGAAAGCCACTATTGAATCTGCTTCCACCACCCTGTCAGGCAGTGCATTCCAGATCACAACAACTTGCTACGTAAAAAAAATTCTCTTCATCTCGCCTCTGGTTCTTTTGCCAGTTACTTTAAATCTGCGTCCTCTGGTTACCGACCATTCTGCCAGTGGAAATAGTTTCTCCTTAATTACTCTATCAAAACCCTTCATGATTTTGAACACCTCTATTAAATCTCCCCTTAACCTTCTGTACTCTAAAGGAGAACAATCCCAGCTTCTCTAGTCTCCCCACGTAACTGAAGTCCCTCATCCCTGGTACCATTCTAGTTAATCTCCTTTGCACCCTCTCCAAGGCCTTGACATGCTTTCTAAAGTGTGGTGTCCAGAATAGGACACAATACTCCAGCTGAGGCCTAACCGGTGATTTATGGCCTGCTCTGAAAGTGGCTCAACCCTCAATAGACAACTAAGCGCACATTATTCATAATTGCGGTAGTAATCACAAGTCACAAACCCAGATTCGGTCCCTATCAACCACATTGCAGAGTGCAGTTGTTTTAATTGTTCCAACTTTCTCCCTTGCTGATTCTTGGTGATGTTCATAGAACTGTCTTCTTGCATTTTGTCGCAGTCTTCCTCAGTATTAATTTGGTGTCACCCGCAAATTTGGAAATTGTATTTCCGATTCCCGAGTCCAAATCATTTATGTAAATGGTGAACAGCAGTGGTCCCAGCACCACTTTCCAGTAACTACCTTTAACCCTGCTCTCCGTTTTCTGTTCTGCAAGAAAGACTTGCATTTCTATAGCGCCTTTCACGAACTCAGGACGCCCCAAAGCCAATGAAGTACTGTTTGAAGTGCAGTCACTGTTGTAATGTAGGAAACGCGGCAGTCAATTTGCACACAGCAAGCTCCCACAAACAGCAATGAGATAATGATGTTAGTGGAGGGATAAATATTAGCCAAGACACTTGTTCTTCTTTATGGGATGTGTCATGGGATCTTTTGCATCAACCCGAGGGGGCAGATGGGGCCTCAGTTTAAAGTCTCATCCGAAAGATGGCACCTCCAACAGTACAGCGCGGCACTGTAGCGTCAGCCTAGTTTTCTGGAGTGGGGATGGAACCCACAACCTTCTAACTCAAGAGATTGCTACCAACTGAGCCACAGCTGACACCCAGCTGTGGCCAGTTTGTTATCCATTCTTCTACTTGTTCCCTGACTCCATATGCTCTGACCCTAGTCATGAGTCTACTATGCGGAACTTTACATAGAACGTACAGCACAGAAACAGGCCATTCGGCCCAACTGGTCTATGCCAGTGTTTCTGTTCCACACGAGCCTCCTCCCACCCCATCAGAATATCCTTCTATTCCTTTCTCCCTCGTGTGTTTATCTAGCTTCTCTTTAAACGCATCTATGCTACTCGCCTCAACTATTCTATGTGGTAGCAAGTTCCACATTCTACCACTCTCAGCGGTAAAGAAGTTTCAACTAAACATTCCTCACTCGTCCCGCCACATTCCAGGTCCTACACACACACACACAGTGCCCTCTGACTGCGTTGAGGGCATGAAGCCAAAGGCCATGAAAAGTTCAGCTGGTGCATCGAACCTGTCCTTGGGCAATGACCTCGCCCCCCCCTACCCCCAATCATAGGAACAGGAGGAGGCCATTCAGCCCCTCGAGCCTGTTCCGCCATTCAATGCGATCATGGCTGATCTGTATCCTAACCCCATCTACCCTCCCTCGATACCCTCACCCAACAAAAATCCATCCATCTCCTCACCGAGAGCCTTTTGAAAATCCAAATAACACATTATTGAGGAAACCCGGGGTGTCGTTCCCTCTGACTGAGCCACACCTTCAGGGGCACTTCATTCTGCGCTCAGTCTGTGACCCCACCTCATTGTCTTTCATGTAATGTTTTCCTGACTGACCTGTTTGGACACCATCCACACCTTTGATTGCCGTGATTATCTCTCTGCCGAGATGTGATAAGGGGCAGTTAGAAAGATTAACTGTAATCATCTGGCAGTGTTCTCTGACTATATATGCTGTGCCTAAATGCATCTCTTCACTTCACCTGACGAAGGAGCAGCGCTCCGAAAGCTTGTGATTTCAAATAAAGCTGTTGGACTATAACCTGGTGTTGTGCGACTTCTCACATTTGTCCACCCCAGTCCAACACCGGCATCTCCACATCATGAGTATATTCAAGACAGAGATCGATAGATTTTGAATATTAAGGGAATCAAGGGATAGTGCAGGAAAGTGGAGATGAGGTAGAAGATCAGCCATGATCTTACTGAATGGCGGAGCAGGCTCGAGGGGCCGACTCCTGCTCCTATGTCTTATGTTCTTATTTAAAGGCCGCTGTTGAAGCTCCGGGTTAAATTGGAGAGAAATGCATTTGACCCCAACACGTGAACCGGTGCAGTGCCCGGGGGGCGGGGAGCGCGGCCTCACCTCCTGTTGTCCTCACTGAAGGTCAGCACACACCGCCCGCGGCCCCGACCCCGGCTCCGACTCCGACTCCCTCCCCGGCCCCGGCTCAGCCCGCGGCCGCCGCCGGCCCGGCGATCCTGTCCCTCCATTTTCCTCCCCCCGCCGTCTCCACGCGTTGCTATGAACGACACTCAAATCCGTCCGGGCGGCTGAAGCGGAAACCCCGCGCCACGCACAAACGTTCCGCCTCGCGCTCAATCCCCACAGAGCGTTCCGGGCCCGGCCCTGTGACTGGGGGGTCAGTCTGTCTGACTGTCTGAGGAGGGGGGGTCAGTCTGTCTGACTGTCTGAGGAGGGGGGGTCAGTCTGTCTGACTGTCTGAGGAGGGGGGGTCACTCTGTCTGACTGTCTGAGGAGGGGGGGTCACTCTGTCTGACTGTCTGAGGAGGGAGGGGGGGGTCACTCTGTCTGACTGTCTGAGGAGGGGGGGGGGGGGGTCACTCTGTCTGACTGTCTGAGGAGGGAGGGGGGGGGGTCACTCTGTCTGACTGTCTGAGAGGAGGGGGGGTCACACTGTCTGAGGGGGTCACTCTGTCTGACTGTCTTGGGGGGGTGGTGTCACACTATCTGACTGTCTGAGGGGAGGGGGGTCACACTGTCTGACTGTCTGAGGGGGGGGTCACTCTGTCTGACTGTCTGAGGGGGGGTCACTCTGTCTGACTGTCTGAGGGGGGGGTGTCACACTATCTGACTGTCTGAGGGGGGGGTCTGACTGTCGGAAGGGGGGTCTGACTGTCTGAGGGGGGGGTCTGACTGTCTGAGGGGGAGATCTGTCTGACTGGGGAGGTCTGACTGTCTGAGGGGGGGTCTGACTGTCTGAGGGGGGGTCTGACTTTTTTGGGGGGGATCTGACTGTCTGAGGGGGGGTCTGACTGTCTGAGGGGGTCTGACTGTCTGAGGGGGGGGCGGGTCTGACTGTCTGAGGGGGTCTGACTGTCTGAGGGGGGGTCTGACTGTCTGAGGGGGGGTCTGACTGTCTGGGGGGGGTCTGACTGACTGAGGGGGGTCTGACTGGGGGGGGGGTCTGACTGTCTGAGGGGGTCTGACTGTCTGAGGGGGGTCTGACTGTCTGGGGGGGAGGGGGGTCTGACTGTCTGGGGGGAGGGGGTCTGACTGTCTGGGGGGGTCTGACTTTCTGGGGGGGGAGTGGGGGTCTGACTGTCTGAGGGGGGGGTCTGACTATTTTCGGGCGGTGGGGTGTCTGACTGTCTGAGGGGGGTCTGACTGTCTGAGGGGGGTCTGACTGTCTGAGGGGGGTTCTGACTGTCTGAGGGGGGTCTGACTGTCTGAGGGGGGGTCTGACTGTCTGGGGGGGGTCTGACTGACTGAGGGGGGTCTGACTGGGGGGGGGGTCTGACTGTCTGAGGGGGGGTGACTGTCTGAGGGGGGTCTGTCTGACTGCCTAAGGGGGGGTCTGTCTGACTGTCTGAGGGGGAGTCTGTCTGACTGTCTGAGGGGGAGTCTGTCTGACTGTCTGAGGGGGAGATCTGACTATTTTCGGGGGATGGGGGGGTCTGACTGTCTGAGGGGGGGTCTGACTGTCTGAGGGGGGAGATCTGACTATTTTCGGGGGATGGGGGGGTCTGACTGTCTGAGGGGGGTCTGACTGTCTGAGGGGGGGTCTGACTGTCTGAGGTGGGGTCACTCTGTCTGACTGTCTGAGGGGGGGTCACTGTCTGACTGTCTGAGGGGGGTCGCGCTGTCTGACTGAGGGGGGTCATTCTGTCTGACTGTCTGGGGGGGTCACTCTGTCTGACTGTCTGAGGGGGGTCACTCTGTCTGACTGTCTGAGGGGAGGGGCGTCACTCTGTCTGACTGTCTGGGGGTGTCACTCTGTCTGACTGTCTGAGGGGGGTCATTCTGTCTGACTGTCTGAGGGGGGTCACTGTCTAACTGTCTGAGGGGTGGGGGTCACTCTGTCTGACTGTCTGAGGGGGGTCACTCTGTCTAACTGTCTGAGGAGGGGGTCACTCTGTCTGACTGTCTGAGGGGAGGGGGGTCACTGTCTGTCTGAGGGGGGGTCACTCTGTCTGTCTGAGGGGGGTCACTCTGTCTGTCTGAGGGGGGGTCACTCTGTCTCTCTGAGGGGGGTCACTGTCTGTCTGAGGGGGTCACTCTGTCTGTCTGAGGGGGGGTCACTCTGTCTGTCTGAGGGGGGGGTCACTCTGTCTGAGGGGGGTCACTCTGTCTGTCTGAGGGGGGTCACTCTGACTGTCTGAGGGGGGGGTCACTCTGTCTGTCTGAGGGGGGTCACTCTGTCTGTCTGAGGGGAGATCACTCTGTCTGAGGGGTGGGGGGTCTGTCTGTCTGAGGGGGGTCACTCTGTCTGGGGGGGGTCACTCTGTCTGAGGGGGGTCACTCGTGGGTCTCTGGTGATTAATGCTATGGTAAATGGTAAGAATTAGTCAACTACATTATTATAAAGGAGCTGGCCGGGAGTTAGCCGGGAGTTGGCCGGGTGCTGGCCGGGAGTTGGCCGGGAGTTAGCCGGGAGTTGGCCGGGAGCTGGCCGGGAGTTCGCCGGGAGCTGGCCGGGAGTTGGCCGGGAGCTGGCCGGGAGCTGGTCGGGAGTTGGCCAGGAGCGGGCCGGGAGCGGCCCGGGAGCGGGCCGGGAGTTAGCCGGGTGCCGGCCGGGAGTTAGCCGGGAGCCGGCCGGGAGCTGGCCGGGAGTTAGCCGGGAGTTCGCCGGGAGCTGGCCGGGAGTTCGCCGGGAGTTAGCCGGGAGCTGGCCGTACCGACGTGAGAGGGGGCGGCGTGGGGGTGAAATCAAAGTGTGACGTCACAGGAAAGCAGGTAAGTGATTGGTTGGTGAGTATTTCTCTCTTTTTTCTAAACTTGGGCATTGGTTTAAATTAAGAGCCGGGATTAAAAACTAAACATGGATAATAGATATTTCAAAACTTGAAAACCTAATTCATTAAATAAAATATAATAGAGATGGCAGGGCAGGCGATGTGTTGTAGCTGTTGCATCTGGGAGCTGGTGGACGCCAGTGTGATCCACGGCGACCACATCTGCAGTAAGTGTTGGCGGCTCGAGGAACTTCGGCTCAGAGTTGATGAGCTGGAGTCCGAGCTTCAGATACTGCGATACATCAGGGAGGGGGAGAGTTACCTGGACACTTTGTTCCAGGAGGCAGTCACACCCCTTAGGTTAAATAATTCAGATTTGATCCATGGTCAGGGACAGGAGGGTGTGACTACGAGCGAGGCAGGTATGGGGTGATCCAGAAGGTAGCATTGGAGGAGCCTCAGCCCTTGCACTTGTCCAACAGGTACGAGGTTCTTACTCCCTGTGTGGACGAGAGCAGGGACTGCAGGGAGGATGAGCAAACTGACCACAGCACCGTGGTACAGGGGGCTATTCAAGTTGGGGGAGTAAAAAGAAATGTAGTAGTGGTAGGGGACAGTATAGTTAGGGGGATAGATACTGTTCTCTGCAGCCGAGAGTGTGAGTCCCGAAGGCTGTGTTGCCTGCCCGGTGCCAGGGTTAAGGACATCTCCTCGGGGCTGGAGAGGAACTTGGAGTGGGAGGGGAAACATCTAGTTGTTGTGGTCCACGTAGGTACCAATGACATAGGTAGAACAGAGAAAGAGGTTCTGCTGAGGGAGTATGAGCAGCTAGGGATTTGGCTTTCGTACCCCCTCTCTGCCGATCACACCTCCCCAAGTCGCCAAGGAGGATCAGCTTGTCGCCCGTTGGGATTCGGGACAGGGATTGTTCGAGGCTGGAGTAGAATTCCTCTTTGGTCTCGTCTGTGGCTTCCAGTGTTGGGGCGTACGCACTGATGACCGTAGCGCACTGGTTCCGGGCTAGGGTGAGCCGAAGAGTCATGAGGTGCTCGTTTATACCGCTAGGAGAGTCTCTGAGACGCCCAACTAGTTCATTTTTTATGGCGAAGCCTACCCCATGGAGGCGGCGTTCTTCTTCAGGTTTGCCTTTCCAGAAGAAGGTGTAACTACCGCCTTGCTCCCTGAGCTGGCCTTCCCCTGCCCGCCGGGTCTCGCTTAGGGCGGCGATGTCAATGTCGAAACGTCTGAGCTCCCGGGCAACGATAGCAGTACGGCGCTCCGGTCTGTCGCTGTTGGGGTTGTCCATGAGGGTCCTGACGTTCCAGGTCCCGAACTTCATTTTAAAGGTGGAAGATGCCTGTGCGTGAATTCTTTTAACGTGGGGTGGCCGTTACACACCAGCTACCACACGGGTTTGACAGAGCAAGGTCTTGGTCCAATGGCAAGGGGATCCAAGACGATTGGAGACCAGGCTCTGCTACAACGGCCTAGCACACACACACACAAACATACCCCTACTGTCCTCCTCCCTCCTTCCCGCAGGTCCTCTCTGACTGGGTTTCGTAGGATGCATTGTGGTCCTCCCGACCTCGCTGTTGGGCCGTGCCGCACCTTCCCCGGGCCCCGAACCCACTGCTGGTCCACGCTGTGCCACTCCTGGGCCTTGATCTCGCTGCTGGGCTCGTCCTTGCTCCTGGGTCCCGGCCTCAGACATGGATGACGTTGTCTCTCACAGGATCAAATTAGCACTGATATCAGCACTGATAAGCCAACTCCAACGGTACCCTCCTCCTGTTGAAATGCTTAGAACATGGCCTTGTCATAACCAACACCTTGTTCTGTCAGAGAGACAAGTACAAGGCTTCATGGCAGCACCCTCGCTCCAAGCACTGGCATCTGCTGGACTACGTCATCATCCGAGCAAGGGACCGCAAGGACGTCCGCATCACCCGCGCCATGACAGGAGCTGACGACTGCTGGACAGACCACCGCCTAATCCGCTCTGTCATCTCCATCAATGTAGCCCCAAAACAGCGGCGGCAACAGTAACAATGCCGCAGGAAAATCAACGCTGGAGCACTCAAAGACCCCGCTAAGAAAGCCCTATTCAGCCTGCGCCTCACAACCAACCTGACGACTCTCAGTGATGCAGAGACACAGAGGGGGAAAAATTCAGTCTCGCCCCGTTTGGGGCGCAAATATCGTCCGGGCGCAAAGATTAGCGCCTGGCGCTAATTATCGCCACTGACTGGAAACTTCACTTTTAACGCCCCGGGAGGTGATTGGAGCGCTAAATCAGGCGCTGCACACCTGTCTTAAGGCGCAAAGGCCGAGGAGTGAGGCGCTAACTCAGAGCGCTGGCAAAGCTCATGTAATGTCAGTCAGCAATGGAACACACACACAATGGCACGGGCCAGTTCTTAAAGGGGATGGTTGATCTTGCTTTCCATCCACATCCTGCTCATTGCAGCCTTGAATCTCGGCCTGGAGAGACCTGCACATCAAATCTGCTGGAAAGAACAATGGAGAGTACCAGGCAAAGAGCTCAGAGTGCAGCCCCCACAGTCTCTTCTAAATCGATACAAGGAATGGCAAATCAAAATGAACCTGCAAAGTGCTGCTCAGTACCCAAAACTCCTTCACACAACGTTGAATCTCTCCAGAAGTCTCTCTCACTCTCTCTCAGAATGCGTAGTTCAAAAATGGCACCAACAATAAAAGGCAGGAAGCGGTCACCTTTAAATAGCGCTCCCCCTTTCCCTTCATGACAGAAGAACGCTCCTATCAACCTGTCGTTGCTAGCGTCAGGCGGTAAGGCAGGGGGCGCCACTCAATATCCGCTCCGGGGCGATACCGGGGCGTTGCACACTCGTCTGACGTCACGATCTGCCGGCGCAGGAGATCGTGGCGGTAGTGTTTAGCGCCGCCGCAAAATGTCTAGTTAATTTCGCGAGCGGCGCAAACTTCGCCACGCCCAGGCGCTAGCTGCTTTGCGCCCCATTAGCGCTGACTTAATAAAGACTCACTACGCACTTGAACATAAAGCAAGGCTTTAATCAACTTGTAACAAAACATGGAGGTCTAGTTAGCAGTCACTAGCTTCCTGTTTCCAGATTGTCTCTGCCCAAGGTGGGCCCATGCCTGAGTATTTATACTCCCTGGACGGCGCCCCAGCTGGCCGCCCAGTAGTACTTCCTGAGTTGTTACTTGCGATTTATGACATTCTTCCTCCCTAAAAGGTTTGGAAGTCCAGTCTTCCTTTAACGGACTAGGCGGACCAGAAATAGCCGCAGACGTTTAGCTCTCTGCTTGTGACTGGAAGGCACGTCTCCCCGGACCATGTCCTGGTCCCTGGGTCGCTTGGCCCGTACCGGTAAGTCAGTAGAGTCCGCGTCATCTTGGTCATCCTGTGGAGGACTGGGAATATCATGACTCCGGGTGCGGGTCCCCACAGGTGCTGAGCTGGCCTCATCCCGGGTCGTGGCTGGAGATTGTCCGGCGTCCTGGTTTCGGGTGGCCATCCTACGGGGAGCGTCCAGCTCCCTGAGTTGATCCGGTAGCGTTGCCGGCAGATCCCCCGATGTCCCAGGTGGGGCGTCATTTTCATAGGGGTGCGGAGTGTTGATATCATTGTCGGGGGATCCTTCATCATTCGGGCCCGTGTGACCGGTTGGGCAGGGAGCCAGATCTCGGAGCGAGACGGTGGTCTCCCGGCCATCAGGGTACCGTACGTGCGCATACGTGGGGTTTACCTCCGTTAACTCCACCTCGTCAACGAGAGGGTCGTTTTTGGCAGACCGGACGAACCTCTGGAGCCACCAACCATGACGGTAGAGACGTCCCATGTGTAGAGCGACGCCGGAATTTGAAGAATCGCTCATGAGGCGTGACATTAGTAGATGTGGAGAGAAGAGACCTGATAGAGTGTAACGCGTCGGGGAGCACCGTTTCCCACTGCTGGTCCGGCAGGTTGCGTGACCTTAGTGCCAGACGGACAGCGTTCCAGATGATGGCATTGTATCGTTCAACCTGTCCGTTACCGATTGGGTGATATGGTGTCGTCCTACTTGAGGCGATTCCTCGTTGGGAGAGATAACTTTTAAGTTCACTCGCCATAAAGGAGGGACCCCGATCAGTGTGGATAAAATTGGCCGTCCCGCAAAGGGAAAAGACCTGATCGAGGCATTTAATTACCGTAGAGGTAAGCATATTAGGGCAGGGGAAGGCGAAGGGAAAGCGTGAATACTCGTCCACCATCGTAAGTAGGTAGGTGTTCCTTGTCGACGAAGGCAATGGCCCTTTAAAGTCTATGCTGAGCCTCTGCATAGGCTGCATTGCATGTATGAGTAAGCCATCTGATGGGCAAAAGAATTGTGGTTTCAATTCTGCACAAATCCTACAGGAGGAGCATGTTTTCTTTACGTCCTCGGTTGAAAATGGTAGATTTTTGGAGCGCACAAAGTGCAACATGCGGGTCACACCAGGATGGCATAAGTCCATATGCAAATCCGCCAGAGTCGACGTTGACATTGAGGAGCAAAATGCCCGTGTGAAGGTATCTGGGGCCACGTTCTGTTTGCCGGGTCGGTAACAGATAGTATATCCAAAGGCAGCCAGCTCCATCCTCCAGAGTTGAATTTTATTATTTTTGATTTTTGTGCGCCTCCGGTTATCCAACATGAAGGCCACAGAGCGCTGGTCAGTTATAAGCGTAAAATGACGCCGAGCAAGAAAATGACCCCATTGGCGTACAGCCTCGATGATGGCCGTAGCCTCCTTCTCGACGGGGGGGTAATGGAGCTCGCTACCCTGCAAGGTTCTGGATAGGAATGCCACGGGTCGGCCACCTTGATTCAAGGTAGCGGAGATCGCCACCTCCGATGCATCGCATTCGACCACAAAAGGAAGATTTTCGTCAATGGAGCGAAGCGTGGCTTTCTCCAGCTGTCGTTTGAGGAGGTTGAAGGCAGAAATAGCCGTAGCTTCCAATGGAAAAGACTTCGCATGGAGCAGGGGCTGTATTTTATCGGAGAAGTGTGGTATCCATTTTGCGTAATAAGCAAACATGCCAAGTGCCCGACGAAGAGAGCCGAGGTTCGTCGGGGGAGGGAGCTCCTGAAGTGGACGAAGTCGCTCTGGGTCCGGTTTAATAACACCGTTGCCCACCCAGTACCCAGAATGTTCACCGATGGCACCGACTTCACCGATTTGGATTCGTTTAACGTTAAGTGGCGACGGCGGAGTACGTCAAAAAATCTCTAAAGATTGGCGTCATGCTCCTTTTGATCATGGCCAGCAATAGTGATATTGTCTAAATACGGAAAGGTATCCGTCAAGTTCTCTTGCCAGACTAGGCCATCCATGGCTCGTTGGAAGACGGCCACCCCATTGGTGACCCCGAATGGAAGGCGGCGAAACTGGAAAAGCCGACCATTGGCCTCAAAGGCCGTATACTTCTTGTCGGAGTCTTGCAGTGGCACCTGATGGTACGCGCTTTTTAAATCGAAGGTCGAGAATACCTTGTATTTGGCAAGGTTGTTGACCATGTCATCTATGCGTGGCAGCGGGTAGGCATCCAGATCGGTATATAGATTAATAGTCTGCGAATAATCGATACACAGACGTTTATGTTGTTTTAAGGGATTCCTCACGATGATGACCTGAGCCCGCCAGGGAGATGAACATGGCTCGATAATACCGTCGACTAAAAGGCGAGAGATTTCCGCCTCAATAAACGCTCGATCATCTTGGCTAAAGCGCCGCGATTTGGTGGCTATGGGTTTACAGCGGGGGGGAAGATTGGCAAACAGGGAGGGTTCACCGAGTAAGGCCGCCGAGAGTGCACAAAACGGCACCTTAGAAATGGTAAGCTCCGGCCTTGACCCTCCAAACTCAAAAGTGATCTTCTTGTGCTGCTTCTGGAAGTCCTGTCCCAGAAGCACATCGCTGCATAAGTTTGCGAGTACTCCGAGCCGGGTGGAGAGATACGTGCGGCCGTTGAGGATGAGGTTGACCAGACAGAAGCCAGAAGAATTGGTGGTCAGAGTCGTCAGAGCCATTGCAATCTCCCTGTCCGAGGGATAAATGTGCAGTTTTAACCTGTTGACAGCCCGCTTACTAATGAAGCTGTCAGAGCTGCAGGAGTCGATTAGCGCGCTTAGAGTGTGCCCATTTACTGAAACCTTCGTGGCTGCATGGGACAAACTTTGGGGAAAAACAGCCGTGATGGGAGGAGGGGCAATTTTCCCTTCGGCAACTGTAGCCTTAACAGTAGTTCTTGGGGGAGGAGCAGCTCCATAGATAGCAGCTGTGAAGCTAACAGGAGCTCTCGACCGGTATACTTTAGAGGAGCGGCCTTTCTTGTTAGCAAAGGCCCGTGACTGGCATACCTTGGAAAAGTGTCCTTTCTTGCTGCAATGATTGCAGGTCACATTACGAGCCGGGCAAAATTTTCTGTGATGGCACGCCCCTCCACAAAAGAAACCCTTTCTTCCGGATTGCCAGGATGCTGCTAGGGCGGGGTCGTCATCAGCGAAGGCCTCTAGGGTAGGGTCGTCGTCTGTTAGAGTAGAGTCAACATCAGTGGGGGCATCCGCCCGAGACCTACCGAAAGACTCATTAAAGGAGATAGCCGCCGCCCGTGCACGTGGTGGGAGATAAGTGTCTGCATTTTTCTTGGCCAAGTCCAAGGAACACGCCTGGTCATAAGCAGCCCGTAAATTGAGGGTTTTATTTTCCAGCAGGCGCTGACGTATAAAAGGGGACGCGATTCCATTGATAAAGGAATCGCGGATTAGTTCCTCTTGATACTGTTCAGCTGAAACTGCTTTAAGGTTACAATCCTTGCTGAGCCTGCGAAGTTTCTGGAGAAATTCATCGAGTGATTCCCCAGGCTGCTGCCGAGTTGTGGTCAGTAGGTGTCGAGCAAATATTTCATTTGGGGACTTGACATATAGCTGCTGTAAGATTTCGATAGCAGTGTCATAGTCTATACAGTCCTCAATATAATCATACACATGAGGAGACACGTAGTTGATAAGCATTCGTAACTTATTAGGGACATCCGCCCCACATTCTTCAAGAAAGTTGCTAAAGGTACGAAACCAATGCTTCCATACCTTTGCTGCCGCAGGTGCATTCGGGTCCAGGTCGAGACGAGCGGGGTCTAAGGAGTTTTTCCATGATGGATCAGTTTCTTGCCCAAGTTCCCTTCTGTGGTTCGAGTTGCAGCTGGTTGTTCCGAATCACCCAAAGCGTGGAGACGATATCAAGTTGATTAAATTGACGTAATAAAGACTCACTACGCACTTGAACATAAAGCAAAGCTTTAATCAACTTGTAACAAAACATGGAGGTCTAGTTAGCAGTCACTAGCTTCCTGTTTCCAGATTGTCTCTGCCCAAGGTGGGCCCATGCCTGAGTATTTATACTCCCTGGACGGCGCCCCAGCTGGCCGCCCAGTAGTACTTCCTGAGTTGTTACTTGCGATTTATGACAAGCGCCCTCTTAAGGCGCTAACGGGAGGCGCAACCAACTGAATTTTTCCCCCAGAGTGTCCACAGTGCCTGGTCTGCACTCAAAGCCTCCATAATCAGCACCTGTGAAGAGACGTTTGGTCACTCGACCAGGAAACACCAAGACTGGTTCGACAAGAACGACCAGGAGATCCAGGAGCTAATAAGCCACAAGCGCAAGGCATTCCTGATCTGGAAACAGCAACACAACTCGAGAGCAAGAAAGCAGCTCTACAGACGCCTGAAGGCCGAGGTCCAACAAAAAACTCGCGACCTAAAGAACAGATGGTAGGTGGGGAAAGTGCAGGAGATCCAGCAGCTAGCCGACAACCATGACGTGCGTGGATTCTTTAGCGCAGTCAAGACCATCTGCGGCCCAAGCACCCAAGGTCCTACCCCACTGCGGGCCAAGAACGGAGAGGTACTCATCAAGGACAGAGAGGCAGTCAGTCCCCGCTGGAAGGAGCACTTCGAAGATCTCCTTAACCGAGACTCTGTCTTCGACGCGAGTGTCCTCAACTCCTTGAGGTGATGAGGTCCTAAAAGCAGAATATAGGGAGTTAGGAGGTAAATTAAAAAATAGGACCTCAAAGGTAGTAATCTCAGGATTGCTACCAGTGCCACGTGCTAGTCAGAGTAGAAATAGGAGGATATTTCAAATGAATACGTGGCTAGAGGAATGGTGCAAGGGGGATGGATTCAAATTCCTTGGACATTGGAACCGGTTCTGGGGGAGGTGGGACCAGTACAAAAGGGACGGTCTGCACCTGGGCAGGGCTGGGACCGATGTCCTAGGGGGAGTGTTTGCTAGTGCTGTTGGGGAGGGTTTAAACTAAAGTGGCAGGGGGTTGGGAACCTGAGCAGGGAGACAGAGGAAAGGGAAACAAGGATAAAAGCTAAAGACAGGAAGGAGAAAAACAAAAGTAGAAGGCAAAGAACTCAACGGTTTAAATCAAACATGGGCACAGTAAATAATAATTCATATAGGTCTGAGAGCGTTAAAAAAAAAACAAGCCTGAAGGCTTTGTGTCTTAATGCAAGGAGCATTCGGAACAAGGTGGATGAATTAGCTGCGCAAATAGAGGTAAATGAATACGATTTGATTGGGATTACAGAAACATGGCTCCAGGGTGGCCAAGGCTGGGAACTCAACATCCAGGGTTATTCAATATTTAGGAAAGATAGGCAAAAAAGAAAGGGAGGTGGGGTAGCATTGCTGGTCAAAGAGGGGATTAACACAATTGAAAGGAAGGATATTAGCTCTGATGATGTGGAATCTGTATGGGTAGAACTGAGAAATAACAAGGGGCAGAAAACGTTAGTGGGAGTGGTATATAGACCTCCAAACAGTAATACGGAGGTTGGGGACGGCATTAAAAGGGAAATTAGAGAAGCATGCAGTAAGGGCACAGCAGTCATCATGGGTGACTTTAATTTACATATAGATTGGGCTAACCAAATTAGTAAAAATACTGTGGAGGAGGAATTCCTAGAATGTTTACGAGATGGTTTTCTGGAACAATATGTCGAGGAACCAACCAGAGATCAGGCCATCTTAGACTGGGTATTATGTAACGAGAAAGGATTAATTAGCAATCTTGTTGTACGAGGCCCCTTGGGTCAGAGTGATCATAATATGATAGAATTCTCATTAGGATGGAGAGTGAAGTAGTTGAATCAGAGACTAGGGTCCTGAATTTAAATAAAGGAAACTATGATGGTATGAGGCGCAAATTGGGTAGGATTGATTGGGGAATGTCACTCAAGGGTTGACGGTGGATAGGCAATGGCAAACATTCAAAGACTGCATGGATGAACTACAGAATTTGTTCATCCCAGTGTGGCATAAGAATAAAACAAAAAGGGTGACTCAACCGTGGCTAACAAGGGAAATTAGGGATAGCATAAGATCCAAGGAGAGGGCATATAAATTGGCCAGAAAAAGCGGTAGCCCTGAGGATTGGGAGCAGTTTAGGATTCAACAAAGGAGGACAAAGGGATTAATTAAGAAGGGGAAAATAGAATATGAAAGTAAACTTGCTGGGAACATAAAAACTGACTGTAAGAGCTTTTATAGATATGTGAAGAGAAAAAGATTAGTGAAATCAAGTGTAGGTCCCTTGCAGTCAGAAGCGGGGCAAGTTATAATGGGGAACAAAGAAATGGCAGCCCAATTAAATGCATATTTTGGTTCTGTCTTCACAAAGGAGGACACAAATAACCTCCCAGAGATGTTGGAGAACATACGGTCTGATGAAAGGGAGGAACTGAAAGAAATCAGTATTTGCAGGGAAATGGTGTTAGGGAAATTGACGGGATTGAAGGCTAATAAATCCCCAGGGCCTGATAATCTACATCCTAGGGTACTTAAGGAAGTGGCCCTAGAAATAGTAGATGCATTGCTGATCATCTTCCAACATTCGATGGAATCTGGAACTGTACCCATGGATTGGAGGGTAGCTAATGTTACCCCACTATTCAAAAAGGGTGGTAGAGAGAAAGCGGGGAATTACAGACCGGTAAGCCTGACATCGGTATTGGGGAAAATGCTAGAGTCCATTATAAAGGATGTAATAGCTGAGCACTTGAAAAACAGTGAGAGGATCGGACAAAGTCAACATGGATTTACAAAAGGTAAATCGTGCTTGACTAATCTACTGGAATTTTTTGAGGATGTAACTGGGAAAATAGATAAGGGAGAACCAGTAGATGTGGTGTATTTGGACTTTCAAAAGGCTTTCGATAAGGTCCCGCATAAGAGATTAGCGTGTAAAGTTAAGGCACATGGGATTGGGGGCAAGGTATTGACTTGGATAGAGAACTGGTTGGCGGACAGAAAGCAGAGAGTAGGAATTAATGGGTCTTTTTCCGAGTGGCAAGCAGTGACTAGTGGGGTACCGCAGGGATCGGTCCTTGGACCCCAGCTATTCACAATATACATTAATGATCTAGATAAGGGAACTAAATGTAATATCTCCAAGTTTGTAGATGACACAAAGCTGGGTGGGAGTGTGTGCTGCGAGGAGGATACCGAGAAACTCCAGGATGATTTGGACAGGTTGGGTGAGTGGGCAGAAGCGTGGCAGATGCAATATAACGTGGATAAGTGCGAGGTTATCCACTTTGGTGTCAAAAACAGAAAGGCAGACTATTATCTGAATGGCAATAGATTGGGAGAAGGGGAAGTGCAACGAGACCTGGGTGTCCTTGTGCACCAGTCGCTGAAAGTAAGCATGCAGGTGCAGCAGGCGGTGAAGAAGGCAAATGGTATGTTGGCCTTCATAGCGAAAGGGTTTGAGTATAGGAACAGGGATGTCATGCTGCAGTTGTACAGGGCCTTGGTGAGACCACACCTTGAGTACTGTGTGCAGTTTTGGTCGCCTTATCTGAGGAAGGATGTTCTTGCCATGGAAGGAGTTCAGCGAAGATTCACAAGGCTGATACCTGGGATGGCAGGAATGACATATGAGGAGAGATTGGGTCGATTGGGCTTATACTCGCTGGAGTATAGAAGAATGAGAGGGGATCTCATCGAAACATATAAAATTCTGACAGGTCTGGACAAACTAGATGCAGGAAGAATGTTCACGATGGTCGGAGAGTCCAGAACCAGGGGTCATAATCTAAGGATAACGGACAGAAATGAGGAAGAATTTCTTCACCCAGAGAGTGGTGAACCTGTGGAATTCTCTACCGCAGAAGGTAGTTGAGGCCAAGTCATTGAATATATTCAAGAATGAGTTAGATATATTTCTTAAGGCTAAAGGTATCAAGGGATATGGGGAGAAGGCAGGTACAGGTACTGAGTTTGGATGATCAGCCATGATCTCATCGAATGGCGGAGCAGGCTCGAGGGGCCGAATGGCCTACTCCTGCTCCTATCTTCTATGTTTCCATCCCGCAGCATGCTACCTGCCACCATCTCAGTACAACCCCAGCCCGGCATGAGGTTGAAAAGGCCATCCAACAACTGAAAAACAACAAGGCCTCAAGAGCAGATGGAATCCCCGCCGAGGCACTAAAGCATGGCGGAGAAGCACTACTGGCGCAAATTCATGAACTCATTTCTCTTATCTGGAAGGAGGAGAGCATGCCAGGGGATCTCAGAGATGCCGTAATTGTGACCATCTTCAAGAAAGGTGACAAGTCCGATTGCGGTAATTACAGAGGAGTTTCCCTGCTGTCTGCCACAGGGAAAGTCATCGCAAGAATCCTCCTCAATCGCCTTCTCCCAGTGGCCGAAGAGCTCCTTCCAGAGTCGCAATGCGGATTCTACCCACTGAGGGGCACAATGGACATGATCTTCACCGCACGTCAATTACAAGAGAAATGCAGGGAACAGCACCAACCGCTGTACATGGCCTTCTTTGATCTCACAAAGGCCTTCAACACTGTCAACCATGAGGGATTATGGAGTGTTCTCCTCAAATTCGGCTGCCCTCAAAAGTTTGTCACCATCCTCCGCCTGCTTCACGACGACATGCAAGCCGTGATGCTGACCAACGGTTCCACCACAGACCCAATTCACGTACGGACCGGGGTCAAGCAAGGCTGTGTCATCGCACCAACGCTCTTCTCGATCTTCCTTGCTGCAATCCTCCATCTCACCGTCAGTAAGCTCCCCGCTGGAGTGGAGCTAATTTACAGAACAAACGGGAAACTGTTCAACCTCCGTCGCCTCCAGTCCAGATCCAAGGTCGTCCCATCCTCTGTCGTCGAATTACAGTATGCAGACGATGCTTGCGTCTGCGCTCACTCGGAGGTCGAACTACAAACCATCGTCAACACCTTCACCGAAGCGTACGAGAGCAGGGGCCTTACACTAAACATCCGTAAGACAAAGGTCTTCTACCAACCTGCCCCCGCCACACAGTACTGCCCCCCGATTATCAAAATCCACGACAAGGCCTTGGACAACGTGGACCACTTTCCATACCTCGGGAGCCTACTGTCAACAAGGGCAGATGTCGATGACGAAGTCCAACACCGCCTTCAGTGTGCCAGTGCAGCCTTCAGTCGCCTGAGGAAGAGAGTGTTTGAAGACCAGGACCTCAAACCCGGCACTAAGCTCATGGTCTACAGAGCAGCAGTGATACCCGCCCTGCTGTATGCCTCAGAGACATGGACCATGTACAGCAGACACCTCAAAGTACTGGAGAGGTACCACCAACGCTGCCTCCGCAAGATCCTGCAAATCTATTGGCAGGATAGGCGCACCAACGTCAGTGTTCTCGCTCAGGCCAGCATCGAAGCTTTGACCACGTTCGATCAGTTCTGATGGACGGGTCACATCGTCCGATACGAGACTCCCAAAACAAGCGCTCTACTCGGAGCTCCGACATGGCAAGAGAGCCCTAGGTGGGCAGAGGAAACGCTTCAAGGTCACCCTCAAAGCCTCCTTGAAAAAGTGTAACATTCCCACTGACACCTGGGAATCCCTGGCCCAAGACCGCTCAAAGTGGAGGAGAAGCATCCGGGAAGGCGCCGAACACCTTGAGTCTCTTCGCCGGGAGCAAGCGGAAGCCAAGCGCAAGGAGCGCACGTCAACCCAAGCACCCCACCCACCCGCCCCTTCAATCACCGTCTGCCCCACCTGTGACAGAGACTGTAGGTCCCGCATTGGACTCATCAGTCACCTGAGAACTCATTTTTAATGTGGAAGCAAGTCATCCTCGGTTCCGAGGGACTGCCTAAGAAATGGATGAGCAGCTAGGGGCTAAATTAAAAAGCAGAACCACAAAGGTAATAATCTGTGGATTACTACCTGAGCCACGAACAAATTTGCATAGGGTAAATAAGATCAGAGAGATGAATGCGTGGCTCAAAGACTGATGTGGGAGAAATGGGTTTCGATTCATGGGGCACTGGCACCAGTACCGGGGTAAGAGGGAGCTGTTTCATTGGGACGGGCTTCACTTGAACCAGCTGGGACTAGTGTCCTGGCGAATTGAATAACTAGGGCTGTAGAGAGGGCTTTAAACTAAATAGTGGGGGGGAGGGTTCAGGTGAGCGGGAATTTAAAAAGTCAAAGAGAAAGGAGAAGGCAATAGAGCAGGGTAGCGATGGGGGTAATGGTAACCAGAGTGTGACAGGAAGGGACAGAACGTATAAAAATAAGAGTGCATCAGAAAGTGGGGTCAAAGCATGGAAAAATAGTAAAAAGACAAAATTAAAAGCTCTTTATCTGAATGCACGCAGCATTCGTAACAAGATAGATGAGTTGATGGCACAAATAGATATAAATGGGTATGATCTGACAGTCATTACAGAGACATGGTTGCAAGGTGACCAAGGCTGGGAACTGAATATTCAGGGGTATTTGACATTTCGGAAGGATAGGCAGAAAGGAAAAGGAGGTGGGGTAGCTCTGTGTTAATAAAGGATGAGATCAGTGTAATGGTGAGAAATGATATTGGCTCAGAAGATCAAGATGTAGAATCAGTTTGGGTGGAGATAAGAAATAATAAGGGAAAGAAGTAACTGGTGGGAGCAGTCTATAGGCACCCTAACAGTAGCTACACTGTTGGACAGAGTATAAATCAAGAAATAATGGAGGCTTGTAAGAAAGGTACAGCAATAATCATGGACGATTTTAATCTTCATATTGATTGGACAAATCAAATTGGCCAAGGTAACCTCGAGGAAGAGTTCTTGGAGTGTATCCGGGATGCTTTCCTAGAACAATACGTTGTGGAACCAACCAGGGAGCAAGCTATCTTCGATCTGTTACTGTGTAATGAGACAGGATTAATTAATGATCTCATAGTAAAGGATCCTCTAGGAAAGAGTGATCATAGCATGGTTGAATTTCAAATTCAATTGGAGGGTGAGAAAGTTGGGTCTCAAACCAGTGTCCTGATCTTAAATAAAGGCAATTACAAAGGTATGAAGGCAGAGTTGGCTAAAGTGGACTGGGAAAATAGATTAAAAGGTAAGACGGTTGATAAGCAATGGCAGACATTTAAGGAGATATTTCATAACTCTCAACAAAAATATATTCCAGTGAGAAGGAAAGACTTTAAGAGAAGGGAGAACCATCCGTGGCTAACTAAGGAAGTAAAGGATGGTATCAAATTGAAAACAAAGGCATACAATGATGCAAAGATTAGTGGAAGGCCAGAGGATTGGGAAATTTTTTTAAACCAGCAAAGGACAACTAAAAAAATAATAAAGAGAGAGAAGATGGATTATGAGAGTAAACTAGCAAGAAATATAAAAACAGATAGTAAGAGCTTCTACAGGTATATTAAAAGGAAGAGAGTAGCTAAAGTAAACATTGGTCCCTTAGAGGATGAGACTGAGGAATTAATTATGGGGAACAGGGGTACAAATATTTTGTATCAGTCTTCATGGTAGAAGACACTAAAACCATCCCATTAATACATAATCAAGGGGCTATAGGGAGGGGGGAACTTAAAACAATCACTATTACTAAAGAAAAAGTACTCGGTAAAATAATGGGACTAAAGGTGGACAAGTCCCCTGGACCTGATGGCCTGCATCCTATGGTCTTAAAAGAAGTGGCTGCAGAGATAGTGGATGCATTGGTTGCAATCTACCAAAATTCCCTGGATTCTGGAGAGGTCCCAGCGAATTGGAAAACCGCAAATGTAACGCCTCTATTTAAGAAGGGAGGGAGACAGAAAGCAGGAAACTATAGGCCAGTTAGCCTAACATCTGTCATTGGGAAAATGCTGGAGTCCATTATTAAGGAAGCAGTAGCAGGACATTTAGAAAATCATAATACAGTCAAGCAGAGTCAGCATGGTTTTATGAAAGGGAAATCATGTTTGACAAATTTGCTGGAGTTCTTTGAGGATGTAACGAGCAGGGTGGATAAAGGGGAACCAGTGGATGTGGATTTCCAGAAGGCATTCGATAAGGTGCCACATAAAAGGTTACTGCACAAGATAAGAGCTCACAGGGTTGGGGGTAATATATTAGCATGGATAAAAGATTGGCTAACTAACAGAAAACAGAGAGTCAGGATAAATGAGTCATTTTCCGGTTGGCAAACGGTAACTAGTGGGGTGCCACAGGGATCAGTGCTGGGGCCTCAACTATTTACAATCTACATTAATGACTTGGATGAAGGGACTGAGTGTAATGTAGCCAAATTTGCTGATGATACAAAGATGGGTGGGAAAGCAAGTTGTGAAGAGGACTCAAAGAATCTGCAAAGGGATATAGACAGGCTAAGTGAGTGGGCAAACATTTGGCAGATGGAGTATAATGTGGGAAAATGTGAGGTTATCCACTTTGGTAGGAAAAATAAAAAAGCAAATTATTATTTAAATGGAGAGAGATTACAAAATGCTGCAGTACAGAGGGACCTGGGGGTCCTTGTGCATGAAACACAAAATGTTAGCATGCAGGTACAGCAAGTAATCAGGAAGGCAAATGGAATGTTGGCCTTTATTGCAAGGGGGTTGGAGCTACAACTGTACAGGGTATTGGTGAGACCACACCTGGAGTACTGCGTACAGTTTTGGTCTCCTTATTTAAGGAGGGATATACTTGCATTGGAGGCAGTTCAGAGAAGGTTCACAAGGTTAATTCCTGAGATGAAGGGGTTGACTTATGAAAAAAGGTTGAGCAGGTTGGGCCTCTACTCATTGGAGTTTAGAAGAATGAGAGGTGATCTTATTGAAATATATAAGATACTGAGGGGGCTCGACAAGGTAGATGCAGAGAAGATGTTTCCCCTCGTGGGGAAATCTAGAACTAGGGGGCATAGTTTCAGAATAAGGGGTTGCCCATTTAAAACTGAGATGAGGAGGAATTTCTTCTCTCAGAGGGTCGTAAATCTGTGGAATTCTCTGCCCCAGAGAGTTGTGGAGGCTGGGTCATTGAATATATTTAAGGTGGAGATAGACAGATTTTTGAACAATAAGGGAATGAAGGGTTATGGGGAACGGGCAGGGAAGTGGAACTGAGCCCAAGATCAGATCAGCCATGATCTCATTAAATGGCGGAGCAGGCTCGACGAGTCAAATGGCCGACTCCTGCTCCTGTTTCTTATGTTCTTATTATGCAGAGGGTTGCCAACTTTGGTTTGTCTCACGACCTCCCGCCTCCAATTGCCCTGCCCAGTCAAACAGCCATCTCCACTATTTTTATAACTAATAATCAGAAGTGTTCAAAGAAAATTGGAAAAAAAAAACATTTCTTTTGACGCCCCTGTGATCTTTCTCCCGGGTGTTTGCTCACAGCGAGTGTCCGGGAGATTAATCTTCCATTCCTGGAGACTCCAGGGCAATCCTGGAGGGTTGGCAACCCTGGTCATTCACCACTCTCGTGAGCTTCAGGTCACTGGAGATGTGGATCCACTTGTGGAAACCGCCTCTCACCTTGAATAGAGAACTGGGAGAGAACCCGAATTGTAACAGGGTCCCATGTAATTCTGAAAGCGAGAGCAGTATTTATGAGTATTGTCTGCTTATTAAAAGCTTCGTTTCCTCTTTTCCGTTTTCTGTAAGGTATTTTAAAAAGTCTCTGAGATTTTTTTTAAACATGCATCTCCACGATAAATGTTTCTTTCAAAGGAAATGGTGGAGTTGTTTAATCATAAGCAACATTGGTTATTCAGACAATCGGCTTTATCTGCTCAATAGGTGAATTTTAAAATCGTTTGCAGTGTAGGTGATGTAATACAATTAATAATGTCACAAAAGCAAAAGTTTTTATTTAAGTAGATTTTATGATGTCATAAAGCTTTGCTTACAGTTAAGATTCAATAATGATGTTCAAAAGGGCAGTGGATAAATACTTCAAGGGGAAAAATTTGCAGGGCTATGGGGAAAGAGCGGGTCTAATTGGATCGCTCTTTCAAAGAGCCGGCACAGGCTCGATGGGCTGAATGGCCTCCTTCTGTGCTCTATCAGCTTATGATTCTATAAGAGGAACCGAAGGTTGTATTTATGAAGACATTTCCCTCTCCGCTTAAATGGGGGAGTAGAAACCATGACAGGGCAGATGGTCCGTGGAAGGAGTGGGTTGGATGGGCCAAATGGGTTTTTTTTTTCTGTGCTTTCTTACATTCTAGGTCATCATTATGGCTCTCCTAATAGCTGGTCATAGAGTTACGAATGAAATGGTTTGGAATAAAATCACCTACCCAGCTCCCTGACTATGGTGCGTAGACTAAAAATAAAATGCCTTGAAGGAAGGCCTGCGTACGGTTGTACTGTCTACACTTCAGCAAAAGATTGATGGCCCCTTGTTATCTTCACAAATGCTAATCGATCAGTTTGGAGGGTCAGCTTGGCTCATTGGTAGCAGGTCTTGGCTCTGAGTCGGAAGGTTGTGGCTTCAACCTGTACTCCAGGATTTGAGCACACGATCTAAAACAACAACTTGCATTTATATAGTGCCTTTTACACCCTAAAATGTCCCAAGGCGTTTCACAGGAGTATCATCAGACATAATGTGAGACCGAGCCACATAAGATACTAGGACAGGTGACCAAAAAATTGGTCAAAGAGGTGGGTTTTCAGGAGCATCTTAAAGGAGGAGGTAGAGAGAGAGGCGGAGAGGTTTAGGGAGGGAATTCCAGAGCTTAGGGCCCAGGCAGCTGAAGGCACGGCCGCCAATGGTGGAGCGAGGAAAATTGTGGATGCGCAGGAGGCCAGAATTGGAGGAACGCAGAGTTCTTGTGGGGTTATAGGGCTGGAGGAGGTTACAGAGATTAGCGAGGGGGCGAGGGCCATGCAGGGATTTGGAAACCAAGGATGAGAATTTTAAAATTGAGGTGTTGCTGGACTGGGTGGGAATTTAGGTCAGTGAGCAATTGGGTGAACGGGCCTTGGTGCGAGTTAGGACTCGGTGCGAGTTAGGACACGGGGCAGCAGAGTTTTGGATGAGCTCAAGTTTACGGAGGGTGGAAGACGGGAGGCCGGCCAGGAGAGCGTTGGAATAGTCGACTCTAGAGGTAACAAAAGGCATGGGTGAAGGTTTCAGCAGCAGATGAGCTGAGTCAATCTAGGCTGGTACTTCAGTGCAGTAGTGAGGGAGTGCTGCATTGTCAGAGGTGCTGTCTTTTGGATGAGACTGGTGCCCTGGCCTGCCTGTTCAGGTGGACATAAAACATCCTATGGCACGGGAGTTTGCTGCACCTTCTCTCCTGACCTCCAACATTCATCCCTCAACCAGTACCATCGAAAACAGATTAATTGGTCATTTATCTCATTGCCATTTGTGGGAGCTTGCTGTGTGCAAATTAGCTGCAGCATGTGCTTACTGAACAGTGACCGCAAAAACAAATTAATTGGCCATGAAGAGCTTTTCGACATCCCGAGGAGGGGAAAGGCGAGATATAAACTTTCTCCTTTCCGCTGAGTGAGCCCACGGAAAGCGTGTTCCGTTTACCAATTTCTCAACATTAGAACAACCCTTGAAACTAAAGTAGTTTAACACCTGAAAATCAGACACTAAGCAAGTAAAAGATTGTATTCAAGTAGACTTTATTATCAGTTTAGAAATTCCTATGGTGAAAGAATCCTGTCAAGCAGCTCTTTCTCTTTTAGATGCCCTTCTGTTTCAGATAGTTGTCCATCTCGTGGACCTTCTTGTTGAGTACCCCGCCGTGGACTCCCTTTTTGCCCATCACAAACACCATGGTTTTGATGGTTTTGCCGATGCAGATGCTCTTGCCTTGGCCGCCCTTCATCCTCACGTCCATCACTCCGTCATTGTTGACCATGAGGTTGTCCCTGATGACGGAGCATTTCTTTCCCCCGATGGTGATGCCCGTTTGTAAGAAAGCCTTGCGGTCCTGCCCGATTAACATGCTGACCTCCTGCGGGGAGATGGCGGCCAACACGCCACCAGGCTTGGAAGCCCAGACCGACTTGTTGTCAGCATGGCCCACAATGGCAGCATCTTCCACATTCTTATCCTTCAGTATACTGTTGATATAATTCTTCCAGTCTGACATCCTCTCCTTGATCGAAGATTGATTTCAGACACAACTCTCCTTGATGATGTCTCGCCAACAGCAGATCATTAATGTGAAAGGACTTAACAGGCAACAGCTTTGTAAAGTGACACATCATTGTGACATCAAAATAGCAATCTTTGTGACATCACAAAGATGACATCGTCTCTTTATAGATGTCAGACAGTTTCACCAGTGCTCGTTGCTGTGACATGGGATATTTGGTGCATTTTATATACTACAGGTTTTCAAGACTATATAGTCTATTGCATTAATTAGCAAAGAAGTAAAATATGTCCTGATCGAGTGGCACATTCTTCTCATGTTTATAAAACTGTAGTTGTTACTCAATATCAGTATTAATCAGGGTGACCTGATAGAGATCTTTAAAATTATGAAGGGGTTTGATGGACATAAAGAAGATATTTCCACTTGTGGGGGAGACCAAAACTATGGGCCCTCAATACAAGGTAGTCACTAATAAATCCAATCGGGAATTCTGGGGAAACCTCTTTTCCCAGAGAGCGGTGAGAATGTGGAACTCGCTACCACAGGGAGTATTTGAGGCGAATAGTATAGATGCATTGAAGGGGAAGCTGGATAAACACATGCGGGAGAAAGGAATAGAAGGATATGCTGATAGGGTGAGATGAAGAGGGGGTGGGAGGAGGCTGGTGTGGAGCATAAACACCAGCACAGACCAGCTGGCCTGTTTCTGTGCTATACATTCTATTGTAACACATAATGCATCAGTTAGAAATCAAAATTGTTGGTGAAATCACATAATTTAATTTTTTTCTTCCACTAATTTACTGAATCTTCTTATGCTACAGGTGCACAGGCACCCTTCAGTAACCCATTCATATGCCTGTTACTGATGGGTGAACCTTGACAATGTGCTGTTTTGCATCTGATCTTGCCCTCACCCAACATCCACACCGAACTGTACCAACTCAGAGGCTTGAGCACCGAATCCAGGCCGACACTCCAGTGCAGTACTGAAGGAGTGCTGCACTTTACAGCCTTCTGGACTCCACATAGAGTTCAACAATTTCAGACCATAACCTCTGCCCCTATCCTTTTTTTCCCATTTATTTATTTATTTATTTTCTCTCTCTCCCACATGGCAACTGTCTTTCATTCTGCCATCGCCATTTACACTTCATCTAGAGCCATCTTTTGTTTCTTAACTTGTCCCATTACCATCTCCTTTTGCCTTGCACCATCTCTTAATGTCTCTTAATCTCTCCTGCCTTCCATCCTATCACAGACCTTCCCTATTGTTCTTTCCTCCCCTCCCCCCTTTCCCTGCCCTTGCTTAAAAACCTGTTCCATTTCCAGCTTTTTCCAGTTCTGACGAAGGGTCGTTGACCTGAAACGTTAACTCTGTTTCTCTCTCCACAGATGCTGCCTGACCCGCTGAGTATTTCCAGCATTTTCTGTTTTTATTACTGTCGGAGGTGCCGTCTTTTGGATGAGACGTTAAACCGAGGCCTCATCTGCTCCCGCAGGTGGACGTAAAAGATCCCATGGCACTATTTAGAAGAGCAGGGGCATTCTCCCTGGTGTTTAACCTCTCATCTGAAAGACGGCACCTCCGACAGTGCAGCGCTCCCTCAGTACTGCACTGAAGTTTCAGCCTAGATTATGTACTCGAGTCTCTGGAGAGTGCTACTCGCTCAGCCATTTACTTCAGTACAGGGAATCTTTTGGTTCAGTGCCCTCTCCAACATTCCTCCCGTTGGTCACATCTCTCTCTTTGCGGGAGTTGCAGTCTGCAAATTGGCAGCCTTGTTGATCCACATAAACATAGAAGATAGGAGCAGGAGTAGGCCATTCAGCCCCTCGAGCCTGCTCCGCCATTCGATGAGATCATGGCTGATCATCCAAATTCAGTACCCTGTCCCTGCCTTCTCCCCATATCCCTTGATCCCTTTAGCCTTAAGAAATATATCTAACTCATTCTTGAATATATTTAATGACTTGGCCTCAACTACCTTCTGTGGTAGAGAATTCCACAGGTTCACCACTCTCTGGGTGAAGAAATTCTTCCTCATTTCTGTCCTAAATGGCTTACCGCTTATCCTTAGATTATGACCCCTGGTTCTGGACTCTCCGACCATCGGGAACATTCTTCCTGCATCTAGTTTGTCCAGACCTGTCAGAATTTTATATGTTTCGATGAGATCCCCTCTCATTCTTCTATACTCCAGCGAGTATAAGCCCAATCGACCCAATCTGGCCTGATCTGATTTTGGCCTCAACTCCACTTTCCTGCCCCCTCCCCATAACCCTGGACTCCCGTTTCAAAAATCTGTTCATCTCCGCCTTAAAAATATTCAGACTCAGCCTCCACAGCTCTCTGGGGTAGAGAATTCCAAAGATTCACGACCCTCAGAAGAAATTCTTCCTCATCTCCGTTTTAAATGGGCGACCCCCCCTTATTCTAAAACTATGCCCCCTAGTTCTAAAACTATGTCCCCTAGTTCTAGATTCCCCCACGAGGGGAAACATCCTCTCAGCATCTATTCTGTTAAGTCCCCTCAGAATCTTATATGTTTCAATAAGACCCCCTCTCTTCTAAACTCATAGAAACATAGAAGATAGGAGCAGGAGTAGGCTATTCTGCCCCTCGAGCCTGTTCCGCCATTTAATGAGATCATGGCTGATCATCCAAATTCAGTACCCTGTCCCTGCTTTCTCCCCATATCCCTTTAGCCTTAAGAAATATATCTAACTCCTTCTTGAATATATTTAATGAATTGGCCTCAACTGCCTTGTGTGGTAGAGAATTCCACAGGTTCACCACTCTCTGGGTGAAGAAATTCCTCCTCATCTCAGTCCTAAATGGCTTACCCCTTATCCTTAGACTGTGACTCCTGGTTCTGGACTCCCCCGCCATCGGGAACATTCTTCCTGCATCTAGTCTGTCTAGACCTGTTAGAATTTTATAAGTTTCAATGAGATCCCCTCTCATTCTTCTAAACTCTAGCGAATATAAGCCTAATCGACCCAATCTCTCCTCATACGTCATTCCTGCCATCCCAATGAGCATAGGCCCAACCTGCTCAACCTTTCTTCATAAGAAAACCCCTTTATCTCCGGAATCAACCTCGTGAACCTTCTCTGAACTGCCTCCAATGCAAGTATATCCTTCCTTAAATAAGGAGACCAAAACTGTACGCAGTACTCCAGGTGTGGTCTCACCAACGCCCTGTACAGTTGCAGCAAGACTTCCCTACTTTTATACTCCATCCCCCTTACAATAAAGGCCAATATTCCATTTGCCTTCCTAATTACTTGCTGTACCTGCATGCTTTGTGTTTCATGTACAAGGACACTCAGATCCCTCTGTACTGCAGCATTCTGTAGTCACTCTCCATTTAAATAATAATTTGCTTTTTTTATTCTTCCTACCAAAGTGGATAACCTCACATTTTCCCACATTATATTCCATCTGCCAAATTTTTGCCCACTCACTTAACCTATCTATATCCCTTTGCAGACTCTGTGTCCTCCTCACAACTTGCTTTCCCACCTATCTTTGTATTGTCAGCAAATTTGGCAACAGTACACTTGGTCCCTTCATCCAAGTCATTAATAGTTGAGGCCCCAGCACTGATCCCTGTGGCACCCCACTAGTTAGTTTGCCAACCTGAAAAGGACCCATTTATCCTGACTCTCTGTTTTCTGTTAGTTAGCCAATCCTCTATCCATGCTAATATATTACCCCCAACACCGTGAGCTCTTATCTTGTGCAGTAACCTTTTACGTGGCACCTTATTGAATGCCTTCTGGAAATCCAAATACACTACATCTACTGGTTCCCCTTTATCCACCCTGCTCGTTACATCCTCAAAGAACTCAATAAATTTGTCAAACATGATTTCCCTTTCATAAAACCATGTTGACTCTGCTTGATTGTATTATGATTTTCTAAATGTACTGCTACTATATCCTTAATAATTGATTCCAGCATTTTCCCAATGACAGATATTAGGTTAACTGGCCTATAGTTTACTGCTCGCTGTCTCCCTCCTTTCTTGAATAGTGCGTTACATTTGCGGTTTTCCAATCCTTTCCAGAATCCAGGGAATTTTGGTAGATTACAACCAATGTATCCACCATCTATGCAGCCACTTTTTTAAGACCCTATGATGCAGGCCATCAGGTCCAGGGGACTTGGCAAACTAATGGGACTAAAGGCTGACAAGTACTTTTTCTCTAGTGATAGTGATTGTTTTAAGTTCCAAGTTTCTCCCTCCCTTTTGCCCCTTGATTATCTATTATTATTGGGATGGTTTTAGTGTCTTCTACCGTGAGACAGATACAAAATATTTGTTCAAAGTCTCTGCCATTTCCCATTATTAATTCCCCAGTCTGATCCTCTAAGGGACCAACGTTTACTTAAGTTACTCTCTTCCTTTTTATATACCTGTAGAAGCTCTTACTGTCTTTTTAAAAAATATTTCTTGCTAGTTTACTGTCATAATCTATGTTCTCCCTCTTTATTTTTTTTAGTCAGTACCACATGGAGTATTTGAGGCGAATAGCACAGATGCATTTAAGGGGAAAGCTAGATAAGCACATGAGGGATAAAGGAATAGAAGGATATGTAGATAGGATTAGATGAAGTAGGGTGGGAGGAGGCTCATGTGAAGCATAAACATAGACATAGACTAGTTGGGTTGAATGGACTATTTCTGTGCTGTACATTCTATGTAATGTAAAGCTTTAATTAATCATGTGATCAATAACTCACACGTATATATTTCAAAGTGACAAATTACTGTTTCTGTGCTGCACATTCTATGTAATATTTTTCATTTCCCATGCCATTGGTACTGAATTAAGGGCAGTTTTGTGCTGTGCAGCAGGAACTGGACCGTGACTAACCAATCTCAAATGGCACTTCGGACTCCCTTTGCAGATAGCCGTGTGGATTCTGCCAGTCAACCCAGGGGAAAATGGACATTCTGCTAATAGATCACCACAACAGTGACTCCTCAATCCTGGAGAGATGGGGAAAAACACTGGAGACTAGATAGATGGGGAAAGAATCATTTGGATAAGGGTGGTGGGGAAAGGCACAATGGGAATAAACAGGGAAAGTAAAACAAAAAAGATATTTATTGTGTCTATATCACAAAATAAGCAATTCCAGATAGACCATTCGGCATTGAAGTATTTTATTCTGATGCAAAAAATGCCTCAAAATCATTCTACATATTCATGATACTTATCCTTTAAATAAAACACCAACCATAATTAGAAAAACAATTTTCACATGCCCAACCAGGAAAATAAACTACAAGGTACTTGCACTTACTAAATATTTACAGTAACAGTGCAGTGGCAGAAAACCATGGTCTGAACAATCTAAGCAGCCCGTCCCTTATGTACAGCCATTGCATTGGTTCTTGTACAGAGAAACCGCAGTCATGACTTGTGTACATCTATCTGTCTGTTTCAATATGATTACTGAGTAAGATGGGTCTACTTTCCATTTTACTGAACTAGGAAATGGTATGGGAGTAAATAACGGTTTTACAGTGAATTTGCATCTCTAATCTTTCTGTTGCTGGTATAGGTCCATTGGGTAACACACTCGCAAGTCACCTCGAGGACTTTCAACCATTCATTTTTATGGCACTTTATTTTTTTTTTTTGGTTTTACTCATAATAAAATTAACTATTTTTAAATGCTGTAATGAACCCCAATGATCTATAACCACCTTTTATCCTTCTGTCCTGTGTTTTATACCATTAAAATCACCAATTGTGGCTCCATCACTATTCAAAATACATTAGTCTGTCAGTACAAGTGTTAGTGCCAATTGGACTTGTGCCTGTGAGTTACAAGCAGTGAGCATTTGTTTGGTGTCGATGGGCAAGGACTGTTTCTATAAAGTCCAATCAATCCTACACTTACACTATACCAAATATCTGAAAAAGACTTGCATTTCTATAGCGCCTTTCACGATCACCGGACATCCCAAAGCGCTTTACAACCAATTAAGTACTTTTTGAAGTGTAGTCATTGTAGTAATGTAGGAAACGCGGCAGCTAATTTGCACACAGCAAGCTCCCACAAACAGCAATGTGATAATGACCAGATAATCTGTTTTTAGTGATGCTGATTGAGGGATAAAATATTGGCCCAGGACACCGGGGATAACTCCCCTGCTCTTCTTCGAAATAGTGCCATGTGATCGTTTACGTCCACCTGAGAGCGCAGATCTGCCTAAAGTTACCTTTTAAACTGAAGCTTGCTATGGACTTGCAGAGATTTTTTTTTTTTTTAAGAATGGGGCTAAATGGAGTCACCCATTTGAGACCAGTGTCAGTCGGCTGGTGTGCGTTAGTGCTGGGGAATTACACTGCAAGACTTAAAAAGCAGAACTTAGTGGGTCGTGCCATTTCCATAAAGATTGGTATTGTGCACCTTTAGGATATTCCCAGTGGAGCACCTGCTCAAGCTCATTGAACAAGGACCAAAACTGACCCTGGGATCTTGAAACTGTAAAAAGAAAATAGTCTCATTAAAACACAGCAGCAACAAACACCCTGTATATTTTTCCATCCAAAGGGTAACCGAGTTGTGGAATAAGTTAGCAGGGAAGGCCATCGAAGCGGACAGTACAAGTGGGTTCAAAGGTCAATCTGGTGCGTCTCTGGACAAAAATTGAGATTATACGGTGAGAAAGCAGTTAGTTAGACGGAGCTGATCTATAAAAGGGACAGGCTCGTTCGGCTTTTATGGGCTTTTTGATTTTTTAAAAAAATTCTCGTGTCCTTACATATATATATGAAATCTAAAAAATGACTCTGTCCCAAACTCGTACATGATAAATTACATTCCCAAGACGTAACACCATCCAAGAGTGAAGTATGAGGCTGTAACAATTTAATAAATTACTTAAAATCTCGAGCAAATGGGAATTTTGATACCAGCCGATTGTCTCCTCAGATTGAGAACCGCAGCCTCCAGAGAATGGAACTGTGGGCAACAAAGTAAGGCAACAATGTGCTAATGGCCTCCTTCAGTGGTGTCCTGTATCAGAGACCAGTGGGGACATGGAGGGCGGTTGGGGGAAAATGAAAAAATTGATACTGGACCACTCGGAAGGGAGCTGCTCGATTATCATCATTAGCATTCAGTGAAAGGCAACCTCCACACTCACACTGCAATCTTAGTTGTAAGTAAGATTGTGAAAATATCTTTTCAGTGAATTTGCCAAATTGCATTTTCCCCTCCCCCCTAGAGGGAAACAGTTTAGTCTCTGAAATGCCTGCTGGTGCCTTTACTCGTTGATTAGGACATGACGGTACGATCCGGTCAGAGGGTAGAAGACATCTGCTGTAGGCTGCAGTCTGGCTTCGCATTTATCAGCTTGCTGCGATTGTGGTGCCGCTGCCCAGTTTCATGATCACCTGCTGGCAATCGCTGACAGACCGCTTGTCTCCGAGTTTCTCCAGCGTACGGGCAGCCTCGGCCAGCATGACCGCTCTCTGACCCGGCGAAGAAAGGAACGAGAGGGGAAGGTGGCGGCACGCCAGGAGTATGGCTGTCGCTCTCTCTCTCTGGCCTGGAAGAGCGTCTAATTCACCTGTTATTATAAAAAAAAAAGTATAAAATATTTTTGCAACTCTTCTCACTTAATGGACAAAAGTGAGAAGTCGCACACCACCAGGTTATAGTCCAACAGTTTTATTTGAAATCACAAGCTTTCGGAGCGCTGCTCCTTCGTCAGGTGAAGTGACGTCACACTACACCTGACGAAGGAGCAGTGCTCCGAAAGCTTGTGATTTCAAATAAAACTGTTGGACTATAACCTGGTGTTGTGCGACTTCTCACTTTTGTCCACCCCATCTCCGCATCATGCTCACTTAATGGAGTAGAGGTTCATTTATTGGAATTCCAAATAGATTGCAGTGAACCTCCCTCCTGTTGTGTTTGAAATTTTGTTCGGCGAAAATCAGCAAGATGCTAAACCATCCTGCAATTCTATTGTTTGCTATTGTAACAGAGTTGCTTCGCTGCTTAAAATAAATGAGTCAACACCTTCATTGCAATAGAAAACAAAGGATTCGCATAGGAATGTCTTAGAATACGTATGCTAAAATTTGTCATTTTAAGGCCACTGTTTTGGGCAGGACTACTGGATTTTTGATTGAAAGTTGGTTCTAATTTTGATACTCTTTCTCCAGCTTAAACTCCGTCCTTAACCTGTACTCTTCAGAACTTTTTCCACTGGACAATCGACAGTTTCAGAACAATTAATCGATCAGAAATGCCACGCAGCTGAATGGCGGCCAGAAGCATTTAAAGCTGGCTCAGGGAGGGTGTATTCAGCACATGTCGCCTGGCATACGCCCCCTTAAAAAACGTGAAGCAGAGTGGGACAACATCGTGTCCCTGCTGATCTGGTGTGTGGCACAGAGAAAAGAACAAACAGGAATTGTGGAGGCCTGTGCCTTTTTAAAACACATTTTTTAAATAGGCAGAGATCCATTGTGGCAATCAGGTCCCGGACTCTCCCATTAAGTACAGTACACAAAATTACACCACAATAATCTTCAACTATATACGAACAATGACAGACAGCTAAAGACCCTCTGGTCCCATCCAGCCTGTCTCACACAATTGCGTTAACTTGTGTATCGCAATATACACACACTCCATACCCTACCCAAAACCATGTGATCTCCTGGGACAGGCAAAAACTAGATAAACCCCAGGCCAATTTGGGGGGGGGAAAAAAAAATCAAAACTGGGAAATTCCTCTCCGACCCATCTAGGCGATCAAAACCAGTCCAGGAGATCACACTGGTCCTGAATTCCCTGCAGTACCTACCTTCTGTAAGGACACAGATTGGCAAAAGAACCAGAGGGGAGAGGAGGAGAATTTTTTTTTCCCACGCAGTGAGTTACGATGATCTGGATTGCACTGCTTGAAAGGGCGGTGGAAGCAGATTCAATAGTAACTTGCAAAAGGGAATTGGATAAATACTTGAAGGGGAAAAAAATTGCAAGGCTATGAGGAAAGAGCAGGGGGGAGTGGGACTAATTGGAGAGCTCTTTCAAAGAGCCGGCACAGGCACAATGGGCCGAATGGCCTCCTTTTGTGCTGTATGATTCAATTAATACAAAAAGATACAAGGCTGTGCGCACAATGTAACAAGTTTTAAAACAGCTGAAAAGCAAGAGGATATTTCTATTTGCAACAATACTTTCTCGTCAGGATGACCTACTGGATTGTACACCAGAACCGCCAGCAGTGGAAGCTGGCCTGCTGGTATAAAATGTATTCACCTTGTTGGATGGGGTGTGAAGTACGTCTCCTCAGACTGTGCTCCAGAAGCTGGTGGGTTCGAGTTGGGCTTGCACCCGCCATCAACCGAACAGTTGCTTCATGCAAAAACATCTAAAAAGAAATGTCAAGCACAATGATGAAACTATTAAACACACAACAGTTGTATAATCTGATACAAACACCCGTTCACCCATCACCCCTGTGCTCGCTGACCGACACGGTCTCCCGGTCCGGCAACGTCTCGATTTTAAAATTCTCATCCTTGTTTTCAAGTCCCTCCATGGCCTCTTCCCCCTCCCTATCTCTGTAACCTCCTCCAGCCCCACAACCCTCCGAGATCTCTGTGCTCCTCCAATTTGGGTCTCTTGCGTTTCCCCGATTTTCATCGCTCCCTGTGCCCCAAGCTCTGGAATTCCCTCCTTAAACCTCCACCTCTCTCTCTCTTCCTCCTTTAAGACGCGCCTTCAAACTTATCTCTTTGACAAAGCTTTTGGTCACCTGCCCTAATAGTTCCTTATGTGGCTCAGTGTCAAATTTTGTTTGATAATCGCTCCTGTGAAGCGCCTGGGGACGTTTTATTATGGTAAAGGCGCTATATAAATGCAAGATGTTGTTGTATTGCAGTTGCATTGAAAACCCATAGTCGTTTTCCGCACAGGATGCAGCAATTTTCTTTTCTATGCTGGTTCTTTGCTACAACAATCCAAAACTAATTCCAGCTCCTTGCTCTCTCCCCATAGCCCTGTCTCTTCCTCCGTTTCAAATGTTTATCCAACTTTGCCTTAAAAGGCGCGACGGTCTCTGCCTCAACCACTCTTCATGCTCCAAGAACCCTCTGAGCAAATAAATTCATCCTCACCCGTCACCACTGACTTCCCCAACCTGGAAAAATGGCCTTTCCCAACTAAAACCCTTCATCAATTTAAAAACTTTTGATTAAATAGGGTCTTGGCTACCTCTGCTCCAGTGGAAATAGTCCCACTGTCTCAAATCTCTCCTCAAATTAAAGATGAAGCAAGGGAAGGGAGTACATTAAAGCAGCTACAGGCGAGATGCCCTCCTTTTAAAGTACTTTCTCACCGTACCGTCTTTTTTTTAAATATAAAAAGGCACCAGGTGCCTTTCCCAGCGGAGATGATGATGAAGATGCCATTAGGATGGTGATAATGTCGCTGAGAGGTATACAAGAGGCACTTGTGATAAGTGTGACTTTTCCTCACTAATGTGGACTCTTCTCACCTTGAAGAGGTAGATCAGTGCCAACGAATAAAATACGTTGTTTCTTTTCATCATCAGCTAATAAGAGTACGGAAGAGCAGCTCCACTGCTCCAATTTACCTTTTCCACACGAGACAACTTTATGGTTCAGAGCTGGACTGCCAGTTTTCTTGCTTAACTAAGGGTAGTTGTGTGAAGTGGAGTCCTGCTAAGGAACTAGGCTGAGAATATCCAAACTCAACTCACAGCTGGTCAGTTTGGACTGATTTAAAACCATGTCTGATGACAGGTCATCGACCCGAAACGTTAACTCTGTTTCTCGTTCCACAGATGCTGCCTGACCTGCTGAGTATTTCCAGCATTTTCTGTTTTTATTCCTAAAGGTAACCCATTAAAAATAATTCTAATAACTTCAATAGTCTTTTGTTTTATCTGATCTTTTTTGATTAAATGGAAATTGTCGATGAAATTCTGCTGGAGGCAAACTAAGATTGGTGTATAGACTCATTAATTCGTGTTTCAGCAATGCTGTCATTGCAACAACTCAACATCAGTATATGTTTATTGGCATTTAGTTTACAGCTGGTATAAAAAGACTTGCATTTCTATAGCGCCTTTCACAACCTCAGGATGTCCCAAAGCGCTTTACAGCCAATGAAGTACTTTTGAAGTGTAGTCACTGTCATAATGTAAGAAAAGCAGCAGCCAATTTGTGCACAGCAAGCTCCTACAAACAGCAGTGTGATGACCAGATAATCTGTTTTTAGTGATGTCGATTGAGGGATAAAT
The DNA here is from genome assembly GCA_030390025.1 of Squalus acanthias. Classification (NCBI taxonomy): domain Eukaryota; kingdom Metazoa; phylum Chordata; class Chondrichthyes; order Squaliformes; family Squalidae; genus Squalus; species Squalus acanthias. The sequence goes on from CM059450.1 coordinate 20,578,435, forward strand.
ATTGGCCAGGACACCGGGGATAACTCCCCTACTCTTCTTCGAAATAGCGCCATGGGATCTTTTACATCCACCTGAGAGCGCGGACGGTGCATCGGTTTAACAACTCATCCGAAAGACGGCACCTCCGACAATGCAGCACTCCCTCAGTACGTTCCCTACATTACAACAGTGGACGACACTTCAAAAAGTACTTCATTGGTTGTAAAGCGCTTTAGGATGTCCGGTGGTCATGAAAGGCACTGTAGAAATGCAAGTCTTTCTTTTCTTTTTCACTGGAGTGTCAGCCTAGATTTTTGTGCTCAAGTCTCCAGATACATTAAATATAAAATATAGAACCGTAACCTTGGTTTTAATGATAAAAGTCTCTGACTGGAGTCACAAGGTTATGGTTTCAAGTCCCACTCCTGACTTGACTACACTACTTTTTTTTCCTATTCGCTCATGGGATGTGGGCGTCGCTGGCAAGGCCAGCATTTATTGCCCATCCCTAATTGCCCTTGAGAAGGTGGTGGTGAGCCGCCTTCTTGAACCGCTGCAGTCCGTGTGCTGAAGGTACTCCCACAGTGCTGTTAGGTAGGGAGTTCCAGGATTTTGGCCCAGCGACGATGAAGGATCGGCGATATACTTCCAAGTCAGGATGGTGTGTGACTCGTTGGGGAACTTTGAGGTGGTGGTGTTCCCATGCGCCTGCTGCCCTTGTCCTTCTAGGTGGAAGAGGTCGCGGGTTTGGGAGGCGCTGCCAAAGAAGCCTTGGCGCATCTTGTAGATGGTACACACTGCAGCCACAGTGCGCCGGTGGTGGAGGGAGTGAATGTTTAAGGTGGTGGATGGGGTGCCAATCAAGCGGCTGCTTTGTCCTGGGTGATGTCGAGCTTCTTGAGTGTTGTTGGAGCTGCACTCATCCAGGCAAATGGAGAGTACGATAGCAAAATGGAGAGTATTCCATCACACTCCTTACTTGTGCCTTGTAGAGATGGTGGAAAGGCTTTGGGGAGTCAGGAGGTGAGACACTCGCTGCAGAATACCCAGCCTCTGACCTGCTCTTGTTACTGCAGTGAAGTACTGAGGCAGTGCCATTTTTTGGGTGAGATCTGCCTGTTTTGGTGGTTAGATAGATGCTAGAGATTAATTGGCACTATTTAAAAGAAAGCATAAGACAGTATTCCCAATGGCCAACGCTCCTCCTTTGCCTAAATAACAATCACTGCACTTTCATTGTATTTGAGACACAATAAGGTGTTCTAGAAGTGCCATTGTTTCCTTAAAAACGCACAATGTATTGGAATGAACTGGCTCTATGAATAAAGAATAAAACTGACTCGGGTCAATTGTATTCCAGTGGTAATGTTTCATTGCAAAGAAAATTCTGGGCAGCACGTCCACGATCTTCCACTACGGGGCCTGTTACTTGGAAAATTACTTCCCAATGTGTATTATCTGTAAGGATCTGCCCGTGGCTGTGTTTGCTTACCTTACGATGTGCAGGTTTAAATGTCTGGCCAAGCTTCCGGAGACTGCTCAGGTCTCGTTGGAATCCTTTTAGTTCTGGGCTCGAAGCTTGGTAGGTCTCACCCACAGCCTGGCTGGAGTTCGCCTGTTTCTGCCACAAGGTGGTACGAATCGAAAGCAAAATGTCGCAGACCAACAACTGCACAGCCTGCCAAATACAAAGAAACAGAAAATGTCATCTCCAGACAGGACAGTAGTGAGAGTCAGGTTCCCCCCCACCACCACCCCCCCTTCTTGTAAAATAGTTTTTCACTGTCACCACCTTTTCTACATTTTGCACTATCGAGGTTAAAAAAAAAATTGAAATGACGTGGACAGGACATTAAAAAAGACTTTTACAACAGATTAGTGCATCTATATATGTTTACTGGATTGCTCAAAATAAATCACGTTTTCATTCATGTTAATGGGGATAACATGAGAAATTACCTTTATGTTCAAAAGCTGGAATTTGTGCTTTTCCCCCACTTGCTCGTTTTACAGTATTTTTGCATAAATTACAGTTTACGATTATAAAATGGTACAGGATATTGTAATTCACACTATACTTGCATACAAAAGATGGACATTTGAATTCAACATAGACGACTTATTTAAAGCCATGTACTTATGTCCATTCCGAAGCACTTCACAGCTAATGAATTACTTTAGAAGCGTGATCACTGGCGTTTTGCAGGCAAAGGTAGCAGACAATTTGCGCTTGGCAAGAAACAATAGCAATGATATGGATTACCAGTTAAACTGTTCTAAATGTGTTAGTTGAGGGATGAATGATGCTCCTCAAAAAAAAAGTGCCATGGAATCTTTTATGTCCGCCTAAACAGGCGGATGGGGCTTCACTTCTGGCAATGCAGCACTCCCTCAATACTGCAGTGAAATACCAACCTAAATGATGTGCTCAAGTCACTGGAGTGGGGCTTGAACACAACATTCTGACTCAGAGGTAAGAGTGCTACCCATTGCGCCACACTGAAATTGGCTCATCCCTTTCATTTGTTTTCAGAATTTACTGAATTTTTGGTAATAAAAATCAGCATCAGTTTTAAGAGTTAAATGGTACTAGATATGGATCAGTGAACAGTGAACAAGATATTTTACCATCTTCCACAGACAGCCTTGTTGATTGGTTAGTCAGTTGCCAGTTAACAAGAGTTAACGAGAAAAACTATCTTTTTTTTTTTAATTCGTTCACGGGATGTGGGCATCGCTGGCAAAGGCAGCATTTATTGCCCATCCCTAATTGCCCTCGAGAAAGTGGTGGTGAACCGCCTTCTTGAACTGCTGCAGTCTGTGTCGTGCTTGGTATACTTCTTTTTAGCGGTTTGGTACAACTGAGTGGCTTGCTAGACCATTTCAGAGGGCAGTTAAGAGTCAACCACATTGCTGTGGGTCTGGAGGCACATATAGACCAGGTAAGGACATTAGTGAACCAAGTGGTTCGACCATTACTGTTACTGGCTTTTTTTTTTTTTAATTCCAGGTTTATTTAATTCATTGAATTTAGGGGTTATACCTAAAAGGCTGAACAGGCTGCGGCTCTTCTCTCTGGAAGAGAGAAGGCTGAGGGGTGACCCGATAGAGGTCTTTAAAATTAAGGGGCTCGATAGGGTAGATGTAGAGAAGAGGTTTCCACTTGCGGGTGAGACCTAGGGGCCATAAATATAATAAATCCAATCGGGAATTCAGGAGAAACTTCTTTACCCGGAGAGTGGTGAGAATGTGGAACTCACTACCACAGGGAGCGGTTGAGGCGAATAGCGTAGTTGCATTTAAGGATAAGCACACGAGAAAGGAAGGAATAGAAGGATATGCTGATAGGGTTGGATTAAGAGGGGCGAGAAGAGGCTGGTGTGGAGCACAAGCACGGACCAGTTCTGTGCTGTAGACACGATGTAACTTTTACAAACATATTAGGGGCCGGCAGCACATGCCCAGAAGCGCTGTGCTAAAAAAATCGTGCATGTTGGCCGTTTGTAAAACATGTTCATTTCACGATGCCCAGGGTACACCTCTGTATTGCACTGCAGACACATTGCACAACATCGCTGGCACATGCAATGCAACTACAATGCACCACAGAGGCCACCATCTCTCTTCTTTCTGAAAGACCTGAGCACACTTCCACCCTGGGCCTGCATTTACCCCCCCCCACCCCCACCCCCGAATGCAGCAGAATTTCGACCGCTGCAAAAGCCGACTTGCAGCGGACGGAGCTGCAGGCGGGACAATGTAAAAGTCTGCTACTTCGGCACAAAAAAAAACCCCATATCCCAAAGTGGGATGAAATCAATGAACGACGCCGTACCTTATGAAGGTTTGTATCCTGGTGTGGGCTGGAGACAGTCAAGCCGTTGCACAGAAATCCACTGGCCCGCTCACAGTGCAGGAATGTTGTCTGGTGAGCGTCTAGTTTCCCCAGCAGGGTTGCTTGCATAGCCTTATAGACGTGAAGAATTGCTTTTGGCAGTGTGCTTCTAGAAATAGAGTTGTAGGGTACAGTGAATAAATAAGTCAGCTAGTTGTGGAAATACCATAAAAATCATACTTCCTATCAGAGAGTTGAAGTTTTTTTTTTGGCAGGGAAGTGCAGCTTTCAAAATGACACAATCACTAATTGAAGCTCCCCACGTGCCCTGGTTTTACATGGTGAATGGCCTCCTCCTGTGCTAAAATTCCGATGTTTTTTTTGCCTTCGGGGCTATTATTTCCCAAAACTGTGGTATTCAGGGAACAAATCATCCCTCATGGGCCAAGAGTAAAAGTGTGAAGTGACAATATCGGTTCATGCCCATGCATTACCACCAAACCTCTCGGGTTGTGATTTACTTTGGATTTTTGGGAAGCAAGGTGAAAAGAAACGAGCATTTAAAATGATGCAGTTGAATTCAGACTCAGGGCTAGAGGTTAAATTAGGAGGTTGCATAGACTCAGCTTGTATTCCCTTGATTAAGGGGTGATCTAATTGAGGTGTTTATGATTAAAAGGAGTAGATAGGGTGCATGGAGAAACTATGTCCTCCGGTGGGACAGTCCAGAACAAGGGGGCATAACCTTAAAATTAGAGCTAGGCCGTTCAGGGAGGATTTTGTTAGGCAAGAGTATTAAGGGTTACAGAACCAAGGATGGAGTCAAGATACAGATCAGCCATGATCTAACTGAATGGCAGAACAGGCTCGAGTGACTGAATGGCCTCCTCCTGCTCCCATGTTTAAGAAAATGACAACACCTTTCTTATAGCCAAACTCCATTTATTTATGAGAAGTCGCACAACACCAGGTTATAGTCCAACAGTTTTATTTGAAATCACAAGCTTTCCCAGCGCTGCTCCTTCACCTGACGAAGGAGCAGCGCTCCGAAAACTTGTGATTTCAAATAAAGCTGTTGGACTATAACCTGGTGTTGTGCGACTTCTCACATTTGTCCACCCCAGTCCAACACCGCCGGCATCTCCACATCATGGCCATTTATTTATGGAAGAGAATTATTTCAGACCTCCAAAATCATTTACCGCTGCTTAAAAGCATCATCCTTCAGCTGCCCGTGATTCATGAGAATGAGAAGCGCTGACTTACTCAGACATCTGCAGGGATTTGGGGATTCGTTCCACTTCAGTAAACAATCCTTTTGCTGTTGAATCATCACCCTGAAGCCAGTGTACAGCAAACGTGACAATCGACATCCACCACTTACTCACAGGGTCCGGACCTGACAACGCGAGGAAGGATCAATTTACTGACGCAAGCAATTACTTTATTCTAATGCAAAATGGTCATAAAGTTGCTTGTATAAATATAAAATATGTTTCAGGTTTTTGTCTCGAGCATTCTTTCTATAAATTATACAAGGTCGGAAAACATCCAACACAATCATTCCAAATGGCTTCCATGTAGCTGCGGACTCGGGTCTTATTTTTTTGGTAACTAGCTATCAGAAATTCCGACCGAGGAGGGGGCGGAAAGGAATTGGGGTTAGCGTAACGTAGGGAAGCCACATGTTGTATAATAGAGAAAATCTAGTAGTTTCAGTTGTTCAACACATGTGGGGGGTGGGGTGAAGAACGGAACTTGAAACAAATTCCAAAAATTAATGTCTACAAGAACTGCTAAGGTATTAGATGATCAAGATTGTACATAGTCTTTGGAGGGAGTGGGCGTGATGGGTAGAATGGCCGTTCTGCTTTTTTAAAAAAAAAAAAATACTACCGTATTCTTCTGCTCATTTAAAATGACTGAAGCTGAGATATCTCAAAATCAGATCATTCCATGGCTATATTCTCACCTGTGGTTGTTGTCAGACTGGATTCAATGGCAAAGGCCTGCGTCAAACTCCTGGCCGAGTCAGCGCATGTGTTAAGTAACTGCAAGTACTCAAAGGCATTCGAGAACTTCCTGCAACAGACGATACACCTTGGTTAATGTACTACAAAATACCAAATCAGGAACTTAATGATCCTGCCAACGCATTTTATCAAAGATATTAGATTTTAAGTTTACTCGACAACTTACATTTATAGAAAACAAAAGCAGAAAATGCTGCAAACACTCACAGGCCAGGCAGCATCGTTTCAAGTGTGGAGCCTTTGTCAGAATGGTTAGACACTATCTGCCAATTCGGACAAACGTCAACTTGTCTCCACAGATGCTACCTGCCCCGGTGTTTCCAGTATTTTCTGCTTTTATATCAGATTTCCACCGCCTCCAGTATTTCGCTTTTGTTCACATTACATTGACATTGCGTCCTCATCAACCACAAAAAAATTCAAGAATCATATAAATTTACGGCACAGGAGGAGACTATTGAGCCCATCGTGTCTGTGCCGGCCGAAAAAGAGCTCTCCACCCTAATCCCACTTTCCAGCTTTTGGTCCGTAGCAGGTTACGGCACTTCAAGTGCATATACAAGTACTTTTTAAATGCAATGAGGGTTTCTGCCTCTACCTCCCTTTCAGGCAGCGAGTTCCAGACCCCCACCACACTCTGGGTGAAAAAAGGTCATCTCAACTCCCCTCTAATCCTTCGACCAATTACTTTAAATCTATGTCTCCTGGTTATTGACCTCTCTGCTAAGGGAAATAGGTCCTTCCTATCCACTATATCTAGGCCCCTCATAATTTTATACACCTCAATTAAATCTCCCCTCAGCCTCCTCTGTTCCAAAGAAAACAACCCAGCCTAGCCAGTCTTTCCTCATAGCTAAAATTCCCCAGCCCAGGCAACATCCTCGTAAATCTCCTCTGTACCCTCTCTAGCGCAATCACATCCTTCCTGTAATGTGGTGTCCAGAACTGTACACAGTACTCTAGCTGTGGCTTAACTAGTGTTTTACACAGTTCAAGCATAACCTCCCTGCTCTTGTATTCAAGCTGCTTGACAGGACACTGAGCTGGGCGTAGAGGAGAAGGTAGTGGGCAAGATCAAAGGCCCAGTCAAAAAGTTACGTTTTGAAGATGGCGAGAGAGTAGTGAGGCGAAGAGGTTTTAATAAAGGTAAGTCCAGCATACAGGAGTGTGGTGGCTGAAGGTTCTGGCATCAACTGGTGATGATGGGTGCGGTGTGTCGAACACGAGACCAGAGTTGAAGGAGCAGAGGGTATGTATGCAAAGAGCTGGAGAAAAGTGTACACGAGGTAGCGTGGAGTGACGTCAAGGTGGGATTTGAAGACTCTAATCTCATGAGGATCCATCGGTTTGTTCCTCAGATGGCAATTTTGAACAGCTGTATTCAAAATTGAAACTTTTGTGCAGAATTATTTTTGTACAAAAGTACTGTCCCCACCAGTTAAAACGGGCAGCAATGCTCCCCCTAAGGAGCGCGGCCGCGCATTAATCGTGAGGTCCCGCGCAGGCCGCTCACCAGCTGCTGGCAGAGATACCGCGCAGCAAATTTAAAGGGCCCGTGCGGGAAGAAAAAATTTAGAGGGAACATTGACGGGCAGTCGCTTATATCGGCCAAAAAGCAGTAACCATTAGCATTAACATCAGTTTCAAAGTGGGCGGTTATAGGCTCTTAAGTGCTCTGTTTATTTTGATCAGAAAAAGGCAGTGAGTTGCAGGAGTTTTGTTCTGTTGCTCTGCAGACTGGATGGTTGCGTTTAGCATTATTCCTTAAGGAGCAACAAATATCACAAACACCCTTTAAGGGGGAGTTTATCCAGAGGACAGATAGAGAATGTACTAAAATCTTTTAAGAAGAACTAGCAGAACATGCAGCTTACGCTAGGCATGGCTGTGAAAACCAAGGTCCCCTGGTTAAGATCACCTCTCACTCAGCTGACTGTAGCAAACCCTCATTTTTTTCTGGTCCCCAGATATCATACAAGTTGTACCGGCTACTGCGTATCACAGGCAAAGCGCGCTTGCACAAACCCGCCCGCTATAAGCGGTGGGGACTGCACACACACACTTCAAAATTGGTAAAGGGCTGATTAATTCTGAAAAGCCAAAGTTACATTTTAGAATCAATCATGTCGAACAAGATAATTTATAATTGTAAGCCTTTTTCAGGCTCATTTTGGTGAAAATAATTCACCTTTATCACCAAAAGCAAATGGTATGTTAGCCTTTATTACAAAGGGTATGGAGTATAAGAGTAAATAAGTCCTACTACAATTATATAGGTCCTTGGTGAGACTACACCTGGAATATTGTGCACAGTTTTGGTCTCTTTATCTAAGGAAGGATATACCCTGCTTTAGAGGGGGTGCAACGAAGGTTCACTAGACTGATTCCTGGGATAAGGGGATTGTCCTAGGAGGAGAGATTGAGTAGAATGGGCCTATACTCTCTGGAGTTTAGAAGAATGAGAGGTGATCTCATTGTAACATATAAAATTCTTCAGTGGTTTGACAGGGCAGATGCTGGGAGGATGTTTTCCCCTGGCTGGGGAGTCTAGAACCAGGGGTCACAGTCTCAGAATAAGGGGTCGGCCATTTAGGACTGAGATGAGGAGAAATTTCTTCACTCAGAGGGTGGTGAATCTTTGGAATTCTCTACCCTCAGTCGTTGAGTATATTCAAGACAGAGATTGATAGATTTTTGTATACTAAGGGAATCAAGGGATATTGGAATAGTGTGGGAAGGTGGAGCTGAGGTAGAAGATCAGCCATGATCTTATTGAATGGCGGAGCAGGCTCGAAGGGCCAGAAAGCCTACTCCTGCTCCTATTTCTTATGTTCTTAAAAGTGATAACCAGGTTAGTGAGGATGCTGGTCCAGTACCCAATACTGTCAAAACTATCAGATCTTGAGGCTTTTCTTTTTTAATTGGGAAACCTAAGTGAAGGGCTAAGGCCCAAAGTGCAGGACACCATCAAGGTTGAAAGGAGTAGGAGATAAGACAAGATAAACAAAATAGTGAGTACTTGACGCGGTGCTTGTGTTTTAAAAGGCATTAGAATGCAGGAGTTTTAGTGAAACAGCACAATATTCAGTTTCTGCCAAGAGAGCTATTTAGGGTAGAAAGATTACAAGACAGTATCACAGGTCCCTCCTAGACATTTTATATTGGTGCCCGGTTCAAGTCAGGGCTGAACAATGAACCAAAACTTCAATCACGCATCACTTTTTAAAAATAAAGGCAAGTTTAACTTCAGTTTGCATGTAGGTACAGCAAGCAATTAGGAAGGCAAAGGGCATGTTGGCCTTTATTGCAAAGGGGTTGGAGTACAAGAGTAAGGAAGTCCTTACTACAATTGTACAGGGCTTTGTTGAGACCACACCTGGAGTACTGTGCACAGTTTTGGTCTCCTTATCTGAGGAAGGACATACTTGCCTTAGAGGGGGTGCAACGAAGGTTCACTAGATTGATTTCTGGGATGAGAGGGTTGTCCTATGAGGAGAGATTGAGTAGATTGGGCCTATACTCACCAGAGTTTAGAAGAATGAGAGGTGATCTCATTGAAACATAAGATTCTGAGCAGGACTGACAGGGTAGATGCTGGGAGGATGCTTTCCCCTGGCTGGGGTGTCCAGAACTAAGGGTCACAGTCTCAGGATAAGGGGTCAGCCATTTAAGATGAGGGGGTTGTGAATCTTTGGAACTCTCTACCCCAAAGGGCTGTGGATAGAGTCTTTGAGTATATTCAAGGCTGAGAGAGATAGATTTTAGGACTCTAGGGGAATCAAGGGATATGGGGATCGGGCGGGAAAGTGGAGTTGAGGTCGAAGATCAGCCATGATCTTATTGAATGGAGGAGCAGGTTCGAAGCGCCGAATGGCCGACTCCTGCTCCTAATTCTTATGTTCAATTATTTCCTATTTAGAAGCTGGAAATCGTAGGTTATCCCAAGTTGTGCCACATTCCTCTGCCACACTAGCGTGTTACAAAACCGCCGCCTCCTACAAAGAAACAGATTTGAAAGAATTCTGGAATTTTCCACCCATCTTTCCGTAAAACCAATCATCGTTTAGAAAGTGCTGGTTTCCTAAGCTCTGCACAAAAGCATTCACCTACCCCTTTTCATCCCACCCAACCTGACCCATGTACATCAGACCAGTGAGGCCACTGAACATACCCAGCCTCCTCAGTCTCTGGCTTGACCAGCGAGTATACAGCTTTTTCAAGCAGATTTTCACAAAATGCCTGATTCACCTGGGCTACTGGATCAACTGCAAGAGAAAAAGTAATAAATTACAATAATACTCTCATCACAAATAGCCATTTCCAGTTAAAGGACAAAACAGGGAATATTACAGGTAATAAAAGTTACATACATACTAGGTTGCATCAGATGAAAGAAAGATTTGCATTTCTATCGCGCTTTTCTCAACCACCAGACGTCCCAAAGCACTTTACAGCCAATTAAGTACTTTTTGAAGTGTAGTCACTGTTGTAATGTAGGAAATGCGGCAGCCAATTTGCACACAGCAAACTCCCACAAAACAGCAATGTGATAATCCCCAGATAATTTTTTTTTTTTTTTTTTTAAGTGATGCTGATTGAGGGATGAATATTGGCCAGGACACCGGGGATAACTCCCCTGCTCTTCTTCGAAATAGTGCCATAGGATCTTTTACGTCCACCTGAGGGGGCAGAGGGGACCTCGCTTTAACGTCTCATCCAAAAGACAGTGCTGCACTCTCTCAGCACTGCACTGGAGTATCAGCCTAGATTTTTGTGTTCAAGTTTCTGGAATGGGACTTGAACCCACAACCTTCTGACTCAGAGGCAGAGGGCGCTACCCACTGAGCCACAGCTGACACTAAATGATGTCATTATTGCAACAAGTTCACCTTGTTGAGTAACACAGGAGGAATGAAGTCAAGTGCCTGCAATCAGGTTTACCTCCTGGATCAATAGGGGACTCAAGTATATGGTTTATACTGTGGTCTCTTTCTATTGTTTTAGTCGCATCAGTTTCTCAGTGTACTCGCTCTCTAAATTTGCCCTCCTTTTTTCCCCCATCCGCTGTCCTATTTTCCCATGTGTCATCTACCACTAGAAGGGCACGTAACTGATCTGGTTCCAGGTCTCGGCCAAAATGCCCCGAGTAACCTATTAAGCAGGGGGGGTGGGTGGGCTGAGCCTGTGTCCCGTCAGTACGAGGTAGTAAATATTGGTGTCCCAACTTGCTGCGCTGCCCTCTTTGGACAGATTTGAACAAATTTGGGATTTTCCGGACAGAGTAATGGCCGGATTCGGAGTGGAGAGCATTGTGACCCAGTCGTAAGAAATAGGAGCAGGAGTCGGCCATATGGCCCTCCATGCATTGCACAAGTCTTGTGCATTGTGCCAGTCAATGAAAGCTCCTCACCTCACCTAACCCCCCCACCACACCAATATTTCCTTCCTCCTACAAATCTTCAGGCATCTTTAGTCCAAGCATGGTTGCACATAATCACTAATTTCTGATTTACTTTGCCTTTTATTTTTACTCTTAAACCTGAGGGCCTGGACTATGGGTCTTGGTACTTCATCTCATATTTCTCAATTAAAAAAAGTAGCGCATTTACTGAAGTGGTGAGCCAAACTCCAGTTGATGGATTTAAAAACCTGCTTGCTTTTTGAGAGGTGTTCAGTTTGCTAGGGGCAGGGTTCTTGGTCGGCATTCCTTACCTGGGTTCCTGAGGGAGCTGAAGAGACTTTCTCTCGGAGCAGATTTAAGAGACCAATCACAGTCCACAAAGAACTGGCACCCCAGAGGATGGAACAGCCAGTGACGGGTGCCTGGCTCAGAACCAGCAGGGGACTGGCAAACTCGCTGGGCTCGACGCAGGAAGTAGCGCTATAAATGGGAAGGAAATAAATAAGACGCAATCTGAAGAACACGGACTTGCAAAATCATGCACGGCTTAGCCCCCAGTTAAAAAAAAAGCAGCTTTAGTTTGCAAAACCTTGGAATATGTAGAAATAATTGCTGAGAGCTTCCAGGAGTAAAAGGGATAATTTCACAATGCTCCTTTGTCGGCAGAGTCTTGCTAGCAGCGAGTGCAGGTCGAAGAACCAGGGCTTTAGAGTTACAGCTGTATCTTCGTCACTCGTGGCTCCATGCAACCGGTGAACTTACCTCTCAGTCAACGTCACTGGTTCCTACTTATTATTTGAAAAGATCTAGAGCCAGTCATTGGTTAACAAGGGCCTCCGCCAGAGGTCCCCGCCGTCAGACGCCAGTGTTCGTCCAATGCAGTTCAGCCCATGTGACATTAAAAAGCAGCGGAGTGCACTGGGACACAGTGAAGGCGATGGACCCTGACAAATGTGTCAGTTGTAGTGCTCCAAGACCTGCACACCTGAACTAGCCACTTCCCTAGTCAAGTATTCCCGTGTAACTAGGATACCAATGCATACCCAGACAATGCGGAAAATTGCCCAGGAGATAAATGTTGGCCAGGACACCGGGAAACTCCCCATCACTTTGAATAGAGCCATGGGATCTTTTACAACCTCCTGAACAGGCAGATGGGACCTCGGTTTAACATCTCTTTCCAAAAAAAAAAATGCACCTCCGATAATGCAGCACTGACTCAGTACCGCATTGAAGTGTCAGCCTAGATTATGTGCTCAAGCCTCCTGAACTCACATGACCTGCTGACTCGGAGGCGAGCGTGCTACCACTGAGCCTGACGCTCTCGGGGGTATGTTTGTGTAATTTATTAGTTTTGATGTCATAAGGAGCAATGGGAATTAGATTCATTCATAAATTATATGTAAAATAAACAAGCTCGTCAGTTTACAATTGGCCTCGTTCCCCCCAAGAGTGTTGAGCAGTCTACCTCCTGGAAGATAAGAGCCCATGCGAGATCACAATATGAGGCAGTGCCCAGGTTCCTGGGGGATTTCACCACCCCCCACTCCACCGATCTGCCGAAGTTACTGCGCTGACCCATGGTGCCACAAAACGGTAGGATGTCGTTTTGTACCTTGTTTCACTATATAGCAAGTCGCACACAGTATTTACAGCACAGAAACAGGCCATTTGGTCTCTGCCGGTGTTTATGCTCCACACGAGCCTCCTCCCTTCATATGCAGGGATTCTCCTCCCGGTGGCAGCGTTCTGGCAGAGCGGGACTTTCCACCTGCTTCTCTCCAACCCCAACCTGGAGCCCTGACTCAAGTTTCCGCTTCAGGATGTGGGTCGGACTCTCTGCAACCGAGAGATGGCCTACCACTACTTGCAGCACCCTTAAAGGGGGCAGAAGCACCTGAAAGATCCAAACAGATGTCTCGCTGAAGGCCTGGGCCAAGACCCATGGGTGCACCTCAGGGCCTTTACCGTGGCTTCCTGGCGCCTTCCTAGCCCCAGAAAGTTGCAGTAACACAGGCAGATGGGAGGAAAATCCCCCGGGGGACCCAGGACCTGCTGCCATTTACAGGCAGCGGGTGGGGAAGAAGAACATAAGAACATAAGAAATAGGAGCAGGAGTAGACCAATCGGCCCCTCGAGCCTGCTCCGCCATTCAATGAGATCATGGCTGATCTGATCCAACCTCAACTCTAAAGAACACAAGAAGTAGGAGCAGGACCAGGCCACTCGGCCCCTGGGCCCGCTCCGCCACCCACAGGGCCTTGACCGATCTGAACTCAAACTCATGTCCAATTTCCAGCCCGCTCCCCGTAACCCGATTCCCATTACTTCTAGGAAACGGTCTATTTCTGTTTTAAATTTATTTAATGAAGTAGCTTCCACAGCTTCCTGGGGTAGCAAATTCCACAGACCCACTACCCTCTGAGTGAAAAAGTTTCTCCTCATCTCAGTTTTGAAAGAGGAGCCCCTTATTCTAAGATTATGTCCCCTAGTTCTAGTTTCACCCATCATTGGGAACATCCTCACCGCGTCCACCCGATCAAGCCCCTTCACAATCTTATATGTTTCAATAAGATCGCCTCTCATTCTTCTGAACTCCAATGAGTAGAGTCCCAATCTACTCAACCTCTCCTCGTATGTCCACTCCCTCATCCCCGGAATTAACCGAGTGAACCTTCTTTGTACTGCCTCGAGAGCAAGTATGTCTTTTCTTAAGTATGGACACCAAAACTGTATGCAGTACTCCAGGTGCGGTCTCACCAATACCCTATACAACTGCAGCAATACCTCCCTGTTTTTATATTCTATCCCCCTAGCAATAAAAGCCAACATTCCATTGGCTTTCTTGATCACCTGCTGCACCTGCATACTAACTTTTTGATTTTCTTGCACCAAGACCCCCAGATCCCTTTGTACTGCAGTACTTTCCAGTTTCTCGCCATTAAGATAATAACTTGCTCTCTGATTTTTCCTGCCAAAGTGCATAACCTCACATTTTCCAATATTGTATTGCATCTGCCAAATCTCTGCACACTCACCCAGCCTGTCTATATCCCCTTGTAGGTTTTTTATGTCCTCCTCACTCTCTACTTTCCCTCCCATAGAAACATAGAAACATTTTTGTATCATCTGCAAACTTTGATGTTACACTCGGTCCCCTCCTCCAAATCGTTAATATAGATTGTAAAGAGTTGGGGACCCAGCACCGACCCCTGCGGAACACCACTGGCTACTGGTTGCCAGTCCGAGAATGAACTATTTATCCCAACTCTCTGCTTCCTGTTAGATAACCAATCCTCCACCCATGCCAGAATATTACCCCCAATCCAGTGATTTTTTTATCTTGAGTAATAATCTTTTATGCGGCACCTTGTCGAATGCCTTCTGGAAGTCTAAATACACTACATCCACTGGTTCCCCTTTATCCGCCCTGTACGTTATGTCCTCAAAGAACTCGAGCAAATTTGTCAGACATGACTTCCCCTTCATAAAGTATTGCTGACTTTGTCCTATTAAATTATGTTTATCTAAATGTTGTTACTGTCTCCTTAATAATAGACTCCAAAATTTTACCCACCACAGATGTTAGGCTAACTGGTCTATAATTTCCAGCCTTCTGCCTACAACCCTTTTTAAATAAGGGTGTTACATTAGCAGTTTTCCAATCTGCCGGGACCTTTGCTGAGTTCAGGGAGTTTTGGAAAATTATTACCAAAGCATCCACAATTCCTACTGCCACTTCCCTCAAGACCCTAGGATGTAAGCCATCAGGTCCAGGGGATTTATCCGCCTTGAGTCCCATTATTTTACTGAGTACCAATTCCTTTGTGATTTTAATCGTATTTAGCTCCTCCCCCACTAGAGCCCCCTGTTTGTCCAGTGTTGGGATATTCTTAGTGTCCTCTACCGTAAAGACTGAAACAAAATATTTGTTCAGCATTTTTGCCATCTCCATGTTTCCCACCATTAATTTCCCGGTCTCATCCTCTAAGGGACCTACGTTTGCCTTAACCACCCTTTTTCTTTTTAGTGGCAGTCCCAGGAGGCGGCGAAGGAAATACAGATTGGGACCTCACCTCCTACATTCTCTTTCATTCTCCACTGCTTTCAGCTGGGGGGGTGAGGAGGAGAATCCAGCCCATAGTTTCTGAGAACTTAAATCAATTTATAACTTTTTATTTTGGTTCCAATATTGACTTCTCCTGAAGGCGCTCACTTGTGCTGGGGTACCGTCTACAAGTGTCACTGCCATAGGAGACCCGGAGTGTTAGCAGGCCATTGACTGTCAAGAACATCAAAGCCAAGACCAATCTTGTCTTCATCAATGTCCGTGTGCGCATTTCCCAGCAGGAATCACAAGATAGCAATCAGGAATAGGGACCCTGATGATTTTTGTCTACCGTACCCAAACTTGATTGGGTGGGGGGGGGGGGGGCGGCTGGAATTAGCACCTTAACAGATAAGATAAGCCAAGTCAACATACACCAGGCAATGAATCTGCAACAATACAAAAGCAAAATACTGCGGATGCTGTAAATCTGAAATTAAAAACAGAAAATGCTGGAAATACCAAGGAGGTCAGGCAGCATCTGTGAAGAGAGAAACAAAGTTAACGTTTCAGGTCGATGACCTTTTGTCATAACTGCAAATGAATCTGCAACCTTCTGCCCTATATGGCTGAGTACCAACACCACAATGTTATCCAGCATAACAGAGTGGATGTCCTGTGGTCTCACAGAGCAAGGTTTCAGCTCCTGATTGGTCTCCTTCGATTCCCTACCACACTCCCCACATATACAGGTACATTTTGCATTTAAAAAAATAAGATATTCTTGAAAAGGCACTGGCAACTAAACTCCTGCTGGTCTACTATACCCAGACCCCATTGGTCTCCTGCCTGGAAGCTAAACATCAGAACTGCAGGAACAGTATATTCTACCAGATACTGATAACTACTTATCCTAACTGCATCTACGGTCCTATCTGTAATAGCCCAACGCACAGCACTAAGTACCTACTTACCGCTAAGAAGGAGAGTCTGCCACCAAAGCTGGTTTTTAGGCAGATGGCAGCTGTTACGTAGATTTCTGCCATGAGGCTTTGGGGGATTTTCTCCTCCGCGCACTCTGCCAGGTTAACCGCAGACAGAGCCAGGTTTATGCCACGTACTGGACTCTGCACCAGTTTATCTACATTAAAAAGGGAGGAGAGAGAAAGTATTCCCATCAACTTAACATTTACCACTTCATGCTTCAGCTGTGTGTTTGGAACTTTTAAGAACATAAGAATTAGGAGCAGGAGTCGGCCATATGGCCCTTCGAGCCTGCTCCGCCATTCAATAAGATCATGGCTGATTTTCGACCTCAACTCCACCTTCCCACCTGATTCCCAAATCCCTTGATTCTCCTCGAGTCCAAAGATCTATCTATCTCAGCCTTGAATATACTCAACGACTCAGCCCTCTGGGGTAGAGAATTCTAAAGATTCACAACCCTCTGAGTGAAGAAATTCTTCCTCATCTCGGTCTTAAATGGCCGGCCCCTTATCCTGAGACTATGCTCCCTAGTTCTAGACTCTCCAGCCAGCAGAAACAACCTCTCAGCATCTATCCTGTCAAGCCCCCTCAGTATCATATATGTTTCAATGAGATCACCTCTCATTCTTCTAAACTTCAGAGTGTATAGGCCCAGTCTACTCAATCTCTCCTCATGGGACAACCCTCTAATCCCAGTAAAAGGAAAGAGAAAAGCAATTTTACCTGCATAAAAATTAAGTGATCAATGGCTTCCAGGCAAAAGAAAGAACTCTTAGTATATCTCTCAGGACATCCGAAAGCTGCTACTCACTACCCCGTCCAATCCTTTCATAATTTTAAACAATTCTATTATACCGCCCCGTAATCTGCGATGTTCTAGCAAAATAAAAAAGTGGTAATGGGCTAAAATGGAATTCAATCTCAGTAAGTGTGAGATGATACCTTTTGGTAAAAAAAATAAACAGGAGTATTTATACTCTCAGTGCTGTGGAAGAGCAGAATGATTTCGAGGTACAAGTTCACAGAGGTTGAGGACAGCATCTCCAGTTGATGAGGTTAATGGAATTCTAGGCTTTATCTCAAGAGGAAAAGAATATACAAGCCAAGAGGTAATGATGAGCCAATATAAAACCTTAACAAGAGCCGAGTACTGTGTGCAGTATTGGGCTCCACACTGTAGGAAGCATATTGAGACTTGAATGAATTACTTTGAAGTGCAGACACGGTTGCTATGGAGGCGAATGCAGCAGCCATTTTGCACACAGCGAGGTCCCACAAACAGCAAGGAGGTCAATGATTAGTTAATCTACTACTTATTATTAGCACTGCGTGTTGCCGCAAGATTTCAGCCCCAACCTACTGCTTAAGTAATCAGATAGAATATATGATGATCAAAAGAACTGTTAAATGTTATTGCATTCATAACTGGAATCATTTTCTCTAGGTCAGATTTCATCCCATTGTCCAGATTGAGGGGAAGTAATGGAGAAATTCCTCGTCAACTGTTCAGGGCATGCTCGTCACTTTGATCCACCTACCACACTCAGTTCTGTTATGGTAGCATCCATTCACTGCCAGCTCCCAATCCAAACAGGAGCAGTTACAAAAACAGCTGACCCAATGGACACAAGTCAACAGTGGACTTTCTTCAGATTCAGAAAAATATTTGTTTTAATTGGAGCATCAGCCAGAAACCTAAGCCCATGCTGAAGAGATTCTTCACAATTCAAGAGTTAAGAAATTATGCAAGAGCGATGCATTTTGGAATGAAGAATGAGTATAAACTAAATGGTACTATTTTAAAGGGAGGTGCAGGAACAGAGACCTGGGGGGGTTTGTGTACAGAAACCTTTGAAGGTGACAGGGCAAGTTGAGAAGGCTGTTGGAAAAAGCATACGGGATCCTTGGCTTTATAAATAGAGGCATAAAGCAAGGCAGTTATGCTAAACCTTTATAAATCACTGGTTAGACCTCAGCTGAGCTATTGTGTCTAATTCTGGGCACCACACTTTAGGAAGGATGTCAAGGCCTTAGAGATGGTGCAGAGGAGATTTACTGGAATGGTACCAGGGACGAGGGACTTGTGTTACGTGGAGAGACTAGAGAAGCTGGAATGGTTCTCCTCAGAGCAGAAAAAGTCAAGGGAAGATTTAAGAGGGGTGTTCAAAATCACGAAAGGGTTTGATGGAGTAAATAAGGAGAAAATGTTTCCACTGGCAGAAGGATCAGTTACCAGAGTACACAGATTTAAGAAAGAGCCAGAGGGGAGATGAGAATTTTTTTTTTTATATATAAACGCAGCGAG
This sequence comes from Squalus acanthias, assembly GCA_030390025.1. Taxonomy (NCBI): domain Eukaryota; kingdom Metazoa; phylum Chordata; class Chondrichthyes; order Squaliformes; family Squalidae; genus Squalus; species Squalus acanthias. The sequence continues at coordinate 20,597,023 of CM059450.1, forward strand.
TTGTTGTGATCTGGAATGCGCTGCCTGAAAGGGCGATGGAAGCAGATTGAATAGCAAGTTTCAAAAGGGAATTGGATAAATTCTTGAAGGGGAAAAATTTGAAGGGCTATGGGGAGAGGGTAGGGGAGTGGGACTAATTGCGAGAGCTCTTTCAAGGAGCCAGCACAGGCAGGATGGGCTGAACGGCCTCATTCTAGACTGTAAGATTCTATGATGAAATATATTACTTGTACCTGTCAACTGCAGTTGATGCAGTTTATGATAAACCAGCGCAGCATCACGTGCGCTCATTTTGGCCTCTTCTTGAAGCTGTGCCTCTTGCCGAAACTCTCTCGTCCACTTCAGCAGCCAGCGCGTAAACACCAGCTTCTGGACGCTGTGCCGAATGATATTCCAGCAGAGGCTGCAGGACATGTCTAACCGGGAGGCAGGCAGTGCTCGTCCCAGTGCCAACAAACAAGTCTGCAAGTTTCCCGCCGCAGCAGGAAAGGCACCCTGCAATGAAAAAACAAATTCCGGACTCAGATCATGAAATCTCAGTCCAGTCATATAATGTGATAATTACTGACATATTCCTGGTCTCCACAGGCACGCCATTAAAACCTGCCCAAGAACAATCCTTACAACAACGAATACATTCGAGCAAATCCATTAGCAGGTTCCATGGTACTGTAATGTAAAGCTCCTTTATCCTGCATGAACAACCTGAGCAGCTGATTGTTTTGGGACACAGCGGCCGGAATTTTCTGTACACGGGCGGGCGGTCGCCGTGGCGGGTCACAACCCCGTTCCTGATTCCATGCCGCTCCTCAGAGCGACTTTGCGTTAATGGGGCCCATTAAGGCCGCCCGGCATGTTACCCGGCCCTATTAAATGGTGCGGGTCTGACGACGTCAGTGATGATGCATTTTCAGCCGGGATATTTAAAGGAGCCATGGCCACATTGCATTTGAAGGTTCATCTAGGAGCTTGCAGGCAGCACACTGCACCATTGGACTGCTGGAAAGAGTGCCAAACATGCCTGCAGTGAGACAGAGGGATGCACCCAGGTTCTCTGTTGACTCCTTCCACGTTATTGTGGAGGGAGTCAGCGCGCACTGGGAGGTCCTCTTCCCTTCTAATGGGCGGAAAGGTCCTCCCCAGGAGGCCAAGAGAGCCTGGCTCCAAGCAGGAGGTGGTAAACAGCAGGGTGGTCAGGAGGACCTGGGTGCAGTGCCGCAAACGTTTCAATGATCTCACCAGCCACTCAACTTCATCCTGCTGTGCCTCTCATCACATCCCCATCACTCTGCCTTCCCAACCCTACTCCTGCACATCCTTACTCACACCAACATATCTTGCACATCCACCCACCCCTATCTACATTATCACATCCCCATCTGACTAGCCACCCCTCACACTCACCCTCACCCTAATGCAATCATACCAACTAACAACACACAAGGAGGCCACTTGGCTTTGGCACCCCACTCCATCATCTCTAAAGATGTAACCCATCCATTCCTTACACTTATTCCACCACTCTCACTCAACCTTCTCTTCTTTTCCTCCTTGCAGGAAAAGAGAGCCCACAAGAAGAGGGAGAGGACCGGAGGTGGAACATCATCATTGGCGACCCTAACATCAGCAGAGGAGGCTGCCTTGGATGTTTCTGGCGTCGCCAAGCAGCTGGAGGTGGGAGACGGAGAGAGGGGGACATCTCAGCGACCTGGTGACAGAATTACATATTAGCTAAATGGCATACATCAGTCACTCATATGGGGACTGATGTCAGCAGCTACTGAATGGTCATCATGTGCATCCCTTTACTCTCCCACATGCCCATCAAGAGCTCCCCCACCCCACCCACCATCCTGGAGGAAGAGGAAAACAACTCCTCAGAGGAGCCTCCAGCCTCTGAGGGCGCAGCGTCAGCAGACATAAGCGCACCCAACACCAGCGCAGATACGCACACCTCTGTGGGTCCCACGCGAGATAGAGTAGTGTCGTCACCTGGTGTCTCACAACTCACAAGTGAGCAAGAGCAGATGGTGGAGACAGGGACAGCAGTGGAGATTCCTCGTCGGAGGGCGCAGGACGCTCCCAGCTCTGCTCAGCTGCATGCAGACGCAGAGCCTCGGGGGCCATCCAGAAAGAGGGCGATCCTGGAGGGGCAGCAAGAAGTGCAAGAGGCTCTGACAGGTTTTGCAACCGCAATGACTGCAAATGTGCAGAGAATGGAGGAGTCCATCTCTAACATGAGCACCACTGTGTCAGAGGCGATGGCGACTGTAGGCTCTTCCATGGAAAGCATGGCCACCTGCATGGAGCAGCTAATGCGCCACTCACAGGAGCACATGGTCTCTATGGAGAATAGATGGCAGACGCTCACAGATCTCTTCTCTAGGATGGATATCAACGTAGACGTGGGTCCTCATGGCCCCACTACTGTGCAGCAAGGTGCTCTCCAGCTCCTTGCTAGCAGGGAAGTGCGGGTGGTGCACGAGAGCGATGATGGTGAGAGGGGACATGGAAGTGGGGGCTCCTTTCAAAGCACTCACACTTCGCCCCCGTTGCCACCCCCTCAGTCAGAGCTCCAGATGCCTCCTCAGATCGCGATGGCCGAGTCTGCCCCTGCACCGTCGCAGACTACGAGATGCCGCAAATGTCTGCTGCAGATCCCTGGAAGGAGCCTGAGGCGAAGAAATTGAGGGCACTGGTAACTTTGACAGCCACTGGTAAGGCGCGTCCACCCGCTCCTCTGGGCCGCAGGTCTTGCTCTAGCAATCTGCAAATGTCTGCGACGACCTGGCGTGATAGCGTGAGCCTATTTGGCACTGCTGCTCAGTCATGTTGAGGAAGCTCATCCTCTGCTTGTGTTGGGGGGGTATCGCCTCCAGCGTGGTACACAGCATCAGGTGGTTGAGAAGGTTGGTGGTGTTGTTGGGGCTCACCATGGTCCGATTCCGAGGATCAAGGTGAGACAGTATAGACGGCAGGTCAAGTAGAGATGACAGAAGCAATCTGTCAATGAGGTGATAGGTTCTAACAATGAGGTGAGACTGGATGGCGACTTTGCTGGAAAAACTTGGTCTGTGGAAAGCTAAATCTGTGCTGGCAATGCAGTCAGCAACAACTTCTGCCTGAGGAAAGTGATCAGCGGTGAGGTGGGAGTTTTTTATTGACTTTCCATGCTGTGCACTAATCAGCTGGATCAATGGCCACTCAACTTCCGCCTCAGGTTGACAGACGTGATTCCCGCAGTCATCCAGTGAAATTTGAAAGGTAGGGTTAAAAAGACTCGAGGGTCTGATAAGTACCTAATAATGATTTAAATTAGCTTGCCCGTCTCTGCCGTTCGGGTCACTGCCACGCTAGCAAACGCACCGGAGGGAAAGGCGAGTGGGGCTGCGATGACGGGGGGGGGGGTTCCCAACCCGCTGCAAGATTTTTCAAATTTCCCACCTGACCCGCCTCCAATCGCGCCCACACAGACCCCAGAAAATTCCGGCCATCGTCTGGTGCCAGAATCCCATAAACAGGGATCCATTTCAGCTTATTATGGTTAGCAGCAGAGTAAAGCTCCAGCACCACTCTGCCAAACAATGTGTCCCCACCTCAGGAGCATCTGTATTGCACCAGGATGACGTTTTCTCCCATTTCGAGCACCAGCCTTCCTGTGCCCTCTGAGTGGGGGTTGCCAAATTAGGGGCAGTTTTACGCGATGAGCCGATACCGACTAGGAATTGACCTGAGACTCCACAAATTCATTTCATATAGCACTCCTAGTCGGTAGACTTTTTTCTCGATCAGTTCAGGCCAGATTTGAAACACAGATTGCAAAAGACCGGTAAGCCTGCCAGGCTCCTACAGAACTACTTTATAAAAAGCGCCGAGGGCAGAGCACTTTGAGTCCACTGATTACCACACGTGGTCAAGTCACATCAGAACACTGGCCCATTTCAACCAACCATTCAGAAACAACCTGGCTTTGGCAGCCTTTGCTAAACTCAGGGGGCCTAGAAGCAGGCCGCTTGCATGCGACTTGTCACAGTGTGTGACACGAGGACTGGATAGAAAGCAAAAAAAAAAGTTAAAAAGTGCAGTTCAAAACAAATAGTATTTGGCCGTGGATGAAGCTCCATTGAAGTCAAAGAGCATCAAACCTTAACTAATCTGAAATAGAAAGACTTACATTTTTCTGCAAGTTCAAACGATGTGCTTGGCTTTTTTTGGTTTTTAAAAAAATGTGGAAGAACAACATGAAAAAGGCTCAACCCTCAGTTTAAAAAAAAAAACCCTTAGTAAGAATTCTTAAATTCTTCACAAGTACTCAGAACCCAAGATTATGGCTGGTGTCTTAAAAAGGGGAAAATAAACCATAACAAGCTAAGGAAAATCATTTATTCACAGACTGAATTCAGGATGACTGGGTAAACGCAACCTGAAAAATTACAACTTTTCACTGTATCTGTGGCCCCGATATTTAATGGGGTGGGGTTTTGGAGCGGGTGAGAGGTGGAGGGAGGAGTTATGGTCGGGAAACTCGGGTTTCTTTGAACGTCGTGGATTTTTTAACTCTTATGGCAGCGTGAGTTTTTTTCCCCCCCAACAGATTCTCCGCCTGGAAGCCAGCCTGATTGATAGGCTTGGCTGCCCGTCAGGTCTAGAAAAGGCCACAGCCCAGGAGCAGGTAGGTTTAATTGTTGTTGGGGGCAGAAGAGAGAGTAAAGCATGGTTGGGATGGTCGGGGGTGATCGCAGGAGGGCAGAAGATCATGGGGGTGGGGTGGAAGAGAGAGTTCGGGGAGAGATCGGAGACAGGGGAAGAGCGAGAAAGAGAGTCGTAGATTGTGGGGGAGATTGTGGGTCGGTGGGAGATCGTGGAGGTGAGGGGGGGGGGGTTGTTTACAGGCAAGCTTGTTGGGTCGGGGGGCGGAAACACTCCTGCTCCTCCTGGCCCACAAGCAGTGCTGGAACGGCCCTTACTGATGGATCCGGCCGTCATTGCCTCCTTTTATCTGCCGGCCAACACGGGTTAAAAATAGAAATCCTGTTAAAATGAAGACACGCAGCCTCCTTAAAAAGGTTTCAACAACCGACTCGCCACCGAGAGAGAACTGATCGCCTGCACCTCATCCCACCTCTGTTAAAACCAGAGGTGGGCGGATTACAGTGTGGCTCAGATGGAAACGGCTTGCCCACTCGCTCAGCTGCGGGAATGGTGGGTGGCGGAGTAAACCTACATGGCTATCTGGAGCCAAATGGGAAGAATCCCAGCTCCCAGTGACGAGGCTACCCCACCCTCCAGGTTCCATTAATGATCTTGATTATCTTGACAACAGCTTTTATGTCCATTTCTAGCAACTAATCTAAAACCGATTAGGACTAGAGTAACCTACTGAGACATACTAGACCTTTATTTAACAGCCTGCAGTAAAGTTCCCTTTGATTGTAGAACAGTGTCTCAGAATATTGTCCTTTCATCGCTAAAACCTTAGTCCGACTAACTTGCTCATACTGCCTCATATTAAATGACAACAAAAAAAGAAATGAGCTGTGCTAATTCTATCCAGTTCCCCATGGATACAACTATAGAACACAAAACTGAAGTATCTAAATTAGTTGGGGAAATAGAAGTTTAAAAAAAACCATGAACGAACACACACACACACAGACATCTCTATAACTACCAGAGGTTTGGGCATGATTCTTCCAAAAGCTCCAGTTAATTATTATACAATATAAAAATATACATTTTGCATGACTAACTTGAATTATATCGGAGATCGTTGCAACGCTATACATGGAACAACATATTTCCCAGGGTTATCATTACACGCTCTATCTCCAATTTGAACCAAATGAAACTCGTACCCTGGCCAGATCAAGATCTGCTTGCTGGCGATGTCTCCAGAATGTAACAGAGGACTGAGAGTGGAGGCGTGTGATGGGTTCCCCGTAAATGAAGAGTTTAACAAATACACTCAGCACAATGACCCCATTCACCAGCCAGAGGATTAAGGTGGGAAGTATCCAATCAAACCAGCCTTTGGAATTTTCTACAATAGAAAGAAAAGGATACATTACAAAAACGAGAGAAGGCAATACCCCAGGACATTTTATTCTATCAACTGGTACAAATATACAATCAGAAGGGTCTATAAAATGAGAACACTCTTGTGTTAGAATCTATAGGTCACGGTTGTACTGATTCTCATGTGTGCCTATATCAACGAGTCATAAGAACTAACTAGCATATTGTTATTGTTCATCTTCGCCCCCGAGTCAGAAGGTTGTGGGTTCAAGTCCCACTCCAGAGACTTGAGCATAAAAATCTAGGCTGACACTCCAGTGCAGTGCTGAGGGAGTGCTGCACTGTCGGAGGTGCCGTCTTTTGGATGAGACGTTAAACCGAGGCCCCGTCTGCTCTCCCAGGTGGACGTAAACGATCCCATGGCACTATTTAATTTATTGGTCTGCAATTGTAAAGTACACATGCTTTTTTTTCCATCTATATATGCTCTGACGATTCTGTATCCAATTTACTTCACCTGAGGAAGGAGCGATAGTTCCGAAAGCTTGTGATTTCAAATAAAACTGTTGGACTATAACCTGGTGTTGTGCGACCTCTCAATTTTGTCCACCCCAGTCCAACACCGGCATCTCCGCATCATGACTATTTCGAAGAGCAGGGGAGTTATCCCTAGTGTCCTGGCCAATATTTATCCCTCAATCAACATAACAAAAACAGATCATCTGCCCATTATCACATTGCTGTTTGTGGGAGCTTGCTGTGCGCAAATTGGCTGCCGCGTTTCCTACATTACAACAGTGACGGCACTTCAAAAGTACTTCATTGGTTGTAAAGTCCTTTGGGACGTCCCGAGGTCATGAAAGACGCTGTATAAATGCAAGTCTTTCTTTCTTATATACTGTTGAATCTCTCATGGCGTTGCTTAGTTAGGCAAAGGAAATGGTACAGCTTCTAGCTGTGTTCTATTGTTGTTTAATCTGCGTCTTTGTTCTTGTCATTTTTTCTAAAAATCTTACAGTGCCACCTCTGGAGCAAGAAAGAATAATAATACTGTTACCATTACAACATTACCCATTAATTTCAATGTACGGGGGTGTTACAGCGTTACCAAGTTTATACTTATGCACACACTGTAGATTCCAGTTGAATGTATACCCAGTTTTCCATCTTATTTTAAAAACTCATCCAGAGTAAAAGGAAGGATTTGCATTTATATAGCTCCTTTCCCATTCGCCAGAAGTCCCAAAGTGCTTCAGAGCCAGTGGATTACTTTTAAAGGGCAGTCACCGTCGATTTGTCAGCAAATGTAGCAGCAACCTGCCCACAGCAAGATCCCACAAACAGCAATGAGATGAAACGACCAGCTAATCGGTTTCTGGCGGAGCTGGTTGAGGGATGAATTTGGCCCAAGACACCGGGAGAACTCCCTGCTCTTTGAATGAGTCATTGGATCATTTATTTTTTTCTGAACAGACAGGTGGGGCCTTGGTCTTGCATTTAATCCTGAAGACGACATCTCTGACAGTGCAGCACTCCCTCAGTACTGCACTGAAATATCAGCCTGGATTGTGTGCTCAAGTCTCTGGGGTGGGGCTTGAACCCTTGATTTTCTCAGAGGCGAGAGGGCTACCAACTGAGCCAAGCCTGACAAAGGAGGAAATAAAAGGGGAAAGAAAAATGAAAAAATGGGGCATTAAACCATAACACGGGACTTTCTTGGTTTTCTAGAGTTAAATAGACTGCCCATTTGGTTGATAAGCTAGTCCATGAATCATCGAACCAAAGAGGTTTACAGCAGAGGCCTTTTGGTCTATTGAGTCGAAAGCGATCGAAAACAAATCCCACTGCCCAACCTCTCTCCCCACAGCCCTGTATCTTCCAGTTTCAAACATTTATCCAATTTTCCCTTAAAAGATGTTTCAATTACTCATTTGACCAAGCATTCCATGCTCCAATAATTCTCTGCTGAAAGAAATGTCATCACTCTTAGTGACAACCGATCTTTCATTATTTAAATATTACATTGAGAGATAAAGCCTTTGATCTCATTCCAAATACACAGTGCTACCTCCAATATCCATCCTAATGGAGGTCATGACGGACACCGCGCAACAATCGCCAGGCAGGAGGGTTGCCTCCCAGTCGGGGAACACTTCAGCAGCCAGGGGCATTCAGCCTCGGATCTGCGGGTAAGCGTTCTCCAAGGCGGCCTTCGAGATACACGACAGCGCAAAATCATAGAGCAGAAACTGATAGCCAAGTTCCGCACTCATGAGGATGGCCTCAATCGCGATATCGGGTTCATGTCACGATACAGAACGTGACTTGACATCATGGCCGGTCTTCCCAGATATTTTTTTTTGTTTTTTTTTTTAAAAAGGCTAACACAAGAACACAAATTGACAGGATATGCAGCCAGCAGGTGGTTTGACACGTTGGACCCCCTGGGACACATCTCATTGTCTTGGCTGTGCTCTTTGTTGTAGCGAATAATGTGAATAGATTTTGTCTGGGTTTAAATTGTGAATTCTGGGAGATTCTCTCATTGCTAACTTACCTGACGAAGGAGCGACAGCTCCGAAAGCTTGTAAAATTAAATAAATCTGTTGGACTATAACCTGGTGTTGTGCGACTTCTCATTTTCATCCTAATGGAGAGTACCTCTTGTGGGAAAGTGCACATCGGTAAGAAATCAAGAATCTCTGAGTTCTGCTTTCCTAAATGTAGTACAGCAATACCCTTGGCACAAGAATGCAGACAAGTACAGAATAAATAATATAAATTGAATTTAATCTTTCTTGGACTAGGAGTATGTTTAATGCAAGGATGAGACTAGTGTTAATGGGCTGTCCAACAAGGAAATATCTTACACAATAAATACAGGACTCCTTCCTCAAGCAGCATGTTAGTTTGCCTACAAGGGCAGAGGTGATGATAGATCGGGTTATGAAGATTTAAATAGATCAGGTAGATGAGCTAAATGTGGACAAGCACCTTGGAAATAATGACCACAATTATTATTAAAAACTAGAACACCAGATTGCTTTAGGGCAGATTTTAGAAAGATGAGGAGCAAGTTAGTTGAGGTAATTTGGAAGGAGAAACTGGTACAAAGGCCTGTAAAAGCAACAGTGGGACTTTTTAAAAAAAAAAAAAGATTACAATGGTAAGAATAAGTATATTCCATTAAAGGAGGAAACTACTAGTAGTTTTGGGATGCCATCGATAAATAAAGAGATTGGAAAACAATTAGAACGGAGGACTATAACTAATAATAATGAAAAACAGAGAATATGAGAAAATAAGAGGTTAAGATAGTGATGAGCAAAGCTAAGAGTGCGAGGAGAACATTAAAAAAAAATCAAAAGGAACACTAAAATATTTTACAAATGTATCGGTAAAAAGACAATTGCTAAAAGCCAGATGGGACCTCCGAGAGACCAGCCAAATTTATAACTGATGATCAAAAATTGGCAGAGAGATTTAATAAGTATTTTGGTCTTTACTAAAGAGAAGATATTCGAGCCGAGGCACATCCTGAAGTGGTTGAGAGCAGGATGAGCGATATAGTGATGGATAAAAAGGAAAATTTCAGATCAATTAGTTAAGCTAAAGGAAGACAAAGTACTAGGACCCAACAGGATACATCCTGGAAGATGAGGGAGTAAATTGCAGAGGGCTTAGAAATTATATTTCAGGGCTCTATTGAGTGTGGACGTGTGCCGGAGGACAAGCAACGTAGAATCCATTTTTTAAAACAGGAGACAGAGCTAATTCGGGTAATTACAGGACAGTTAGCTTCACTCTGCGCTGGGGAACATTTTTGAGCCTTTGATTAAGGTTGAAATTACCACGTTACTAGATAGAGAGAATAAAAGTAGCCAGTATCAATTTCAAAAGGCACGATTGTGCACAACAAACCTCCTAGAATTCTTTGAGGAGGCAACAGACACGGTAGATAGGGGAAATGCTGCAGTTATGGGGCACATGGCCTTTAAAGGAAATCTTTGACAAGGTACCACATGGAGGTTACTGGAGAAGATCAAAGGGTATAAAATTGGGAGAGGATTAAAAATTGGTTAGAAAGGGAGAAGAGAGGGTGTAGGAGTTAAGCAATTTTTCCCAGAGTGGTTAGAGGTGGGTGGTGCACAAAGAAAGGTTCCATTCTGGGGCCACTTCTGTTCGCTGCGTACATCAATGATTTGGATGTAGGCCTAGAGGGAGGGGTGCCAAAATTTGCAGATGATACCAAACTAGGGAGGTATAGTTGGAAATACTCAGCAAGTCAGGCAGCATCTGTGGAGAGAGAAACAGAGTTAACGTTCCAGGTCGATGACCCTTTATCAGAATGTTCTGACGCAGGGTCATCGACCTGAAACATTAACCCTGTTTCTCTCTCCACAGATGCTGCCTGACCTGCTGAGTATTTCCAGCATTTTCTGTTTTTATTTCAGATTTCCAGCATCCTGCTTTTGTATTTGTTGTAGGAGGTATAGTTAATATTTTAGAAGGCCAAAGGAAGCTGCAATGGGATATTGTTAATGGGTGGGGGAGGGGAATGGGCTGAAAAAAAGACAGATGGAATTCAATGTCAGTAAGTGTGAGGTGATTTTGGTAAAAAAAGAGTAATTATACTCTGAATAGCAGCGGGCTCGGAGAGCAGAGGGGTTTTGGGGGGGGGTACAGGTTCACAGGACATTACGAAAGTTGTAAAAAAAAGCTAATGGAAATCTAGGATTTATAGCAAGAAGTACAGAATATAAAAGCGAAGAGGTATATCGAACTTTAATGCGACCTCAGTTGGAGTACTGCGTGCAGTATTGGACTCCACACTATAGGACGCACATTGAGGCTTTAGAGAGGGTACGATACAGATTCACTAGGCTGCTGCCTAGCATGAAGAAATACAAATACAAAAAGAGACTTCAACAACACAGATTACGAGGCGATAATGATAGAAGCATTTAAAATTATGGAAGGATGGGACAGGGTAAATAGAAGCAGACTCTTTCCAGTAACTGAGGGGTCAAGAACAAGGGACCACAGATACAAGATTTAGAATAAAGGGCAGGAGAAACTTCTCCACACAGACATTTGAGAGACGATGGAATTCACTTCTAGGGTTCGATTGGATAGGTGGATGAGGGGGAGAGAGGAACAGGGCGGGTAAATGTGATTGGAACTATTTGCTGACATGGAAGGACATGGACAGGTTGGGCCAAATGGCTTGTTTCTGTAATCAAGGTGAAAATTCTGGTAGGTAAATGGGAAGACATAACTCGAGTACGGATAACAAACATTCTGCTACAAGAGGTCTATTTTTACTGAACACTTACCAGACTCGATTCCGAGCATACTCCTGCCATAGTGTCCAGAATCGTCCGCTGTTGCCGAGTGGACTTGCCGCTCAAAGAGTGATGCAAGTGGATTGAAGGAAAGACAGAGAAAGGTAAGGGTACACAGCAGAATCCGAGAGCTATCCAGCATACCGAGAGTGGGGGGCGACAGTGGCTCCTCCTTTACCTGTACAGAGAAAGTTCATTGCAATAAACACAATATTTAGGAACATTAGAACTAAAAGGACACAGTCTCAGGATTAGGGGTCGGCCATTTAAGACTGAGATGAGAAATTTCTTCACTCAGAGGGTTGTGAATCTTTGGAATTCTCTACTCCAAAGGCTACGGATGCTGAGTCGTTGAGTATATTCAAGGCGGAGATAGATAGATTTTTGGACTCTAGGGGTATCAAGGGATATGGGGATCGGGCAGGAAAGTGGAGTTGAAGTCGAAGATCAGCCATGATATTATTGAATGGCGGAGCAGGCTCGAGGGGCCGTATGGCCTACTCCAGCTCCTAATTCTTATGAGTAGGCCATTCAACCCCTCAAGCCTGCTCCGCCATTCAATTAGATCATGGCTGATCTAGACCTTAACACCATTTACCCGCCTTTGCTCCATATCCCTTGATACACTTGCCTAACAAAAGTCTATCGATCTCATTGTTCAAACTCCAATTGTCCCCCCAGCATCCGTAGCCTTTTGTGAGGGGGGGGAAAGAGAATTCCAGATTTCTACTATATTATTAGCATAATACATATTTAAAAAATACAACCATTTGGGTATTCGAACAAGAAATGGAAGGTGAGCAAGACTAAGTGAGAGAGGCAGGTGTACAAGACTAATAATAAACTTTTTAAATAAAGCAAAAATGTAAACGTTCTAAGCTTTTTTAAACAAGTCTTTTTTTTTAGTAAAATATAGCATCTTCAATAATTTTATATTAATTTCAACAGGATCTTTACGAAGTAAAAACGCATGGAAATGAGAGCAAATTTAAACTGCTGCTACCATCGCATCGTCAAGGAGAGGGCTTCCTGGCTCTGAATCAATGGAGCAAGGTGAGAAGGTGCCTGGGGAGCCAGAATCTGAAGTTGGTGGTGACATTATCAATAAATGCGGTTTGAAGTCATTGGTCTTCAGGTCAACATCAATGTCCAACAGGCTAGAAATCTCAGACCCCTTTAGACCCTCTGTAATTATGTAAAAGGGAAAAGAGTTAATGTTGTAGGATTTAAATTACAGTAAGTTTAAATGAGAAATTAGTTTACCCGAACCTTTACATCTTAGCATCCTTACTCATGAATGCAATTGAAAGCACCTTTTATAAACAAGATTTCTCTCAAGCATCAGTAGTAACATTCAGTACAGATGTGCGTAAAGCAGGAATCCAACCGTGTTGAGAAACAAATGCAAATGGTTGGATTTGAAAGCTTAACGCTGTTACTTGTATGTTAGTTATTGGTAAAGGCTGTAGGGAGAAGTAGGAACCTCCCTTTTGATGCAAAGTTGGCACTACTTACTGTTTTTCTGATTGGCTATCTTCAGTGCCATGTTCTCCTGTCGCAGCTTATGGTTGGTCTGTTGCAGGTATTTAATGTAATCGATGGCCTTCCTCAGCACTCCAGATTTGTTCATCTGCAAAATAGGTCACGTTAGCGCTTGCCTAGATTTCCATTCTAATTTAACAATTGGAACATTTGAAACTTATTTTCTTTAGAAAGACTTGCATTAGTACAGCGCCCTTCACGTTGTTGGGACACCCAAAACGCTTCAAATCCAATTGAGCTGATTTTGCGGGACGGAGAATAGAACTTGGGAAAATAAAATGCACAACAATATTGGCAAACAATGATGTACAACAGCAGTGGGAAATATTTAAAATGGTGTTCCGCTAAAAACAAGAACACGCTAAACACTAATGAGGCACTATGGATAAATAAAGACATAAGGGAAAAATTGAGGGTAAGGAAAGAGGCATACACTAGGTACATGGACAGCACGGGAGAGCATGACGAGAGAATACGAGATTAGAAGAGAAGTCGAAAAAACAATTAGAAAGGCAAAAAGGAACTATGAAACTAAATTATCAAGGAACATAAAACAAAATAGTAAAATATTTTATAGGCACATAAATAAAAAAACAAAAGTCGGGATGGGAATAGGGCCACCGCATTAATAAACCTGAAGAATGGGTACATAATTGGTAAATGAAATTAAACACAGATAAATGTGAGGTATTACATTTTGGTAAGAAAAATAGGGAGGTCACATATTACTTGCAAAATACGAATCTAAGTGGGGTAGAAGAGCAAAGGGATCTCGGAGTACAAATACACAAATCACTGAAAATAGCGACACAGATTAACAAGGCCATAAAAAAAGCAAACCAAGCACTAGGGTTTATTTCCAGAGGGACTGAATTGAAAAGTAGAGAATTTATGCTAAACTTGTATCGAACCTTGGTTAGACCACACTTGGAGTACTGCATGCAGTTCTGGTCGCCACATCATAAAAAGGATATAGAGGCACTGGAGAGGGTGCAGAGAAGATTTACAAGGATGATACCAGAAATGCGAGGGTATACCTATCAGGACAGGATGAACAGGCTGGGTCTCTTTTCTCTTGAAAAGGAGAAGGCTGAGGGGCGACCTAATAGAGGTCTTTAAAATTATGAAAGGTTTTGATAGAGTAGATAGAGAGAGAATGTTTCCACTTGTGGGGAAGAGCAAAATTAGAATTAGAAATTGAATAGGGAATTCAGAAGGAACCTCTACCCAGAGAGTGGTGAGAATGAGGAACTCGCTACCACAGGGAGTGGTTGAAGCGAACAGTATAGATGCATTTAAGGGGGAGACTAGATAAGTATGAGGGAGAAGGGAATAGAGGGTTACGCTGATAGATTTAGATGAGGAAAGATGGGAGGAGGCTCGAGTGGAGCATAAACACCGGCATGGACTGGTTGGGCCGAATGGCCTGTTTCTGTGCCATATATCCTATGTAATCCGATGAAGTACTTTTTCTTTTGAAGTGCAATCATGCAGGCAAATGAGGCAGCCGATTTGTAAACAGCGAGGTCCCACAGACCAAATGAGATCGACGACCAGTTATTTCATAGAATGGTTACAGCACAGGAGGCCATTCAGCCCATCGAGCCCATGCCGGCTCTCTGCTAGAGCACTTCAGCAAGTCCCACTCGCCCGCCCTTTCCCCGTAGCCCTGCAATTTCTTTTTCCTTCATGTACTTATCCAATTCCCTTTTGAAAGCCACGATTGAATCTGCCTCCATCACCCTTTCGGGCAATGAATTCCAGATCCTAACCACTCGCTGCGTAAAAAGGTTTCCTCATCACCTTAAATCTGTGTCCTCTGGTTCTCAACCCTTCTGCCAATGGGAACAGTTTCTCTCTATCTACTCTGTCTAGACATAAGAACATAAGATAATATGTTATAAAATATATTAAGAGTAAGAGGATAACTAAAGAAAGGGTAGGGCCTATTAGAGATCATGAGGGTAATCTGTGTGTGGAGGCGGGAGACGTCGGTAGGGTTCTTAATGAATACTTTGCGTCTGTTTTCACAAAGGAGAGGGGCAAAGCAGACATTGCTATCGGGGGGGAGGAGTGTGAAATATTAGAAGAAATAAACATAGTGAGAGAGGAAGTATTAAGGGGTTTAGCAGCTTGAAAAGTGGATAAATCCCCAGGCCCAGATGAAATGTATCCAGGCTGTTAAGCAAAGCAAAAGAGGAAATAGCAGAGGCCCCGACCATCATTTTAGAATCCTCTCTGGCTTCAGGTGTGGTGCCAGAGGACGACTAATGTGGTACCCTTGTTTAAAAAGGGAGAAAAGGATAGACCGAGTAATTACAGGCCAGTCAGCCTAACCTCGGTGGTGGGAAAATTATTGGAAGAATTCTGAAGGACAGGATAAATCTTCATTTAGAAAGACACGGATTAATCAAGGATAGTCAGCACAGATTTGTTAAGGGAAGGTCGTGTCTGACAAACTTGATTGAATTTTTTGAGGAGGTAACAAGGAGGGTAGTGCGTTTGATGTAGTTTATATGGACTTTAGCAAGGCTTTTGATAAGGTTCCACATGGCAGACTGGTCACGAAGTTAAAAGCCCATGGGATCCAGGGCAAAGTGTCAAATTGGATTCAAAACTGGCTCGGAGACAGGAAGCAGAGGGTAATGGTTGATGGGTGTTTTTGTGACTGGAAGGCTGTTTCCAGTGGGGTTCCACAGGGCTCAGTACTAGGTCCCTTGCTTTTTGTGGTATATATCAACGATCTTGACTTGAATATAGGGGGTATGATTAAGAAGTTTGCAGATGATACTAAAATCGGCTGTGTGGTTGATACTGAAGAAGGAAGCTGTAGACTGCAGGAAGATATCAATAAATTGGTCAGGTGGGCAGAACAGTGGCAAATGGAATTCAATCCGGAGAAGTGTCAGGTAATGCATTTGGGGAGGGCCAACAAGGAAAGGGAATACACATTAAATGGTAGGACACCGAGTAGTGTAGAGGAACAAAGAGACCTTGGAGTGCATATCCACAGATCCCTGAAGGTAGCAGGCCAAGTAGATAAGGTGGTTAAGAAGCCATACGGAATGCTTGCCTTTATTAGCCGTGGCATAGAATACAAGAGCAGGGAGGTTATGCTTCAACTGTATAAAACACCAGTTAGGCCTCAGCTAGAGAACTGCGTGCAGTTCTGGTCACCACATTACAGGAAAGATGTGATTGCTCTAGAGAGGGTACAGAGGAGATTTACAAGGATGTTGCCGGGAGTAGAGAATCTTAGCTATGAGGAAAGACTGGATAGGCTGGATCTGTTTTCCTTGGAACAGAGGAGGCTGAGGGGAGACATTATTGAGGTGTATAAAATTATGAGGGGCATAGATAAAGTGGATAGAAAGGACCTATTTCCCTTAGCAGAGGGGTCAAAAACCAGGGGGCACAGATTTAAAGTAATTGGGGGAAGGTTTAGAGGGGATTTGAGGGGAAATTTCTTCACCCAGAGGGTTGTGGGGGTCTGGAACTCACTGCCTGAAAGGGTGGTAGAGGCAGGAATCCTAACCACATTTAAAAAGTACTTGGATGTGCACTTGGGATGCAGGGCTATGGACCAAGAGCTGGGAAGAGGGATTAGGCTGGATTGCTCTTTGTTGGCCGGCGCGGACACGATGGGCCGAAATGGCCTCCTTCCGTGCTGTAACTTTCTATGATTCTAAGACGTAGGAGCAGGAGTAGGTCATTTGGCCCCTCGAGCCTGCTCCGCCATTCAATAAGATTATGGCTGTTCTAATCTTGGCCTCAACTTCACTCCCCTGCCCACTCTCCATAACCCTTGACTCCCTTACTATTCAAAAATCTGTCTATCTCCACCTTAAATATATTCAATGACCCAGCCTCCACAGCTCCCTGGGGAAGAGAATTCCAAAGATTCACGACCCTCAGAAGAAATTCCTTCTCATTCTGAAATTATAGAAACATAGAAACTAGGAGCAGGAGTAGGCCATTCGGCCCGTCGAGCCTGCTCCACCATTCAATACGATCATGGCTGATCATCCAAATCCAGTACCCTGTCCCTGCCCCCTCACACAGAATCCCCATCGAGCCTGCACCGACACATATCCCACCCTATCCCCGTAACCCCACGTATTTAATTCCCCCTAACATATCCCATCCTATCCCTGTAACCCCACATATTTAATCCTCCCCTAACACTAAGGGTCAATTTATCATAGCCAAATCAACCTAACCCGCACATTTTTGGACTGTGGGAGGAAACCGGAGCACCCGGAGGAAACCCACGCAGACACGGGGAGAATGTACAAACTCCACACAGACAGTCACCCGATGCCGGATTCGAACCCGGGTCTCTGGCGCTGTGAGGCACCAGTGCTAACCACTATGCCACCGTGTTGCCCCCTAGTTCTAGATTCCCCCACGAGGGGAAACATCCTCTCTGCATCTACCCTGTCAAGCCCCTTCAGAACATTGTATGTTTCAATAAGATCCCTTCTCATTCTTCTGAACTCCAATGAGTATAGGCCCAACCTGCTCAACTTTTCTTCATAAGACAACCCCTTCATCTCCGGAATCAACCTCGTGAACCTTCTCTGAAGTGCCTCCAATGCAAGCATATCCTTCCTTAAATAAGGAGACCAAAACTGTATGCAGTACTCCAGGTGTGGTCTCACCAATGCCCTGTTCAGTTGCAACAGGATTTCCCTACTTTTATACTCCATTCCCTTTGCAATAAAGGCCAACATTCCATTTGCCTTCCTAATAGTTAAAGGTGGCAGGGCAGGTTGAGAAAGCGGTTAAAAAAGCATACGGGATCCTGGGCTTCATAAATAGAGGCATAAGAGTACAAAAGCAAGGAAGTTATGATGAACCTTTATAAAACACTGGTCTGACCTCAATTGTAGTATTGTATCCAATTCTGGGCACTGCACTTAGGAAGGATGTGAAGGCTTTAGAGAGGGTGAGAGGAGATTTGATAGAGATGTTCAAAATCATGAGGTACAGAGGGATCTGAGGGTCCTTGTACCACTTTCTCAACCTGCCCTGCCACCTTTAACGATTTGTGCACATATACCCCCAGGTCTCGCTGTTCACCCAACCCCTTTAGAATTGTACCCTTTAGTTTATATTGCCTCTCCTTGTTCTTCCTACCAAAACGTATCACTTCGCACTTTTCTGCGTTAAATTTCATCTGCCACATGTCCGCCTATTCCACAAGCCTGTCTATGTCCTCTTGAAGTCTATCACTATCCTCCTCACTTCACTATACTTCCAAGTTTTGTGTCATCTGCAAATTTTGAAACTGTGCCCTGTACACCCAAGTCCAAGTCATTAATATATATCAAGAAAAGCAGTGGTCCTAGTACCGGCCCCTGGGGAACACCACTGTATACCTTCCTCCAGTCTGAAAAACAACCATTCACCACTACTCTCTGTTCCCTGTCACTTAGCCAATTTCGTATCCATGCTGCCACTGTCCTTTTTATTCCATGGGTTTCAACTTTGCTGGCAAGCCTATTATGTGACACTTTATCAAATGCCTTTTGGAAATCCATGTACACTACGTCAACCGCATTACCGTCATCAACCCCCTGTTACCTCATCAAAAAACTAATCAAGTTAGTTAAATACAATTTGCCTTTAACAAATCTGTGCTGGCTTTCCTTAATTAATCCACACTTGTTCAAGTGATTGTTGATAATCCAGGACAAAAATTGTTTCTAAAAGCTTCCCCACTACCGAGGTTAAACTGACTGGCCTGTAGTTGCTGGGTTTATCCTTGCACCCTTTTTTGAACAAGGGTGTAACATTTGCAATTCGCCAGTCCTCTGGCACCACTCCTATATCTAAGGAGGATTGGAAGATTATGGTCAGTACCTCCACAATTTCCACCTTTACTTCCCTCAGCATCCCATCTGGTCCTGGTGACTTATCTACTTTAATTACAGCCAGCCTTTCTAGTACCTCCTCTATCAATTTTTATCCCATCCAGTATCTCAACTACCTCCTCTTTCACTAGGACTTTGGCAGCATCTTCTTTCTTGGTAAAGACAGATGCAAAGTACTCATTTAGTACCTCAGCCACGCCCTCTGCCTCCTTGCATAGGTCTCCTTTTTGGTCCCTAATCGGCCCCACCCCTCCTCTTACTACCCATTTATAAGAACATAAGAAATAGGAGCAGGAGTAGACCAATCGGCCCCTCGAGCCTGCTCCGCCATTCAATGAGATCACGGCTGATTTACTATTTATATGCCTATAGAAGACTTTTGGATTCCCTTTTATGTTAGCTTTTGTGTGTTGGGGGTGTTGGTTTAGGGGTAAATGTTGGCTAGGACACAGGGAGAATGCCCTTGCTCTTTGAATTTTGCCAAGGGAATCATCTACGTCCAGCTGAACAAGCAGACTCAATTTAACAACTCAGAATGAAAGATGGCACCTCCAACAATGTAAATCGCCCTCAGGACTGCACCAATGTATTAGCCAAAATGGGATTATGATTCAGAGGCGAGATTGCAAACACTGAGTCAAGCTAAAATTTTAAATCAGTAGATCCAAAGCAGATGATCTTGTTGTAGGTACGGCAAATAATATACTTACTGTAAATTCTGTAGGCTTCTTTTACTTGAACCCATCCAAAACTCTGCTGTCCGTATCCTAACTTGCACCAAGTCCCTTTCACCCATCACCATAGTGCTCGCTAACCTACAATGGCTCCCGGTCCAGCAACACCTCAATTGGAAAATTCTCCTCGTTTTCAAATGCCTCAATGGCCTTGCCCCTCCACATTGCTGTAACCTCCTCCAGCGCTACAATCCTCAGGTCTCTGCGCTCCTCCAATTCTGGCCTCTTGCACATCCCCAATTTTAATCGCTCGGCTGTCTTGGCCTTAAGCACTGGAATTCCCTCCCTAAACCTCTCTCTCTCTCCTCCTTTAAGACGCTCCTTAAAACCTACCTCTTCCTATCCTAATATCACCTTATGTGGCTCGGTGTTAAATTTTGTTTGATAACGCTCCTGTGAAGTGCTTTGGGATGTTTAACGCGCGATACAGATGCAAGTTGCTGTTCAAACGAATTTATAAAAATATTTAACAAAACACTAAAAAGTGTATTTTTTCCGTTTATAAAGGTTTAAATGAAAGGATCAAAATACAGCTACCATATTGTGTGTCCTCCCTACAAACTGGTGTATTTGCCTTGACCATTCACTTTATTGCTAATTTATTTCTAACAATGCAAGTTGCAGCATCTCTTCACGTTACTGTGATAAATTTAAACTTCTTGATCATGTAGTTTGTATCGATGCTCAAATACAAGGAATGCTTAGCAGACCTGGAACGGGGGTGGGGGGGAACGAAAGTTAAAGATAGGAACACCATCACCTCCAGATCATGCACCATCCTGACTTGGATCGATGATCGCCGTTCCTTCATTGTCGCTGGGTGAAAATGCTGGACCTCCCTACCGAACAGCACTGTGGGAGTACCTTCACCACACGGACTGCAGCAGTGCAAGGAGGCAGCCCATCACCACTTTCTCAAAGGCAACTAGTAATGGGCAATAAATAAATACTGGCCTTGCCGGTGACATCCACATCTTGAGAATTAATTTTTAAAAAGGCTAGATTCCATGGACAGCAATGATGCTGAATGGATTTCCAATTCTTTTGCCCCATCATTCTAGTTTCCAATCCTCAAATTGATAAATGTGGGTCCCCTGTAGGTGTACTTTAAAAACATTTTTCCAACGCTTGCCTCCTGTTCTGAAGTTGCTGCCTCTTGACGAGCACCAGCATCTCTCGGGTACCTTGTCAAAGTGGCTACATTTCACGCGTGAACCTAAACAATATACAACATTAGGCCATTCAACCACAGACAGCATCACGGCCAACACTGATCCTGTCCTTGCTGAATACGCTCACACATAAACTTTGATAGTGCTCTGGGTTATGGTCCAGCTTTTCCCCTCAGGGTGTGGAGGCTAATTACACCACTTCTGCTTCAATGCACGAGGTACACTAAGCACAGAATCCGAGGGTCCGAGATTAAACGCCAGACCTTCTGATCTCTATTAAATCAGCACAACACCATGTGGTACATTTACCTACCAAGGCTATTTATAGCTTAAATAGAATGAGTTAATAAATACGGATAGTTTGAACAATGAATGAAACACAAACTGTGGCATGGGATTTAAGGAACGCTAGCACTTACCCGTACACTATTTTCTCCCTTTAAACCCTATGAGCTGTGACCTTCACAAACATAACACAGCATTACAATGCAATATTCTGTATGAAAAATAGTTCACGCAAGTGACTTACCTTAGCTTCTGTCCCCATCACAAGATCCTTGAGTTCAATGATTTTATCATTGATGGATGACCTATAGCGCTTCTCGATGATGTTGTGTGTAGTTCTTTTCTCACCCTCTTTCAGCCCTTCCATTGGGACTTTGCCATTGCCAACAATCTGCTTGATCGGAACCTTGTCTGGTCCAACCATCATTGGCATGGTGGTCAAAATCGTTCCATTACTGCTGACCAATGTCTGAGATGAAAAACATGAAAGTAATTCTCTACCGACCCACACATACAAGCTTTAACAAAACAATGTTAAGTAAGTACCACTGATGTACTTTTTGCTCCCATTTTAGAGTCCCCCCCCTCCCCACGTGACATGCCATTTCAACCAAATGAACAGGCAAGCAACGTGTTCCCAACACTCTTCAGAAAACAGCTAGAACAGAAGAGTAGCTCGGGCAAATATGCTCTCTGACAGCAACTCCTGCCTAGCTGCAAGCTGGCATCTCGGCTGTCAGCATGTCCAAGAAAGTGCACTTTTGGGAAATCGTGGCAGAGGATTTTGGAGCACTATTGTGTTGTACTACTCGGGTGGAAACTAAATAAAGCCAATTTTTAAAAATGGTCATTTAAAATAGCCTAGCAATTCCTCTTGCCTATTGCAACCTTGCTTGTCTTTTTTTTTTTAAATTCGCTTATGGGATCTGGGTGTCGCTGGCAAGGCCAGCATTTATTGCCCATCCCTAGTTGCCCACGAGAAGGTGGTGGTGAACCACCTTCTTGAACCGCTGCAGTCCGTGTGGTGAAGGTGCTCCCACAGTGCTGTTAGGGAGGGAGTTCCAGGATTTTGACCCAGCGACGATGAAGGATCGGCGATATATTTCTAAGTCAGGATGGTGTGTGACTTGGAGGGGAACTTGGAGGTGGTGGTGTTCCCAGGCGCCTGCTGCCCTTGTCCTTCTAGGTGGTAGAGGTCGCGGGTTTGGGAGGTGCTGCCGAAAAAGCCTTGGCGAGTTGCTGCAGTGCATATTGTAGATGGTACACACTGCAGCCACGGTACGCCGGTGGTGGAGGGAGTGAATGTTTAAGGTGGTGGATGGGGTGCCGATCAAGCGGGCTGCTTTGTCCTGGATGGTGTCGAGCTTCTTGAGTGTTGTTGGGAGCTGCACTCATCCAGGCAAGTGGAGAGTATTCCATCACACTTACTTGTGCCTTGTAGATGGTGGAAAGGCTTTGGGGAGTCAGGAGGTGAGACACTTGCCGCAGAATACCCAGCCTCTGACCTGCTTTTGTTGCCACAGTATTTATGTGGCTGGTCCAGTTAAGTTTCTGGTCAATTGTGACCCCCAGGATGTTGATGATGGGGGATTCGGCGATGGTGTTGAATGTCAAGGGGAGGTGGTTAGACTCTCGCTTGTTGGAGATAGTCATTGCCTGGCACTTCTGTGGCGTGAATGTTACCTGCCACTTATCAGCCCAAGCCTGAACGTCGTCCAGGTCTTGTTGTATGCGGGCATGGACTGCTTCATTATCTGAGGAATTGTGAATGGAACTGAACACTGTGCAGTCATCAGCGAACATCCCCATTTCTGACCTTATGATGGAGGGAAGGTCATTGATGAAGCAGCTGAAGATGGTTGGGGCTAGGACACTGCCCTGAGGAACTCCTGCAGCGAGTTGTCTGTATGTAATCAATACTACTATAGACAGTGCTCCTGAAAGTTCATATCTTAATCCTTCGAAGCTCAAAAAGGCCATTATTTGCACTCTTACTCCTCCTTGCAACCTCACTGTGCTCATTACAGTCTCCTACTCATTCTTTCTAGGTCCTCAACAATGTGGAACTCCTTACCTCCCTCAGTCTTCCCCTCTTCCGACAGCCTTCAAGCATTTGAAACCCCTGCTTGGCGTCATATAATGACTACTTGCTGAGCTTTCCAATCTTCTCATCTTTGGTGGACCCTGCACTATGGGAACCTGGCTCTTTAGTTTGGCTTCTCAATTTAAAAAAAAAAATGACCAGTCGCTCTGAAGATTTAAATCACCTGACGATCGGAGTGAGATTTCTATATCTAGTGGATTGAGATATTGGCCCAGAAATTGATCTCGCTCTGTTCCCGCGGGGGTAAGCCTTTCCCGCGATGTCTCACCTCGCTTATGCTTTTTCTGATCCAGCTCGCACGAAATTGATGTTCCAGACATCAGCTGTGCTGGGCTTGCGTATCCCAGCGGCGTAGTTAATTCGTGCGAGCTGTGGGATCACGTGACTCAGTTAGAGCCAATGGCAGCACACCATCACACCAGCATGGCTGAGAGACTTATGAATCTTACACCCCCCCAAAATAACAGCTAAACCTCAATTAAATTTAAAAAAAAACCCATCACATTAATAAAATAAGTATAGTTAATTAAATTAACCATTTTAAATAAAAAATTAAATTTTTGAAAAAATTTAAAATCTTTTAAAAAGTTATAAAAATAAACTTACCTGTCTTTAAAGTCTATAAAAAAGATATACCTGTAAAAAAAAATTCAAAAAAATACTTAATTCACTACTTACCTTCTTAAAAGCGGGTCTTACTCCTCCTTTTTACATTTCCAAAATCTTCAGTACTTACCTGCGCGTCCAAAGCATGAAGTGCACAGCGTGCGCGCAGCCTGTAGCGCGCACGCGATGCACCCAGGCCCCGCCCCCTTTTCGGAAGAGCAATTGCCGGTTTTCAGCGCATGCGCAGGGCATGCAGAAAACCGGCAATTGGAGTGGGAATACGCGAGAGTACGCAGTGCGTACTCTCGCGTCCCGGGATCAAGTTTCGGCCCATTAGAACACAGATTA
This sequence comes from Squalus acanthias, assembly GCA_030390025.1. Lineage (NCBI taxonomy): Eukaryota > Metazoa > Chordata > Chondrichthyes > Squaliformes > Squalidae > Squalus > Squalus acanthias. The sequence continues at coordinate 20,621,050 of CM059450.1, forward strand.
AAAAAATACTCCCTCCACCAGCGGCACACCATGTCTGCAGTGTGTACCATCTGCAAGATGCACTGCAGCAACTCGCCAAGGCTTCTTTGGCAGCACCTCCCGTCCCCGCGACCTCGATCACCTAGAAGGACAAGGGCAGCAGGTGCATGGGAACACCATCGCCTGCAAGTTCCCCTCCAGGTCACACACCATCTTGACTTGGAAGTATATCGCCGATCCTTCATCGTCGCCTGGGTTAAAATCCTGGAACTCCCTCCCTAACAGCAGTGTGGGAGTACCTTCACCACACGGACTGCAGCGGTTCAAGGCGGCAGTTCCCCACCACTTTCACGTGGGCAATAAATGCTGGCCTTGCCAGCGAATGAATAAATTAAAAAAATAGAATACATTTTCAGGACTTTAACAAAACTAAAATTTTTTCCCCACTTGCAAACCTAAAAAAATATCTGATAGGATTGGAAAACAAGTCCATTCAGCTTTTTCATCTGAACATAAGAACATAGAACATAAGAAGTAGGAGCAGGAGTGGGCCATACGACCCCTCGGGCCTGCTCCGCCATTCAATAGATCATGGCTGATCCGAACCTAGACTCACGTCCACTTCCCTGCCCGCTCCCCATAACCCTTAATTCCCTCATCAGCTCGGAAACTGTCTATCTCCGTTTTAAATTTATATAAATATTTAAATAAATGAAGCCTGAATCATGACCTGATCTGGTGCACACTCCGACTAACTGAGCCCAAAATTGCATTGGAATCCTACTGATGTGATGGGGCCTGGATTTAAATATTGCAGTCAGCCGGGCACCCTCTTTGGGCTGTTGTCTTGGGATCAAGACATGTCCTGACTCATCCGGTGATATTACTGCCAAGCTGGCAGAAGGAAACCGGGGAGGGCCCAGCTAGGTGCAGCAGAGTCCGGGTGGACTAACAAGATGAACAATGGCTGGATGACGTCATGGGGGTATAACGAGGTCCCCCTCCGCCCCCGAGGGGAGGGAGCCAGAGCAGCAGAGAACTGGACACCGAGGACTAGATCGCTTTGTATACGTGGTCATCGGCTTTCCAAAGGCCTGGAGTAACATCCATCCTTTGCACTCACTGCCTTAGAATCATAGAATGATGCAGCACAGGAGGAGGCCATTCAGCCCATCGTGCCTGTGCCGGCTCTTTGAAAGAGCGATCCGATTTGTTCCACTCCCCACTGCTCTTTCCCCGCAGCCCTGCAAATTTTCCCTTCAAGCATTTATCCAATTTCTGTGTGAAGGTTACTTATTGAATCTGCTTCCACCACCCTCGTTACTGCTTGTAGCCAATTGTATTTAAACATTAAAATTGCCACCGTAATGGTTGTCTCGTCAAATTGTATCACAGGCCGGCTACTTGGGAGGACCCCAGCAAAATGCACGGATCGGTAAGTTCTCACACTCCCATTTTCTGGGCACGGTTGCCCTGTTTCCACCAGGCGGGAGACCTGAAAATTGAGTCCACTAGGTGGCAGTCGATTCCATTAGTTACCAACTCAGAGAATCATGCCACGACCATAGTTGTCAAAGCAACTAAATATACCTCTTCTGCAGACACCCATGTTCGTTCCAGGGGAAAATACAGTGGACACCTGCACCGTTCAACGTGAACACACAAACCAGACCAGTAAGAATGACAAATTTCACTATTTTGATGGGCTAGTAAACATCAATATTTTACTTTGATTACGAAGATCCTTATGGGGTAATCAAACAGCCTCCAGTACACATCTATCAATATACAAAGTACAGCAAAGAGCATTGACTTTTTAGAACACATGTACATTATATATGGATAATTTCCCCCCTCCTTTAATTGGTATCTTGCCTAAGTGCCCATTCTTTGTGTGTCAGTCTAGACAATCAATATTAGTTTTTTTTTAAAAACACGTGTGCATCATAATCAAGCTTGATCCTGTCCTCATCCGACATTCACACAGCAGGGGCTATTAGATTACAATTTGGATCAGTCTTTCTCCCTACAGCTTAGGGTTAACCAAGGCCATCTGCAGTCCCCTTGCCAACCCAACTGAGATCATTTAACTCAACAACGACTGGGAACTGAACCTTCAAATCTGTACAACTCAGTCACATGCTGCCTTTTTTTTTTACCAACTAAGCCATTGGTGAGCTCCAGTATCAAGTTGTTTGTCTTTAACAAGTGATTTGTGTCAGTGGCGACCCTACAACATTTATTTCAGGTCCTGCACTTGTCAGGAGAGTACGTATGTTCAATAAAGTTTGCAGAGCAAGCACAATGTATTAAAAAGCGATTTCTATTTGAACTGGCATTAATGACTCAATTTTCTCTTTGAATTGAACGTACTGGGACTTGCAAAGCCGTGGTCTGCATTGGAGTGGTCAGTGTGGTGATGGTTGGATTCTGCATCGCTGCAATAACTGGACTGCGATCGGCTTTCAAAGTTGTAAGGACCAAGGAGTCTGTCTTTATGAGCTGAGGCTGCACCAGGACCTGGAATAGAATAAGATGCACCCAATGTAACTTAAAACTTTAAAAGCTGGTAACACAGTGTTTACAGATACTTTCAGCCCTGTAATTGGTTGACGGAAAGACAAGCATCAGAAACACTAAGAACTAGAGAGTGAACAGGTGATGTCGCAAACGGCAACAGGATCTATTGTTTGGTCCAAAAAAATGTAAGTAAAATGTTAAGATGCAACTGTAACAGTACATCACAAACTGTGCTATAATGGGCACAAAGCGTATCCAAGCCAGACACAGAAGATAAATTAACCAATTATTTAATTTCTCCTCTCACTTTTAGCAGCCAGGATAAGCAGGTTTACTAAAGATCAACGAGAAGGGAAAGATCGGAACATTCTTCCTGGTGGCGTGTGTTATGCAACTGAAGTGCACAGAGATGGAAAATATTATAATTTCCACATTAGTCACAACTGTGTGAACATCATTCCTATATTTAGAGGACAGTAAACACACACACAATGTACAGCTTCTACACTATGTTTTGACATCATGATATAGTATCTAATAATCAGAACATCTGATAAAGGTACAGGATACTTTACTGAAGTATATTTAAAACATTTATAAATGAATGGTTAATTATTTGAGAAGATGTAATACTGGAAACTTACGGGTACCTGCTGTACCTGTGGCGAGAGTGTTTGGACAGTAGTGGTAGTGCCTGGGGTCAGCGTCTGAATGGTGCCCACTGTGGTGGCTGAAGTAAGCATCCTGTGGGTGGACAGACCCTGCACCTGCTGCTGAAAGGTGACTGGCTGAACCTGCGGAGAAGTGACCAGGTTCTGGATCTGAGGCTGAAGAACTGCAAAAATATCCAAGGTTAAAATAAGCAAACCCGGGCTGTGAACAATCGCAACACTCCACGTTTCTCACATGTCACTGAAACAAGGTTCCACCCAATACACAAGACGACGTTAATAAACTTGCAGAATCGGCAGTTGTTGGCAAATTAATTTCAATATTAGGTGTGAGGTGGTGCATTTTGGTAGGAAGAATGAGGAGACCACATACTCCTTGGAAAATAAGAGTCTAAATGGAGTAGAGGAGCAAAGGGATCTAGGGGTACAGATGCACAAATCACTAAAATTAGCAACAAAGGTTAATAAGGCCATAAAAAAGCAAACAAAGCACTGGGGCTCATTTTTAGAGGGATAGAATTGAAAAGTTGAGAAGTTATGTTAAACTTTTATAGAACCTTGGCTCGGCCACACTCAAGAGTGCTGAGCACAGTTCTGGTCTCCATATTATAAAAATATAGAGGTACTGGAGAAGATGCAAAGAAGATGATACCAGAATTGAGAGGTTATATCTATCAGGAAAGATTGAACAGGCTGGGGCTCCTTTCTCTAGAAAAGAGAAGATGGAGAGGTGACCAATAGAGGTATTTAAGCTTATTAAAGGGCTTGCGAGGAAGATGTAGACGAGATGTTTCTACTGGAGACCAAAACTCGGGGCCATAAATAAAAGATTTATGACTATAATGAATATTAGATATAAGACTAATAAACCCAATAGGGAACGCAGGAGAAACTTCTTTACCCAGAGAGTGGTGAGAATGTGGAACTCGCTACCACAAGGACTAGTTGAGGCGAATAGCATAGATGCCTTTAAGGGGAAGCTGGATAAACACACGAGGGAGGAAGGAATAGAAGGACATGCTGATAGGGTGAGATGAAGAGGGGTGGGAGGAGGCTTGCATGGAGAACAAACACCGGCACGGCCCAGTTCGGCCAAAAGGCCTGTTTCTGTGCTGTACATTCTATGTAAAAAGAATGACAGTATCTCCTCATTCTGAATTATATCACAGCTCACACTGGTTGGTTGAAACAGAAAGAGCCCAATTAGTTTCATGTTACCTTAATGGTGCAGTGCATTATTTTGCCATGTGAAACAGGAAGGAGCTACCGTGTAGAACCGTATTCCAACACCAGCACTTTCAGGGAGAAATTGGATGGGAAAATATATTCTAATTTTGTGAAACCACACAGTTATTTCCTCTCCCCTCTGGCACTACACGCCAGTCTCCAAATTAAATTTCCAGTAAGCGACTCACTTTCGGGTCTGTCATTTCTGCTCTGTGATCACCTACAAGAGTTATAGCAGCAGCTTAGGATGATGAGCCTTATGATTATCCCTTCCTGCTTGCTAATGTTACTCTGGTTGACTTAAAAAAAAGAGAATGCGTCACCTAAAATTATTATATTCTTAATCAACAAGCGTAGAATTAGGGCTAAGTGTCTTAAAAAGATTAAACGATCCAGTGCAGATGTGACTAATAATCAGATAAGCAAACCAGTCAGCCGCCCCGGGTAAATCCTGCACGCTGTGCGAAGGGTTAAAATTTGTTTTGCATTCTAAACCACAGCTCGCTCATGGCCCAGTGCTAAATGACAGTATGTAACTAGGCCATAGAGACCGGAAGATCCTGGGCTCGATCCCTGGCCCGTGCTGAATTAGCGGAGTTCAGGTGGAGTGACACGAGGAATGTCACCAGCAGCATTGGGGCCCAGGAAGAGGGAAAAATAAAAAATCAATCAATCTGCCAGGATTCCCACTTCTTCCTGCTAAGCAGTGGTCCTACTGGAAAGAGCACACACGTGGATGCCTGATGATGCGTGACGTGATTCTCCCCACAATCGAGCATTCTTTCTCTAGGCTTGCATATGGCTCATAGCCATTTGGGTGGGGCAACAGACAAGAAGTGCTTCTCCCGTGTAGAACCGTATTCCAACACTAGCACTGTCAGGGAGAAATTGGATGGGAAAATATGTTCTAATTTTGTGAAACCACAAAGTTATTGCCTCTCCCCTCTTGCACTACACACCAGTCTCCAAATTAAATTTCCAGTAAGTGACTCACTTTCGGGTCTCTGTCATTTCTGCTCTGTGATCACCTACAAGAGTTATAGCAGCAGCTTAGGATGATGAGCCTTATAATTATTCCTTCTTGCTTGCTAATGTTACTCTGGTTGACTTAGAGAATGCGTCACCTAAAATTATTATATTTTTTAATCAACAAACGTAGAATTAGGGTTAAATGTCTTAAAAAGACTAAACGATCCAGTTCAGATGTGACTATAAATCATATTCTTTATGACACTACATGTTACAACTACTGTATATGGAAAGACTGAACAGATGGGGGCTCTTTTCTCAAAAAAACAGAGGTGACCTGATAGAGGTTTTTTAAAATTATGAAAGGGTAGACATAAAGAAGATGTTCCCACTTGTGGGGGAGTCCAGAACTAGGGGCCATCAATATAAGATAGTCATAAATAAATCCAATAGGGAATTCAGGAGAAACACCTTTATCCAGAGAGTGGTTAGAATGTGGAACTCGGTACCACATGGAGTGGTTGAGACGAATAGAATAGATACATTTAAGGGGAAAGCTAGATAAACACGAGGGAGAAAGGAATAGAAGGTTATGCAGATATGAGAGGAGGCTCGTGTGGAGCATAAACACCCAGCATAGGCCTGTTGGGCCGAATGGCCTGTTTCTGTGCTGTAAATTCATAAGAACATAAGAAATAGGAGCAGGAGTAGGCCAATCGGCCCCTCGAGCCTGCTCCGCCATTCAATAAGATCATGGCTGATCTGATCCTAACCGCCAATCTACTATCTACTATCGCAGAACCATCTCCTGCATCTAACAGAATTGCACACACGAAATAGGAGCAGAATCAGGCTACACGGTCCCTGGGCCCGCTCCACTACCCACAGGGCCATGACCGATCCGAACCTCGACTCATGTCCAAATTCCTGCCCGCTCCCCGTAACCCTTAATGCCCTTTACTTCTAGGAATCTGTCTATTTCTGTTTTAAATTTATTTAATGATGTAGCTTCTACAGCTTTTTGTGGCAGCATATTCCATGGACCTACCACCCTCTGAGTGAAGTAGTTCCTCCTCATCTCAGTTTTGAAAGAGCAGCCCCTTATTCTAAGACTATGTCCCCTAGTTCTAGTCTCACCCGTCATCGGGAACATCCTCCCCGCATCCACCCGATCCAACCCCTTCACAATCTTATATGTTTCAATAAGATCGCCTCTCATTCTTCTGAACTCCAATGAGTAGAGTCCCAATCTACCCAACCTCTCCTCATATGACCACCCCCTCATCCCCGGGATTAACCGAGTGAATCCTTTTTTGCACTGCCTCGAGAGCAAGGATGTCTTTCCTTAAGTAAGGACACCAAAACTGTATGCAGTATTCCAGGTGCGGTCTCACCAATACCTTGTACAACTGAAGCAATACCTCCCTATTTTTATATTCTATCCCCCTAGCAATGAAAGCCAACATTCCATTTGCCTTCTTAATCACTTGCTGCACCTGCATACTAACCTTTTGAGTTTCGTGCACCAGGACCCCCAGATCCCTTTGCACTTCAGTACTCTCCAGTTTCTTGCCATTAAGATAATAAATTGCTCTAGGATTTTTCCTGCCAAAGTGCATCACCTCACACTTTCCAGTGTTGTATTCCATCTGCCAAATCTCTGCCCACTTACTTAGCCTGTCTATGTCCCCTTGCAGGTTTTTTATGTCCTCCTCACTCACTACTTTCCCTCCCATCTTAGTATCATCTGCAAATTTTGATATGTTACACTTGGTCCCTTCCTCCAAATCTTTAATATAGATTGTAAAGAGTTGGGGACCCAGCACTGACCCCTGTGGAACACCACTAGTTACTGATTGCCAGTCTGAGAATGAACCATTTATCCCAACTCTTTGCTTTCTGTTAGATAGCCAATCCTCTATCCATGCCAGAATATTACCCCCAATCCCGTGATTTTTTACCTTAAGCAATAATCTTTTGTGTGGCACCTTGTCAAATGCCTTTTGGAAGTCTAAATACACTACGTCTACTGGTTCCCCTTTATCCACTTCCTCAAAGAACTCCAGCAAATTTGTCAAACATGACTTCCCCTTCGTAAAACCATGCTGACTTTGTCCTATTAAATTATGATTATCCAAATGTCCTGTTACTGTTTCCTTAAATTCGGTGTAGAAACATAGGAAAATAGGAGCAGGAGTAGGCCATTCGACCCTTCGAGCCTGCTCCGCCATTCAATATGATCATGGCTGATCCTCTATCTCAATACCATATTCCCCCTCTCTCCCCATACCCCTTGATGCCTTTTGTGTCTAGAAATCTATATCTCCTTCTTCAATATATTCAGTGACTTGGCCTCCACAGCCTTCTGTGGCAGAGAATTCCACAGGTTCACCACCTTCTGAGTGAAGAAATTTCTCCTCATCTCAGTCCTAAATGTCCTACCCCGTATCCTGAGACTGTGACCCCTCGTTCTAGACCCCGCCCCCCCAGCCAGGGGAAACATCCTCCCTGCATCCAGTCTGTCTAGCCCTGTCAGAATTTTATATGTTTCAATGGGATCCCCTCTCATTCTTCTAAACGCTAGTGAATACAGGCCTAGTCGACCCAATCTCTCCTCATACGACAGTCCTGCCATCCCAGGAATCAGTCTGGTGAACATTCGCTGCACTCCCTCTAAGGCAAGTGTATCCTTTCTTAGATAAGGAGACCAAAACTGCACACAGTACTCCAGGTGTGGTCTCACCAAGGCCCTGTATAACTGTAGTAAGACATCCTTGCTCCTGTACTCAAATCCTCTTGCAATGAAGGCCAACATACCATTTGCCTTCCTAACTGCTTGCTGCACCTGCATGTTTGCTTTCAGTGACTGGTGTACAATTACACCCAGGTCCCTTTGTACATCAACATTTCCCAATCTATCACCAGTTAAATAATACTCTGCCTTTCTGTTTTTCCTACCGAAGTGGATAACGTCACATTTATCCATGTTATACTGCATCTGCCATGTATTTGCCCACTCACTCAACTTGTCTAAATCGCCTTGAAGCCTCTTTGCATCCTCAACTCACAATCCCACCTAGTTTTGTGTCGTCAGCAAACTTGGAAATAGTACAGCTCGAGGAACAGCACCTCATCTTTCGTTTAGGCACGCTACAGCCCTCTGGACTCAATATCGAGTTCAACAATTTTAGATCATAACCTCAGCTCCAATCACATTTATATTTTATTTTATCCACCCTTTTATTTGTCCCCCCCCACCTTTTTTTTCCTCCTAGAAGCTGGCAGCTGTCCTTCATTCTGCCAGTGGATTTCACACTTCATTCAGCCTTAATCTGTCACATTAACACCACCTATAGCCTTGCATATCTCTTAATGTCTCTTCATCTCCACCTTTGTTCCTTTATCCCCTCCCCCTTTTCCCAGCTTTACCCTGGCCTTAAATCTATTTGATTTCCGGCTCTTCCCAGTTCTGATGAAAGGTCATCGACCTGAAACGTTAACTCTCTTTCTCTCTCCACGGATGCTGCCTGGCCTGCTGAGTTTTTCCAGCGTTTTCTGTTGTTATTTTGGAAATAGTACATTTGGTTACATCATCCAAATCACTGATATACAGGAAACTTTCGTTTATCCGGCATCGACGGGACCGGCGTGGTGCCGGTTTATCGAAAGTACCGGATAACAGAGAGTTATATCTACCGAGGCTATTTTTAGCAAACGAGACTCCAAGCAGCACAGGAGAATCTACTCCTGCTACTGCAATGTTTCGGACTTGCGACAGCGCCAGGAGGCCGAGTAGTGGCACTTTTGAAAAGTACCCCTACTGACTAAATCGGCGTTCTCGGACTCGGACTCGGGATCGGCAACATTGCCGGTTATTTGAGAGGATTTTTCGGAGCACTCGGCGTTCGCGGAGACTCGACTGCGACTCGGCAACATTGCCGGTTATTTGAGAGGAGTTTTTGGAGGATGATTTTTGCCGGTTAAGCGAGAATTCCGGATATTTGGGTGCCGGATAAACGAAAGTTTCCTGTATATTGTGAATAGCTGGGGCCCAAGCACTGATCCCTGCGGTACCCCACTAGTCACCGCCTGCCACCCCGAAAAGACCCATTTATTCCTACTCTCTGTTTCCTGTCTGTTAATCAATTTTCAATCCATGTCAGTATATTACCCCCAATCCCATGTGCTTTAATTCTGCACACTAACCTCTTATATGGGACTTTATCAAAGGCCTTCGGAAAATCCAAATACACCACATCCACTGGTTCTCCCTTATCTATTCTACCAGTTACATCCTCAAAAAACTCCAGTAGGTTTGTCAAACACGATTTCCCTTTCATAAATCCAGGTTGACTTTGTCTAATCCCGTTGATATTTTCTAAGTGTCCTGTTATCACATCCTTTATAATAGACGCTAGCATTTTCCCTACTACTGATGTTAGGCTAACCGGTCTGTAGTTCCCTGTTTTCTCTCTCCCTACTTTTTTAAATAGTGGGGTTACATTTGCCACCCTCCAATCTGCAGGAACTGTTCCATAATCTATAGAATATTGGAAGATGACAACCAATGCATCCATGGCTACCACTTTTAGTACTCTGGGATGCAGATTATCAGGCCCTGGGGATTTATCAGCTTTCAGTCCCATTAATTTCTCCAGCACTATTTTTTTACTATACTAATTTACTTTAATTCCTCCTTCTCACTAGAGCCATGGTTCCTTAGCATTTCTGGGAAGTTATTTGTGTCCTCTACCGTGAAGACAGAACCAAAGTATTTGTTTAATTGCTCTGCCATTTCCTTATTCCCCATTATAAATTCTCCCATTTCTGACTGTAAGGGACCTACATTTGTCTTCACTAATCTTTCTCTTTTTACATATTTGTAGAAGCTTTTACAGTCTGCTTTTATGTTCCTTGCAAGTTTACTCTCATACTCTATTTTTCCCCTCTTAAATCAATCTCTTGGTCCTTTTTTGCTGAATTCTAAACTGCTCCCAATCCTCAGGCTTGCTACTTTTTCTGGCAACTTTATATGACTCCTCTTTGGATCTAATACTATCCTTAATTTCTTTTGTTAGCCATGGTTGGGCCGCTTTTCCTTTTGTGTTTTTGCGCCAGAAAGGAATGTATAACTGTTGCAATTTATGCATTCGTTCCTTAAATGTTAGCCATTGCCTATCCACCTTTTAATGAAGCTGCCCAATCTATCATAGCCAACTCCCTCCTCATACCTTCGTAGTTTCCTTTGTTTAGATTTAGGACCCTAGTTTCGGATTGGACTACTTCACTTTCCATCTTAATGAAGAATTCTATCATATTATGATCACTCTTCCCTAAAGGACCCCGCACAACAAGATTATTAATTAACCCCTTCTCATTGCACAATACCCAATCTAGGATAGCCTGTTCCCTAGTTGGCTCCTCAACGTACTGGTCTAAAAAAAAAAAAATCTCGTAACTTGCTACATCGTGAAACAAGGTGCAAAACAGCCCCCGACCATTTTGTGGCATCATGGGTCGGTACAGTCTGGAACCGCACCAACAGATCACCTACTCGAACAGGATCTTCTAAAATACGATTTATGTAAGCTCAAGATACGGTACCTGAAAATCCACCCTGGTTTTGGTAAGTAAGTACTGGTTGCTGGATGAAGCGAGTCTGTGTTTGTGAAGGGGTAAAATTTGAAGTGATCATGAATGTCTGCTGTGGTGGCTGGGCGTGCACTGGCGGACGGGGCTGAAGTATAGGGGTGGTCCTTTGGGGAGCAGGTGATGGAGTCTGTGGCAGTGCTGGTGACGAGGAGGACTGCACGAGTTGCTGCTGCTGCACCTGTTGCTGCACGAGTTGCTGCTGCTGCACCTGTTGCTGCACGAGTTGCTGTTGCTGCACGAGTTGCTGATGTTGCTGCACTTGTTGCTGCACGGGTTGTTGTTGCTGCACGGCGACGGGAGGTTGGTCGAGCTTTTCACATCCCGTCAGGCCACTGCTGAACTGTTCGTCAAACAAGTCAGGAAAATCACCAACCTGACCATTGACGAACTGCAGCATTTCTATAGAAACAAAAAATACAGTAACTAGTATCAGACAGGTAAAAATACACCCGGATTTTTAGTAGAACACCTTCCTTATGAGCAATAACTGCCATAACATAGCATTAAGTGCAAAATTTTAAAGGTCGAAACCAAGACAGTGTTAATCAGTATTTTTCCAAGAGGCTTTGAGGGTGTTCTTGAAGCGTTTCCTCTGCCCACCTGGGGCTCTCTTGCCATGTCGGAGCTCCGAGTAGAGCGCTTGTTTTGGGAGTCTCGTATCGGGCATGCGGACGATGTGACATGTCCATCGGAGCTGATCGAGCGCGGTCAAAGCTTGGATGCTGGCCTGAGCGAGTAGTCAGAGTAGTATTAAATGAGAGTTTTATATTAATAAGGGGTATATGACACCTATATTTCAGAGCATTTAGCTCATGTCGTGTTGGGAGATTTGTACTGGCTAAACAAGGATCCACTGTAACACCACTACACTAAGGACTATTGCAACGAGATTCTTTCATTTATTTTTCAGATTTGAAGAGCCTCGTGTGAAATATCATTAACCTTGAAATGGCAGTGATAACATGTCCGTCTACTGGAATATATGTTTCTTTTTTGCTCAACACGGCGAGATGCTCTTGTAACCTTTCGTTTCACCATCCAAGGTTTTATTATATTAATCAAATTCCTTCATAACACTACGTGTGTGGATCACACTGCTGTCGATTGTACATCCATCTTCCACCAGTAAACTGCATCGTTATGTTTTCTACCCATTCTGAATGATGTAATGTTAGTTGCAGCTTGTCCAGATTTCACAATGTCTAAACTCGAAGCCGTAACTTGTGGCAATTTTGCAACAATTTAGATTCCGTAAAGTATCATTCCCTAATTATTGTTGTAAAAGTTATGGATTCATTTGAAACAATTCTTAGAATAAATTTTATAGAGGAATATTTTCTTCAATTTAAACAAGGGAAAATTGCACACCAAGAAGAGAAGAACAACACAGAAGAGGACTGCATTTATGTAGCACCTTTCACAAGCTCAGGATGTCCCAAAGAGCTTTACAGCTAATGAAGTCATTTATAAAATGTAGTGACTAGGGAAACATGGCAAGCAATTTGTGAACAGCAAGATCCCACAAACGGCAGTGAAATAAACCAGGTTTTTTTTTTTAAGTGATGTTGTTTGAGGAATAAATATTGGCCAGGACACTGAGGAGAATGCTCCTGCTCTTATTCGAATAATGGGATCTTTTGCCTCTATTTGAGTGCGGAGACGGGACCTCATTTTAACACCTAATCCAAAAGACTGCAGTGCCAGACTAGTCTATGTGCTCGAGTCTGTGGAATGGGACTTGAACCCACAACCTTCTGACTCACATACGAGAATGCTATCAACGGAGCCAAGGCTGACAGCATGGCAAGTTATGTGCTATTCTAGAAGAAACACCCATGCTTATAAACTCCAGCCTGAAAACCTGAAATGCACTGGTGCAGATTCTGTGTCAACAACTGAGCACGCTGGTGGTAGGATAGAAAAATACATCAGGACGTGCCAATGTGCAAAAGCTGTGAAGTGAGAAGTTGTGTACATAAGACGTAGGAGCAGGAGTAGGTCATTCGGCCCCTCGAGCCTGCTCCGCCATTCAATTAGATCATGGCTGATCTGATCTTGGCCTCAACTCCACTTCCCTGCCCGCTCCCCATAACCCTTGACTCCCTTATCGTACAAAAATCTGTCTATCTCCACCTTAAATATATTCAATGACCCAGCCTCCACAGCTCTCTGGGGAAGAGAATTCTACAGATTCACGACCCTCTGAGAGAAGAAATTCCTCCTCATTTCCAATTTAAAAGGGTTTCCCCTTATTCTGAAATTATGCCCCCTAGTTCTAGATTCCCCCACAAGGGGAAACATCCTCTCTGCATCTACCCTGTTAAGCCCCTTCAGAATCTTATATGTTTCAATAAGATCCCCTCTCATTCTTCTAAACCCCAATGAGTATAGGCCCAACCTGCTCAACCTTTCTTCATAAGACAACCCCTTCATCTCCGGAATCAACCTCATGAACCTTCTCTGAACTGCCTCCAATGCAAGTATATCCCTCCTTAAATAAGGAGACCAAAACTGTACACAGTACAGTTGTAACAGGACTTTCTACTTTTATACTCCAGTCCCTTTGCAATAAAGGCCAACACTCCATTTGCCTTCCGAATTACTTGCTGTACCTGCATGCTAACTTTTTGTGATACAAGTACGAACTACTTCACTCCAAAAAACAGCTGGCACTGAAAACAGGTAACTTTCTCCTTGCAAACTCTGGGAATCCATTTCATTCTGCTGCAATTTACACCCGCTCCAAAATCAATTCTTTTAGCTAGCAACTGGTAAGATGTTATTCTCTTTTGCCGTCAATCTTCAGGCTGTTTACATTGCTCCCGAGTTGTCAGCAGTGTCAACAGCAACACCTTGCATCTATATAGCAGCTTTAACACAGTCAAATATCCCAAGGCTCTTCACAGGAGCATTCTCAGACAAAAATTAACACCAAGGCAAAGAAGCAGACATTAGGGCAAAAGCTTGGTCAAAGAGGTGGGTATCTTAAAAAAGGAGAGAGGTAGAAACATTGAAAAATAGGAGCAGGAGTCGGCCATTCAATATGATCATGGCTGATCCTCTATCTCAATACCATATTCCCGCTCTCTCCCCATACCCCTTGATGCCTTCTGTGTCTAGAAAGCTATCTATCTATCTCCTTCTTACAGCTGGACAGCTATAGGGAGGAAATTCCAGAGCTTAGGGTCTAGATGGCTGAAGACACGGCCGCCAATGGTGGGGTGAAGGAAGTGAGGGATGAATAAGAGACCAGGGATGGAGGAGGGTTGTAGGGCTGGAGGAGATAACAGAAATAGGGAGGGGCGAGGCCATTGAGGGATTTGAAAACAAGGATGAGATTTTTTTTTTTAATCGAGGCAATGCCACTGTAGGTCAGTGGGCACAGGGGTGATGGGTGATTGGGACTGGGTGCGGCGAGTTAGGACACGGGGCAGCAGAGTTTTGAATGTCAAGTTTATGGAGGGTGGAAAATGGGAGGCCGGCCTGGGGAGCGTTATAATAGTCAAGTCTAGAGGTAACAAAGGCATGGATGAGGGTTTCAGCAGATGAACTGAGGCAGGGGCAGAGATGGGCGATGTTACAGCGGTGGAAGTAGGCGGTCTTGGTGATGGAGCAGATACGTCGTCAGACGCTCATCTCGGGGTCAAATAGGATTGCGAACGGTCCGGTTCCGCCTCAGACAGTGGCCAGGGAGAGCGATGGAGTTGGTGGCTAGGGAACGGAGTTTGTAGCGGACTTCAGTCTTCCCAATATTTAACTGGAGGAAATTGCTGCTCATTCAGTACAGGATGTCGGACAAGCAGCGTGACAAATTTTGTTTGATCATCGCTCCTATGAAGCGCCTTGGGTCGTTTTACGTTAAAGGCACTATATACATGCAAGCTGGTGTTGTCAAAAAAAATAAAGTAGATGCTGAAATTTCACAGTATTTTGTAAGTCAACACATTAGCATCACAGCAAATGTCTGCTTTCAGGCTTTTATACTCTGGAACACCTAATCAGTAAAATTACATTGACTACCATATTTTACTGTACAAACTGCAAAGTTGACAGTCATCAAACATCTGATCACCACTGAGCTTGTTATTTTTTTAATCTAATAAACTATTTAACAGTAACAAAAAGGAAATAATTATACACACACTTCCACACACACCCACCAAACATCCATATTGTACATTCTGAATGCTTAACATATTTTGTTGGCTAGCTAGGCAAGTGTACATTCTGGAGGAGAAAACAAACAAACAAAAAACACATACACACTAGGCAAAACATCAACTCACCGTCTATGTCCCCAAAATTGAGTCCCTCACTGAACTCAGTCAGTGAGGGGTCCATGTTTTCAAACGACATATCCTCGCTCTCCATTGCTTTAAAAGTACATTGATTGCCCCCCCAATCAATGGGGGGAAAGGGAGCAATAATAATAATGAGTCGTGTGTGTTTTTTATATTTCCCCCCCTCCTCTGCCTTCTTAATTATTCACGCTGGCAGTGTTACTTTGAAGACATCATTGTTATTGCTTGCTGTTTTCTCACTCCGCCGGCGCCGCCATCTTGGTCGTGGCGACGTCACGCGGCCCGACCCCCCGGGGGAGCCTTGGCCCCGCCCCCCTGGGCCAGGCGTGCAGTGGCGCGAGCGGACGGCTGTTTGTCGCCGTCGGAAACACGAGACGCCGGCCGGCCAATCGCTGGGCGCGGCCGCCGGTGGGGTGATGCAACGTCACGGTCAGCACAGACACCGTCGCCATAGTGACGGAGGGCTGTCCCCGCCCCCGGATTCCGCCCCCGTCCCTCTCGTCGCCATGGTAACAGGGCTGTCCGTCGCCCCTCTCCCTCCCTCAGTTCGACGCCGTTGTCGTATTTTTTCGGTGAGGAGAATATACATATATATATTTTTTAAATTGAGGCATGTTGACTTATAGAGGAAGGAAACTAAAAATGAAAAAACCGCAATCTATCAGAGGAAAAAAAATGAAGCAGTTCCAGGCTTGCCAACCCTCCAGGATTGCCCGGGAGTCTCCCGGAATTGGAGATTAATCTCCTGGACACTCCCGTCAGCAACTCGGAGAAAAATGATAGGGGCAATTAAAAAAAAAAGCCGGAACTTGCTGGAGAAAGAGCGACGTGTTAACGGCATGCGTGCGGTTACTGATGGGTATGTCGGCCATTGAGTGGCGAATGGACATGGGAGCGGGAGGAGGTCGATGAAGCCCCTCGAGCCTGTTCCGCCATTCAATTAGATCACAGCTGATCTGTATCTTAACTCCATCTACCCGCCTTGGTTCCGTAACCCTTAATACCCTTATCCATCAAAAATCTATCAAGCTCCGTTTTGAAATTTTCAATTGACCCCCAGACTCAACAGCTTTTTGAGGGAGAGAGTTCCAGATTTCCACCACCCTTTGTGTAAAGAAGTGCTTCCTGACCTCACCCCTGAACGGCCTGGCTCTAATTTTAAGGTTCTTGTTCTGGACTCCCTGCCCCACCAGAGGAAATAGGTTCTCTTTATCAACCCCATCAACTCCTTTAATCATCTTAAACACCTCGATTAGATCTTCTATACTCAAGGGAATACAAGCCTAGTCCGCGCAGCCTGTCCACACAATTTAACCCTCATAATCTCCAGGATTTGCTGGTCGATTTACGCTGTTCGCTTCGCACAAACAACGTCTCGCCCTTAACATCCCCCGTTATTTTCATGAAGTTGCTGGATTTGCACATTAATCGCCCACTAAACTCGCCACAGAACATTAGGTCTGGTGAGATCATTGTTGCTGACTGCCATTCAGCCTCTCTGTAACTGCACTTCACTGGCTGTAAAGCGCTTTGGGACGTCCTGAGGTCGTGAAAGGCGCTGTATAAATCCAAGACTTTCTTCCTTTTTCTGGCCCAGAAAGGAACATTTTAAACTGTTCAATCTCATTCCTTCAGGTCGTCAATTGTTGTTAGATTTTTTTAAATGTCAAAGAAAAATCTTACTTTTCCTTCCTGTCTCTCTTTTTGTCTCTCTGAATCCAATCCTTTTCCCTCTATTTCTCTTTCTGTACCTGATTTGACTCTATTTTACACTAATTAACTCTCAGTCCTTCCTCTAATCCTTAAATCTCAAGGGTTGAAGAGATACATTGTTGGTCCCGTCGTTCACCAAGGTCCAGATTCCCCGTTGCCCTCGCCGTTATCATTTTGCACTTCCAGCAAATTACAGCACAAAACAATTTTTGAGCTGAAGGGTGCAGGAAAAAGTCTTAACTAACGGGACACGCCACACGATGCCCCACTCCAGCATGTTCCAGCCTAATGTGTTTTTATTTCATTTTCTTTGAACACATTAATTTATCAGTTGTAAAAGTATTGGAGATGGGGAGGGGAAAGGCTGTTTGACTGGCCGGGGCAGTTGGAGGCGAGAAGTCAATGGGTTGAAACCTCCACAAATACATCCAACCAAAGTTGGCAACCCTAAAATGGTCTGGGGGAATTATAAAAGAAAAAAGTTGATGAGTGCATATAAGGAAAGGGGAAATAAAGAGCAATAAGATATGTACGGCAGAGAGTGAAGGGAAAATCAGGGGGGAACCTAATGGAACAAACATCTCGCTCAGGATAAGTCAAATAGAAACTTAGAAGGGATGGGGTGAGAGATGGAAATAAGCTAGATCATAGATCAAAGATAATTCACAGAAAGAAGAAACAGAATATTTATTATTCAAACAGCTTGAAAAAGGTAGCCCCTTTCATGATCACAGGACGTCCCAAAGCGCTTTACAGCCAATTAAGTTCTTTTGAAGTGTAGTCACTGTTGTAATGTAGGAAACACGGCAGCCAGTTTTGCACAGAGCAAAATCCCACAAACAGCAATGTGATATTGGTTGAGGGATAAATATTAGAATCATAGAATGGTTACAGCATGGAAGGCGGCCATTCGGCCCGTCGAGCCCGTGCCGGCTCTCAGCCAGTCCCACTCCCCCGCCCTTTCCCCATAGCCCTGCAAATTTTTTACCTTCAGATACTTATCCAACTCGCTTTTGAAAGATAAGATTGAATCTGCCTCCACCACCCTCTCAGGCAGTGCATTCCAGATCTTAACCACTCGCTGCGTAAACAAAGTTTTTTCTTACGTCACCTTTGGTTCTTTTGCCAATCACCTTAAATCTGCGTCCTCTGGTTCTCGACCCTTCTGCCAATGGGAACAGTTTCTATCTACTCAGTCCAGACTCTTCATGATTTTGAACACCTCTATCAAATCTCCTCTCAATCTTCTCCAGTCTATCAACGGAACTGAAGACCCTCATTCCTGGAATCATTCTTGTAAATCTTTTCTGCACCTTCTCTAAGGCCTTCACATCCTTCCTAAAGTGCGGTGCCCAGAATTGGACACAGTACTCCAGTTGGGGTCGAACCAGTGTTTTCTAAAGGTTCATCATAATTTCCACACTTTTGTACTCTATACTCCTATTTATGAAGCCCAGGATCCCGTAAGCCTTTTTAACTGCTTTCTCAACCTGCCCTGCCACCTTCATTGATTTGTGCACACATACCCCCAGGTCTCTCTGTTCTTGCACCTCCTTTAGGATTGTACCCTTTAGTTTATATTTCCTCTCCCCATTCTACCAAAATGCATCACTTCACACTTTTCAGCGTTAAATTTCACCTGCCACGTGTCCGACCATTTCACCTAGCCCGTCTGTCTTCCTGAAGTCTATCGCCATCCTCCTCACTGTTCACTATTCTTCCAAGTTTTGTGTCATCTGCAAGTTTTGAAATTGTGCCCTGTACACCCACATCCAAGTCAAGAAAAGCAGTGGTCCTAGTACCGACCCCGGGGAACACCACTGTATACCTTCCTCCAGTCCAAAAAACAACCGTTCACCACTACTCTCTGTTTCCTATCACTTAGCCAATTCCGTATCCATGCTGCCACTGTCCCTTTTATTCCATGGGCTTCAACTTTGCTGGCGAGCCTATTATGTGGCACTTTGTCGAACGCCTTTTGGAAATCCATGTACACTACGTCAACCGCATTACCCTCATCAACCTGTTACCTCATCAAAAAACTCAATCAAGTTGGTTCAACACAATTTGCCTTTAACAAATCTGTGCTGGCTTTCCTTAATTAATCCACACCTATCCAAGTGACTTAATTTTGTCCCGGATTATCGTTTCTAAAAGCTTCCCCAATACTGAGATTAAATTGACTGGCCTGTAGTTGCTGGGTTTATCTTTACACCCTTTTTTGAACAATGGTGTAACATTTACAATTCTCCAGTCCTCTGGCACCATCCCCGTATCTATGGAGGATTGGAATATTATGGCCAGTACCTCCGCGATTTCCACCCTCAATTCCCTCAGCATCCTAGGATGCATCCCATCTGCTCCTGGTGATTTATCTACTTTAAGTACAGCCAGCTTTTCTAATATCTCTTCTTTATCAATTTTTATCCTATCAAGTGTCTCCACTACCTCCTCCTTCACTATGTCTATGGCAGCGTCCTCTTCCTTGGTGAAGACAGATGCAAAGTACTTGTTTAGCACCTCAGCCATACCCTCTGCCTCCATACATAGGTCTCCTTTTTGGTCCCTAATCGGCCCCACCCCTCCTCCCCACCCCTCCTCTTACTATCCTTTTACTATTTATCCAAAGATGTGCGGGTTAGGTTGATTTGGCTATGATAAATTGACCCTTAGTGTTAGGGGGGATTAAATACGTGGGGTTACGGGGATAGGGTGGGATATGTGTCGGTGCCGGCTCAATGGGCCGAAATGGCCTCTATCTGCATTGTGGGGATTCTATGATATGCCTATAGAAGACTTTTGGATTACCTTTTATGTTGGCTGCCATTCTATTCTCATACCCTCTCTTTGCCCCTCTTCTTTTCTTTTTCACTTCTCCTCTGACCTTTCTATATATAGCCTGATTCTCAGATGTATTTGCAAACTGACATCTGTCATACATGCTCTTTTTCTGCTTCATCATATTCTCTATCTCTTTTGTCATCCAGGGAGCCCTGACTTTAGTTGCCCTGCCTTTCCCCCTAGTGGGAATGTACCTCAACTATTTCCTCTTTAAAGGCAGCCCATTGTTCCATTACAGTTTTGCCTGCCAATCTTTGATTTCCAATATTGTCCAGGACACTGGGAGAACTCCCCTGCTCTTATTCGAAACAGTGCCATGGGACCTTTTACGTCCACCAGAGAGGGAAGGCAGGGCTTCGGTTTAACATCTCATCTGAAAGACGGCACCTCTGACAGGGCAGCGCTCCCTCAGTACTGCACTGGAGTGTCGGCCTAGATTACGTTTTCAAGTCTCTGGAGTGGGGCTTGAACCCACAGCCTCTGACTCAGATGCAAGTGTGCTACCCACTGAGCTAAAGATAAAAAGTCCAATTCACGTGCCATTCCATCAATTTCTGGGCCATTCACTCTGTACCCTTCCTTGTCTACATCAACCCTCTCTACAGCATCTATTCCTGCTCCCGCATCATTACCTCTGGAGTCCCCCAAGAATCTATTCTTGGCCCCCTCTTATCTCTCATCTACATGCTGTCCCTCAGCGACATTATCCACATGTACGCTGACGACACCCAGCTCTACCTCACCACCACATCTCTCGACCCCCCACCACTGTCACTGTGTTGTCAGACTGCGTGTCTGACATCCAGTTCTGGATGAGCCAAAATTTCCTCTAATTATCATTGGGAATACCGAAATCATTGTCTTATGACACGGCCAAACTCTCTGATCCCTAGCCACCAATTCCATCCCCCCTCCCTGGCCACTGTCTCAGGTTGAGCCACTGTTCACAACCTCAACATCCTATTTGATCCTGAGCTGAGCTTCTGACACCACATACAATGATACAGCACAGAAGGAGGCCATTTGGCCCATCATGCCTATGCCGGCTCGTTGAAAGAGCTATTCAATTAGTCCCTATTTCTTATGTTCTTATGTCCCACTCCCTGCTCTTTTAGAGCTATTCAGTTAGTCCCACTCCCTGCTCTTTCACCATAGCCCTGCAATTTTTTCCACTTCAAGTAACACTTCATGTTTACCCACTGGATTACAAAAAGCAAGTGCTCAGCATTATCCTACAGCCTTTTGGGTTCAAAATCTCTGGTTATTTCCATAACCCCTTGGTCAACAGTTTTACCACTACAGCCCTTCAACTGCAGCCTGGTGCCTAATGTGTAGATTTTAACCCCTCTCAAACTTCCCTTCCTTATACAATCTAAAGACTTTCTAAGCCCAAGTTTGACATCACCTATCCAATACTTACTGATTTTCCCTGCCCTCTACCATATCCATTTCAACTTTAGTTTATTTCCCTTTCTATGGGCTTTGTACCTTGACCGAGATTGCTAAATAATTAATACTATCTTCTCCATCATAAGACCGCCTACTTCCACCTCCTTAATATAGCCCATCTGCATCAGCCCAGCTGCTGCTGAAACTCTCATCCATGCTTTTGTTATCTCCAGATTCGAATATTCCCATGTTCTCCTGACCAGCCTCCCATCTTTCACGCTTCATAAACTTGAGTTCATTCAAAACTCCCTGCCTCGCTCTCCTTTAAGATGCTCCTTAAAACCTACCTCTTTGACTAAGCTTTTGGTCACTTGTCCTAATGTCTTCTTCTTTGGCTCGATGTCAATATTTTTGTCTGATAATGCTCCTGTGAAGCGCCCTGGGACGTTTTACTACGTTAAAGGTGCTATATAAATACAAGTTGTTGTTAAGATTTATTTTCCCAGCAACCCCACTTCCTAGTTTAAAACCCTCATTACATAGAAACATAGAAGCTAGGAGCAGGAGTAGGCCATTCAGCCCCTCGAGCCTGTTCCGCCATTCGATGAGATCATGGCTGATCATCCAAACTCAGTACCCTGTCCCTGCTTTCTCCCCATATCCCTTGATACCTTTAGCCTTAAGAAATATATCTAACTCCTTCTTGAATATATTTACTGACTTGGCCTCAACTGCCTTCTGTGGTAGAGAATTCCACAGGTTCACCACTCTCTGGGTGAAGAAATTCCTCCTCATCTCTGTCCTAAATGGCTTATCTTTAGACTGTGACCTCTTGTTCCGGACTCCCCCGCCATCGGGAACATTCTTCCTGCATCCAGTCTGTCTAGCCCTGTTAGAATTTTATACGTTTCAATGAGATCTCCTCTCATTCTTCTAAACTCCAGCGAGTATAAGCCCAATCGCCCCAATCTCTCCTCATACGTCATTCCTGCCATCCCAGGTATCAGTCTGGTGAATCTTCGCTGCACACCCTCCATGGCAAGAACATCCTTCCTCAGATAAGGCGACCAAAACTGCACACAATACTCAATTACTTCTCTATTTAACCATTTTCCCAGTACATTAACGCCATGCCTGTTGAAATATAGCCTGTCTTTACAGAATAGCTCCCATCTATCTCAGAACTGGTGCCAATGTCCACTGAAACTGCAAACAGAATTTTACAGCATAGAATGAGGCCAATCAGCCCATCACACCTGTGTCAGCATCCACTCAGTCCCACTCACCTGCCCATTTACATTTTTCTTTTTCAGGTATTTATCCACTTCCCCTTTAAAAGCTATTACAGATTCTTCTTCCACCGCTGTTTTGATAAGGACATTTCATGTCCTAATGCTCCTGTGTAAAAAAAATTAACCTTTGTCTTTATTCTTTTGGTAATGATCTTGAATTGATGCCCTCTAGTTACTGACTCGCTGATCAGTGAAAATCTTTTCTGTACTTAACTTATCATAATCATAGTTTGATCCGTATCACATCCCTTAACCGTTTGTATTCTACTGTAAAAGCCCCAGTTTCTCTAGTCTCTCTTCATAACTAAAGTCTCTCCTTTCTGGTATCATTTCAGAAAATCGGTACTGCACCTTTTCAATCACCTTGACATCCTTTCTGAAGTAGGATGCATAAAACTGGACACATTAATTGCAGCTAATCAATTTATACAAGTTCTTTGCTTTTGTACTCTATGCCCCTATTTATAAAATCTAGGGTCTCATATACATTTTTTTACATCTTTATCAACTTGTCCTCCCAGAACAGAACCCTTGTGTCTTTGCCGCTTTTAAAGTTTTACGTTATTTTCCTCCCAAAATGCATCATCTCACATTTCTCTTCCTTAAATTTTATGACATCTGTCTAATCTACTAGCCTGTCTATGTGCTCCTGAAGTTGCTTACAGTCCTCTTCACAGTAAAACCATGCTACCTATTTTTGTGTTCTCTATAAATTTTCATCTTGTTCCTTGTAACCAACTCCAAAGCATTTATATATATGTTAAGAGCAGTGATCCCAATACTGACCCCTTGTGGAACATCCCTCTAGTACAAATCATTGACACTTGTTTTGCATCCTTGGCTCTTTCCTCTTATGCTGCTCCTCAGCGACATCATCTGTATTCAGGAGGTCACCTTCCACATGTCGTCTGATCATACCCAGCTCTGCCTCTCCACTTCTCGCAACACTTTGGTTGCCTCCATACTGTTATCTTAGGACAGAGGTAGGTTTTAAGGAGCGTCTTAAAGGAGAGAGGTAGAGAGGTTTAGGGAAAGAATTCTCAAGTTTAGGGTCTCGGCAGCTGAAGGCAGGGCCACCGATGGTGGAGCAAAGATAAATCGGGGATAATGCAAGAGGCCAGAATTGGAGGAGCGCAGAAATCTTGGAGGGTTGCCGAGCTGGAGGAGGTTACGGAGATAGGGAGGAGCATGGCCATGGAGGGATTTGAAAATAAGGATGAGAATTTTACACCTACTGTGTTTGAAGAGTTGCTTTGTGCCACATTTGTGCGCTTCATAACAGCTGGTTAAAAAGCAGTTACGGATGATATCTGAAAGCAAGGTTGCAACCCATTCTTTCAGACAGAGAAAGTGAGAGATAAAAATAAAATTGCTGGGAAAATAATCTAGCCAACTTACTTCAAAGATTTTGTTATTGTATGTGTTGATTCAAGCTTCCTCAAAGGTAACTCTTCGAGGCTGGAGCTTCTGGGCTGCAATTCCTGTTTACATTCTCTTCTGTCCTAAAAATACATTTCATCTTAATTTTTTTTTTAATTGTTTGGGTCTTGAGAAGGTAGACATCAATGGTTCACAGTAACTCAATGGCTGGGGTTTTCTGCTTCTGTGCTCGCCAGCTCATGTCGCGATTTTCTGTTCATTCCCTTAAATGGACAGAAAATCTCAGGCTGGGTGAGCACAGAAATGGAAACCTCAGCCAATAAGTACAATTCTGTGTGTAGTGCATGGGATTGAAGGATTTTTAAACCATTTTTTATGATCACATTCTTTAAGACCTTGCATTTTATTGTGAAAACGGAAAACCAGCAGTCCAACTTATAATACATAAACTGGTTGCTATTCCTTATAATAAAGATCAAAGGCGATGGAATAACTCAAAAGCCTGTTACATCAGATTCTGGGATTTTTACCAGTGTTTCAGGGATCAAATTCAGTGATTCCATCCATTTTATTTGTTTAAACCAAAAAATTGTGGTCTTGATAATGAGACTTCCTTCCTTTTCAAAGGAAAGATAGCAGCTCTAGTGAGAGTAAACCTATAAAGGTTACTGCCATCCTGAAGGGATTTTATTCAGATGAATACAGATATTTGTGCCGGTGAAAGATTTCAAGCAACTCCAGTCAACAGCATAAATGGCCCCAGCGGTTGTCAAATTTCTCAGCGGGTCATAACTCGGATCTTGTCTTTGTGATCCTCGGCCCTTTTCGAAGCTCTTTCCTTTTGTCTTCCTTTTTCCTTCTTTTTTCCTCATCTTTGAAGGCTTTATGAAAAGCATCGTTATTGTGGTTAAACTGTAAAATAAAAATTGCAGTAGATCAGCGATGCCTACTAACAGAATGAGAGGATTATCTGGTTATTAGCACACTGCTGTTTGTGGGAGCTTGCTGTGCGCAAGTTGGCTGCCCCGTTTCTCTGCATTGCAACAGGGACTACACTTCAAAAGTACTTCATTGCCTGTAAAGTGCTTTGGGACATCCTATGGTCGTGAAAGGCGCTAAATAAATGCAAGAATTTATTTTCTATTTATTTAGACTTACTGCCCTCAGCATATTGAACTTTATCAGTTCTCAAGTGGGCAGCTAGACAGAACAGCACAAGGAAGAGGGGAAAATATCAGATTCACCCCACTGAAATTGGGCGTCATGCTGATTGATTGAGGTGCTGCTGCTGGCAGTGGATTATGTTCACACTCTCCCAGCACACACCCGGCCATAGAAGGATGCACAACGGTGAATGGTGTGGTAGGGGGGAGAAAATAGAGGGGGGGAAAGCCTGTCTGCTGTGGCCATAGAAAGTACACAGCAACATGCAAGAGGAATGGGAGAAAATATTAAACCTCTATTATTAAAAAAAAATGTGCGCGGGTGAGTTTCCTTTTACAGTGATCTGGTTGGTCCATAGTGTAGCGTCCTTTTCTAATAATTAAGGTTCTAAAAGGTGGCTGCAGAGATAGTGGATGCATTGGTTTTGATCTACCAAAATTCCCTAGATTCTAGAACGGTCCCAGCGGATTGGAAGGTAGCAAATGTAATATCACTATTCAAGAAAGGAGGGAGAGAGAAAACAGGAAACTACAGGCCAGTTAGCCTGACATCAGTCGTCGGGAAAATGCTGGAATCCATTGTTAAGGAAGTGGTATCAGGGCACTTAGAAAATCATAACATGATTTGGCAGAGTCAACATGGTTTTATGAAAGGGAAATCATGTTTGATAAATTTATTAGAGTTTTTTGAGGATGTAACTAACAGGGTAGATAAAGGGGAACCAGTGGATGTAGTATATTTGGATTTCCAAAAGGCATTCGATAAGATGCCATATAAAAGGTTATTACACAAGATAAGGGCTCATGGGGTTGGGGGTAATATAGTAGCATGGACAGAGGATTGGTTAACGGACAGAAAACAGAGAGTAGGGATAAACAGGTCTTTTTCAGGTTGGCAGGCTGTAACTGGTGGGGTGCCGTAAGGATCAGTGCTGGGGGCCTCAGCTATTTACAATCTGTATTAATGACCTAGATGAAGGGACCGAGCGTAGTGTATCCAAGTTTGCTGACGATACAAAGTTAGGTGGGACAGTAAGCTGTGAGGAGAACACAAAGAGTGTGCAAAAGAATATAGATAGACTAAGTGAGTGGGCAGTAAGGTGGCAGATGGAGTATAATGTAGGAAAATGTGAGCTTATTCACTTTGGCAGGAAGAATAGAAAAACAAAATATTTTTTAAATGGTGAGAAACTTTTAAATATTGGTGTTCAGAGAGATTTGAGTGTCCTCGTGCAAGAAACACAGAAAGCTAGCATGCAGGTACAGCAAGCATTAAGGTAAATGGCATGTTGGTCTTTATTGCAAGGGGGTTGGAGTACAAGAATAAGGAAGTCTTACTGCAATTGAATAAAGGAGACTATGATGGTATGAGAGCAGAATTGATTAAAGTGGACTGGGAAAATAGATTAAAGGGTAAGACGGTACATGAGCAGTGGTGTTCATTCAAGGAGTTATTTTACAACTTTCAAAATAAATATATTCCACTGAGGAAAAAAGGGTGTAAAAGAAATGACAGCCATCCATGGCTAAGTAAAGAAATTAAAGAAAGTATCCAACTAAAAACAAGGACATATAAGGTAGCCAAAGTTAGTGGGAGGATAGAAGATTGGGAAGTCTTCAAAAGACAACAAAAAGTAACTAAAGGATTGATTAAGAAAGGGAAAATAGACTATGAAAATAAATTAGCAAAAAATATAAAAACAGATAGCAAGAGTTTCTATAGTTATATAAAAAGAAAAAGGGTGGTTAAGGCAAACGTAGGTCCCTTAGAGGATGAGACCGGGAAATTAATGGTGGGAAACATGGAGATGGCAAAAATGCTGAACAAATATTTTGTTTCAGTCTTTACGGTAGAGGACACTAAGAATATCCCAACACTGGACAAACAGGGGGCTCTAGGGGGGGAGGAGCTAAATACGATTAAAATCACTAAGGAATTGGTACTCAGTAAAATAATGGGGCTCAAGGCGGATAAATCCCCTGGACCTGATGGCTTACATCCGAGGGTCTTGAGGGAAGTGGCAGTAGGAATTGTGGATGCTTTGGTAATAATTTTCCCAAACTCCCTGAACTCAGCAAAGGTCCCGGCAGATTGGAAAACTGCTAATGTAACACCCTTATTTAAAAAGGGTTGTAGGCAGAAGGCTGGAAATTATAGACCAATTAGCCTAACATCTGTGGTGGGTAAAATTTTGGAGTCTATTATTAAGGAGACAGTAACGGAACATTTAGATAAACATAATTTAATAGGACAAAGTCAGCATGGCTTTATGAAGGGGAAGTCATGTCTGACAAATTTGCTCGAGTTCTTTGAGGACATAACGTACAGGGTGGATAAAGGGGAACCAATGGATGTAGTGTATTTAGACTTCCAGAAGACATTCGACAAGGTGCCACATAAAAGATTATTACTCAAGATAAAAAATCACTGGATTGGGGGTAATATTCTGGCATGGGTGGAGGATTGGTTATCTAACAGGAAGCAGAGAGTTGGGATAAATGGTTCATTCTCGGACTGGCAACCAGTAGCCAGTGGTGTTCCGCAGGGGTCGGTGCTGGGTCCCCAACTCTTTACAATCTATATTAACAATTTGGAGGAGGGGACCGAGTGTAACATATCAAAGTTTGCAGATGATACAAAGATGGGAGGGAAAGTAGAGAGTCAGGAGGACATAAAAAACCTACAAGGGGATATAGACAGGCTGGGTGAGTGGGCAGAGATTTGGCAGATGCAATACAATATTGGAAAATGTGAGGTTATGCACTTTGGCAGGAAAAATCAGAGAGCAAGTTATTATCTTAATGGCGAGAAACTGGAAAGTACTGCAGTACAAAGGGATCTGGGGGTCTTGGTGCAAGAAAATCAAAAAGTTAGTATGCAGGTGATCAAGAAAGCCAATGGAATGTTGGCTTTTATTGCTAGGGGGATAGAATATAAAAACAGGGAGGTATTGCTGCAGTTGTATAGGGTATTGGTGAGACCGCACCTGGAGTACTGCATACAGTTTTGGTGTCCGTACTTAAGAAAAGACATACTTGCTCTCGAGGCAGTACAAAGAAGGTTCACTCGGTTAATTCCGGGGATGAGGGGGTGGACATACGAGGAGAGGTTGAGTAGATTGGGACTCTACTCATTGGAGTTCAGAAGAATGAGAGGCGATCTTATTGAAACATATAAGATTGTGAAGGGGCTTGATCGGGTGGACGCGGTGAGGATGTTCCCAATGATGGGTGAAACTAGAACTAGGGGACATAATCTTAGAATAAGGGGCTGTTCTTTCAAAACTGAGATGAGGAGAAACTTTTTCACTCAGAGGGTAGTGGGTCTGTGGAATTTGCTACCCCAGGAAGCTACTTCATTAAATAAATTTAAAACAGAAATAGACCATTTCCTAGAAGTAAAGGGAATCAGGGGTTACGGGGAGCGGGCTGGAAATTGGACATGAGTTTGAGTTCGGATTGGTCAAGGCCCTGTGGGTGGCGGAGCGGGCCCAGGGGCCGAGTGGCCTGGTCCTGCTCCTACTTCTTGTGTTCTTTAGAGTTGAGGTTGGATCAGATCAGCCATGATCTCATTGAACGGCGGAGCAGGCTCGAGGGGCCGATTGGTCTACTCCTGCTCCTATTTCTTATGTTCTTATGTAATTATATAGGGCTTTGGTGAGACCACACCTGGAGTACTGTGCACAGTTTTGGTCTCCTTATCTAAGGAAGGATATACTTGCCTTGGAGGCAGTGCAACGAAGGTTCACTAGATTGATTCCTGGGATGAGAGGGCTGTCCTATGATGAGAGATTGTGTAGAATGGGCCTATACTCTGGAGTTTAGACGAATGAGAGGTGATCTCATTGAAACATACAAGATTCTGAGGGGGATTGACAGGGTAGATGCTGAGAGGTTGTTGCCCCTGGCTGGAGTGTCTAGAACTAGGGGGCATAGTCTCAGGACATGGGTAGGCCATTTAAGACCGAGATGTGGAGGAGTTTCTTCACTCAGAGGGTTGTGAATCTTTGGAATTCTCT
Source organism: Squalus acanthias (assembly GCA_030390025.1). NCBI lineage: Eukaryota > Metazoa > Chordata > Chondrichthyes > Squaliformes > Squalidae > Squalus > Squalus acanthias. The sequence continues at coordinate 20,650,166 of CM059450.1, forward strand.
GCCCCAGAAGCCTGTGGATGCTGAGTCATTGAGTATATTCAAGGTTGAGATAGATTTTTGGACTCTAGGGGAATCAAGGGATATGGAGATTGGGCAGGGAAAGTGTTGAGGTCGATGATCAGCCATGATCTTATTGAATGGCGGAGCAGGCTCAAGGGGCCATACGGCCTATTCCTGCTCCTATTTCTTATGTTCTAATAACATGATTGATTACTACTAAACACGAGTGCTTCATCCAATTAGATGCTTACAGCTAGGCAAAGCTTTCCAGAAGGTTAGAAGCCATTATTAATGAACAACCTATTTGTGACAGGTTTCATGTCCACTTTAAAAAGCTCCAAGACTTTATCTGCTGCATCTTTTTTCTCAAACTTGCATATATTATTTACCGTTAATTTATATTTCTAATCATTTCTCCGTCTAAATTTGTCTCCCTGACCAGTTGCTCGTGAATCTGACAGCCGTTTTATTTGTATATTTTTAATATTTCTCAACCTAAATTTAGCTCTCCACATCATTCCCAAACCCCAAAGGGAGAAAATTCAATTTTACTTTATTTCAGTTACGCGACTGAAAAACGCTTGCACTTACATAGTGCCCTTTCACATCTCTCTGAAAAGTCCCAGAGTACTTCATATACAACAAATGACTTTAAAGTGCAATGGCTGTCATTACGTATGCAACCACAACAGCTATTTTGCATAGAATTACATAGAATTTACAGCTGTTCTAAGCCGGTGTTCATGCTCCACATGAGCCTCCTCCCACCCTATCAACATATCCCTCCATTCCTTTCTCCCTCATGCATTTATTTAGCTTTCCCTGAATTCATCATTGGATTCATTAGTGACTATTTTATATTTATGACCCCTAGTTTTGGACTCCCCCACACAGTGGAAACATCTTTTCTACATCTACCCTATCAAACCACTTCATTATTTTAAAGACCTCTCTTAGGTCAACCCCTCAAGCCTTCACTTTTCTAGGGAAAAGAGCCCCAGCCGGTTCAGACTTTCTTGATAGTTATAACCTCTCAGTTCTAGTATCATCCTAGTAAATCTTTTTTGGGCCATCTCCAGTGCCTCGATATCCTTTATCACCTCTATAAAAGCATCTTGGGACATTTTCCTACGTTAAAGGCGCCGGTTAAATGCAAATTGTTCTGGTTGAAGCGGGCTGAATCTTTTTTGCACCTTCTCCAGTGCCTCTATATCCTTTTTATAACCAGACCAGAACTGTGCACAGTACTCCAAGTGTGGTCTAAGCCAGGTTCTATACAAGTGTCACATAATTTCTCTACTTTTCAACTATGAGGGGGTGATTTTGCCAATGGGGGTGCGTTGGAGGCGGAACTGCTGCTTGGCGGGTCGATGTCCCGCCTCCATCGATTTGTGGCCAACCCACACTATTTTCCCTTGATTGACCTTGTTAAGCCCACCCAGCGGGCTTAGCAGGCCAATTAAGGTAAAGCTGGTTGCAGAGAACGTCAACGTATGACGTTTCATCTGTCAAAAACTTTTGACAGATGAATTGTCATCGTTTGACAACTCTGTGAAGCTGTCAAATAATGACATTCTCTGTAGTTTGATGAGCTCTTGAATTCAAGACCTCATCAAACCTCTTTCTTTTGCAGAAATTAGATAGTTGTTGCATTGGAGAATGCAACGGCCATCTGTCATCTCTACCACGGAGATGCGAGACTCTCCGCATACCCACCGATTGAAGCCTGCAGGAAGAAACAAAGGTAAGTACACTTTTTCTAACACTTTCCACTTACCTCAGATACTCACCTCTCCACACTTGCACCCATCACTTACCTCCACAGCACACTTTTGGACCCCTCCGACCCCCGCAGACCCACTAATCGTCTCGGTGACCCTGGTGGGGTTTCAGAGCCTTCGGGAAGCCCGCACTTGTGTGGGCAAAATGGGGATAATCCTCTTATCTGCCTGTTAGCATCCCACCTCCTGGCAAGATGGCATGGAGGCGGGTTGGGCACCCGCCCCCAAATTCTGCCATTTTCCCAGCAGTCCCGCCTCCCCAGGGCTGGCAAGATCGCGCCCTATAACTCTAGAAACGAACCCCAGTGCGTGGTTTACATCTTTTATGGCCTTGTTAATCTGTGTTGCTACTTTCAGTGATTTGTGAATCTGTACCCCACATCCACACACACACATAGATAAAACACCCAAACACAGAACTGACCCCGGCTGATATTCTAGTATACACGGGCAACTATACAATCCGTGTAAGAGGGGCACAAGCTGGACACCACCTTTCACTGTCCGTATCGCAGTTACTTGGCTGCCATAGAATTTGCAACACAGAAACAGACCCTGTGGCCCAACCGGTCTTGCCGATGTTTATGCTCCACACAAGCCTCCTCCAGCTCTATTTACTTCATCTCACCCTATCAGCATATCCTTCTATTCCTTTCTCCCACATGTACTTACCTAGCTGCCCCTTAGATGCATCTATGCTATTCGCCTCAACTACTCCCTGTGCGAGTTCCACATTCTCACCACTATGGTGACCTGCGAAAGCCCACAGACAGCAATGACATGTCAAAAATTAATCTGTTTCTTTGGTGGTATTGTTTGAGGGCAGAATGTGGGCTAGGACACCAGCAGACCTCCATGCTCTTCTTTAAAGATCACATGGTGCTCGTCAATGTCCAACTAAACTGCTGGAACAGGCAGACTTGGTTTAAGATCTCATTTGAAGAATGACATTTCTGATCATGCAGCACTCCCTCAAACTAGGGAATAACGTGACTGATGTAGAACCATATGCCAAACATCAGAAACCGCACCATGAAATACCCATCGCAAAATCACAATAGACTGCGTAGCACCTTTTTAAAAGGTGTCAAGCACTTTGAATAATAAAACTATATTTAAAAAAAATTAATTAGCTACCAGGCTACCATAAAAAGAAAGTCTTGTATTTCTATCGTGCCTTTCACGACCACCAGATGTCCCAAAGCGCTTTACAGCCAATGAAGGACTTTTTGAAGTGTAGTCACTGTTGTAATGTAGGAAACGCAGCAGCCAATTTGCGCACAGCAAGCTCCCACAAACAGCAATGTGATAATGACCAGATAATCTGTTTTCAAAAAGAAAATACTGCAGATGCTGGAAATCTGAAATAAAAACAGAAAATGCTGGAGATACTCAGCAGGTCAGGCAGCATCTGTGAAGAGAGAAACAGAGTTAACGTTTCAGGTCGATGACCTTTCGTCAGAACATCTGTTTTTGTTGTTAGTTGAGGGATAAATATTGGCCCAGGACACCAGGAGAACTCTCCTGCTCTTCTTCAAAATAGTGCCATGGGATCTTTTACGTCCACCTGAGAGAGCAGACGGGGCATTGGTTTAACGTCTCATCCAAAAGACGGCACCTCCGACAGTTCAGCACTGCACTGGAGTGTCAGCCTAGATTTTTGTGCTCAAGTCCCTGGAATGGGACTGCGAACCCACAACGTTCTGACTCAGAGGCGAGAGTGCTGCCCACTGAGCCACAGCTGACACTACCGTGGTTACCATACCAAACTTTAAAAAGAGAATTTTTTTTAAAGATTTTATATTTTCTAACTACAGTAATAGTTTAAAACGAGAGCAGAGGCTAAATGCTTCATCAGAATGGAGCACAAGTGGGGCAAATCAACCTGCACTGCTTATGTGCACCACATGTTGGCAGTGTTAGAAACCTGGGAGCAGGTGTAGCTATCCAAACTGGAAGTGCTTTACCGAGTGACTGGAAATATCTCGACAAGCACACAGCAGAAAAACAAGAAGAAAAAAATCAACAATTGAAAGGAAACAGAAAGTTATTACTTACATCTTCATTCTCATTTTTAAATGGATTTTTATAGTCTGGAGATTTTTCACTGATCCCAAGCTCCTGCGCCATCTGTTGGGCAATGGAATAAAAACACAAGGCATAATGTAAATTCAGCGCTTTCCATTCTGCATATTAAACTGTTAACATCACAATAAACAAGGGCTTGAGTCTCTGACCTGCCTGGAACTTAAAAACAAAAAAATGCTGGAAAGAGATAGCAAGCATCTGAAAGATCTTTCATCAGAAATATACCACCTCAGAATTTCATCACTTAAGCCTATCTTTCTCTTTCAGATGTTGGCCAACCTGCTGTGCATTCCCAGCATTTGCCTGTTTAATGACTGATATCCAGCAAATTAAAAAAAAAAAAATCTCTGCCTGACACTCAAACTTGTCAGAAGCTGCTACAATTATCTCAGTCAGTTCTCTGTTGGGCCAATAGACAGCGCACAGTCCAACAAAAGTAAAATACCGCGGATGCTGGAAATCTCAAATAAAACACTCAGCAGGTCAGGCAGCATCTGTGGAGAAAGAAACAGAGTTAACATTTCAGGTCAATGACCTGTCATCAGAACTACATCGAATGTACAGCACAGAAACTGGCCATTCGGCCAAACTGGTCTGTGCCGGTGTTTATGCTCCACACAAGTCTCCTCCCACCCCTCTTCATCTAATCTATCAGCACATCCTTCTATTTCTTTCTCCCTCGTGTTTATCTAGCTTCCCCTTAAATGCATCTCTATGCTATTCGCCTCAACTACTCTGTGTGGTAGTGAGTTTCACAGTCTCACCAGTCTCTGTAAAGAAGTTTCTCCTGAATTCCTTATTGGATTTATTAGTGGTGACCTTATATTTATGGCCCCTAGTTTTGGTCTCCCCCACAAGTGGCAACATCTTCTCTACGTCTACCCTATCAAATCCCTTCATAATTTTAAAGACCTCTGTTAGGTCATCCCTCAGCCTTCTCTTTTCTAGAGAAAAAAGCCCCAGCCTGTTCAGCCTTTCCTGATAAGTATATCCTCTCAGTTCTGGTTCTGCACCATTCTGGTCTCCATATTATAAAAAAAGATTTGAAGCACTGGAGAAGGTGCAAAAAAGATTTACAAGGCTGATAATCAGAATTGAGAGGTTATAACTATCAGGAAAGACTGAACAGGCTGGGGCTCTGTTCTCTAAAGAGAAGGCGGGGGGCGGGGGGGGGGGTGATTGAGCGAGGTCTTTAAGATTATGAAGGGGTGAACATAAGAACATAAGAAATAGGAGCAGGAGTAGGCCATTTGGCCCTTCAAGCCCGCTCTGCCATTCAATAAGATCATGGCTGATCTACCTCAACTCCACCTTCCTGCACTATCCCCATATCCCTTAATTCCCTTTGTTCCCAAAAATTTATCGACCGCTGTCTTGAATATACTCAACGACTGAGCATCCACAGCTCTCTGGGGTAGAGAATTCCAAAGATTCACAACCCTTTGAGTGAAGAAATTTTTCCTCATCTCAGTCCTGAATGGCCGACCCCTTATTCTGTGACTGTGAACCCGTGTTCTAGATTCACCAGCCAGGGGAAACATTTTCCCAGCATTAACCCTGTCAAGCCCCTTAAGAATTTTATATGTTTCAATTAGATCACCTCTCATTCTTCTAAACTCTAGGGAATATAGGCCTAGTCTACTCAATCTCTCCTCATAGGGCAATCCCCTCATCCCAGGAACCAGTCTAGTGAACCTTCGCTGCACTCCCTCTAAGGCAAGTATGACTTTCCTTAGGTAAGGAGACCAGAACTGTACACAGTACTCCAGGTGTGGCCTCACCAATGCTCTGTATAATTGTAATAAGACTTCTTTACTCTTTACTCTAATCCCTATTGTAACAAAAGCTAACATACCATTTGCTTTCCTAATTGCTTGCTGTACCTGCATGTTAACTTTCTGTGATTCATGTACAAGGACACCCAGGTCCCTCAGAGTGCAAATATTTCCCAGTCTCTCACCATTCAAAAAATATTCTGCTTTCTTGTTTTTCCTACCAAAGTGGATAACTTCACACTTCCCCACATTGTATTCCATTTGCCATGTTCTTGCCCACTCAGTCAACCTGTCTATAACTCTCTGCAGCCTCTTTGCGTCCTCCTCACAGCTTAATTTCCCACCTAACTTTGTATCATCAGCAAATTTGGATAACGTTACACTCATTCCCTTCATCTAAGTCATTAATATAGATTGGCAATAGCTGAGGCCCAAGCACTGATCCTTGCGGTACCCCGCTAGTTACAACCTGCCATCCTGAAAAAGTCCCGTTTATTCCTACTGTCTGTTTTCTGTCCATTAACCAATCCTCAATCCATGCTAATATATTACCCCCATCCCATGTGTCCTAATTTTGTGTAATAACCTCGTGTGGCATCTTATCGAATGCTTTTTGAAAATCCAAATACACTGCATCCACTGGTTCCCCTTTATCCATCCTACTAGTTACATCTTCAAAAAACTCTTAACAGATTTGTCAAACATGATTTCCCTTTCATAAAACCATGTTGACTCTGCCTAATCATATTATGATTTTCTAAGTGCCCTGTTACCACGTCCCTAATAATAGATTCTAGCATCTTACCTACTACTGATGTCAGGCTAACTAGCCTATAGTTCCCTGTTTTTTCTCTTCCTCCTTTCTTAAATAGCGGGGTTATGTTTGCTACCTTCCAATCCTTGGGGACTGTTCTAGAATCTAGGGAATTCTGGAAGAGTAATCCCAGTGCATCCACTATCTCTGCAGCTACCTTTTTTAAAACCCTAGGATGCAGGTCGTCAGATCCAGGGGATTTGTCGCCACTTAGTCCCATTAATTTCTCCAGTACTTTGTCTTTACTTATACTGATTTCTTTAAGTTCCTCATTCTCTCTAGACCCTTGATTCCCCATTATTTCAGGAATGTTTTTTGTGTCTTCTACCGTAATGACAGATACAAAGTATTTGTTTAATGTCTCTGCCATTTCCTTATTGCCCATTATAATTTCTCATGTCTCTGCCTCTAATGGGCCCACGTTTACTTTCATTAATCTCTTCCTATTTACATACCTATCGAAACGTTTACAATGTATTTATGGCTCTTGCTAATTTACTCTCATTCTTTTTTCTCTTTTCTTATCAATTTCTTGGTCCTCCTTTGCTGAATTCTAAAATTCTCCCAATCCTCAGGCTTACTACTCTTTTCCTGTGGGGTTTTTGTGCCATAAAGGAATGTATATTTGTTGTAAATTATGTATTAGTTCTTTAAATGCTAGCCATTGCTTGTCTACGGTCATACTTTTTAATACAGTTTCCCAATCTACCTTAGCCAACTCGCCCCTCATACCTACGTAGTTTGCTTTGTTTAGATTGAAGACCCTAGTCTTGGATTTAACTAAATTACTTTCAAACTCAATATAAAATTCTATCATGTTATGGTCACTCTTCCCTAAAGGCCCCTTTACTACAAGGTTATTAATTAACCCTTTCTCATTGCACAATACTAGATCTAAAATAGCCTGTTCCCTAGTTGGTTCCTCAACATACTGATCTAAAAAACTATCTTGTACACATTCCATGAATTTGTCCTCAACACTATTACTGCAAATTTGGTTTGCCCAGTCTATATGTAGATTAAAGTCCCCCATGATTACTGTATTACCCTTGTTCCATGCGCCTCTAATTTCCTGATTTATACTCTGCTCTACATTACAACTATTGTTTGGGGGCCTATAAACAACTCCCACCAATGTTTTCTGCCCCTTTCTGTTTCTTAGCTCCACCCAAACTGATTGTACTTCTTGATTTTCGGAGCTAAGATCCTTTCTCTCTACTGTCTTTATCCCATCTTTTATTATCAGGGCTACCCCTCCTCCTTTTCCATGTTGCCTATCTCTTCTAAAAGTTAAGTATCCTGGAATATTTAGTTCCCAACCTTGGTCACTTTACAAGGGTAGACATAGGAGAAGATGTTTCCACTTGTGGGGGATACCAAAAACAAGGGGCCATATAAGATAGTCAGTAATAAATCCAACAGAGAATTCAGGAGAAACATCTTTACCCAGAGAGTGGGGAGAATGTGGAACTCGCTACCGCACAGAGTTGAGGCGAATAGCATTAATGCATTTAAGGGGAGGCTAGATAAACACGAGTGAGAAAGGAATAGAGGGATATGCTGATAGGGTTAGATGAACAGGGGTGCGAAGAGGCCTGTGTGGAGCATAAACACCAGCACAGACCAGTTGGGCCAAATGGCCTGTTTCGGTGCTGCAGACTCGATGTAGCACATCACTTCACAGCAGAGCAGTTAGCCAGCTGAATTACTCTCAGACATCTGCCAATGCCACTCTATAGCTGCCCACTAGGAGGTGCCAGTTGTCTCTTCCTCGGATTGGTGGGATGAGACTATGAACCCGTCTTACAGGGAAGTTACAGACTTCCTGAATCTGTATCCAAATACTCAACACCAGTCTCCAAGTCCGTAAGTTTTAAACCAATGCCAATAGTTCTATACATTGAAGCTAAAGAAAGCCTTCAAACCCTCATCTCTCTCACCAGACTTAGAAGCTGCGTGTGTGGCCCTCCATTGAAAACTCCCGTTTGGTTACAGAAACTGATTCCCCATCGGATTAAGTTGTTCCAATTGGAGTTGCGATCAAAGTAATGGTGGACAATCTTCGGAAAACGCAGCACCACATCCCCAAAGAAGGCTGTGTTTTCAACAATGTGGGAATAAGCTGAAAAGCAAAGCAGGATTGGCACATTACTGATGGAAAGCTTATTCATACCAGTCACAGACAGATACATCAAAGGGATGAAATGTTCCAGCTTGGAAGTACAATTATACTGGCATCCAAATTCCACATATTATACCCCATTTCTGTGCTTTTCCACCCCTCCTGAAAGTGCTGACAGGCTGGGGTATGGTATGGACATAAAAGATTCCATGGCACTATTTTGAAGAAGAGCAAGGGAATTATCCCCGGTGTGGAAATATGATTTTGCCCTTACTAGTGCATGATGGGATACTTGACATCTAATGTATTTTGTACCATTGCCTGTGGACTAAAAAGTCGAGTCACCAGCAACTAACATAACGACATCTGGCCAAAGAATGAAAAACAATTCTGTTAAAGGTCAATCTCGTTTCTCTTTATCTGCCTGAATACTGAAATAGCTTTGTACAGAGTTGACTAGCTACGTTTATACATGATCATACGGAACTGGTGTTCTCCACTGTACAAACATGATAATCAGACATGAGTGAGTTAATCATCCTTTTGGTAACAAGACTCAGACAATGCCTCCTGACAGAATATAATTAACTTACCTTGTCTGAAGACATTTCTGTCCTGCTGACCTTGAGTGTCTTTGTTTAAACTCTTAATTCGTTTAAGATGATACAATACCATTACACGTGATTTATGGAACGCTTGCCTGTTTTAATGTATAAATATGCTGCATTCGCTAATGTTCTTTGGAGTGTGAGCCTGGCCATTGACACAGGACTCCCGCTCCCCTTGTGCAAGTAAAAGAATAAAACTTTGTTTATCTGACGGTACAGTTTGTTTCAGAGTCTTACTCGGAGTCGAGACTTCGACACCGGTGTCCTGGTGCCAATATTTATCCCTCAACCAACATCACTAAAACAGATTATTTGGTCATTATCACATTGCTGCTTCTACCGTATTACAACAGTGACTACATTTCAAAAGTACTTCATTAGCTGTTAAGTGCTTTGGTACATCGTGAAAGGTGCTATATAAATGAAAGTCTTTCTTTTTCTTTTAGATGGTGTTAGTGGGTTAATCAACTGTAGAAAACAACCAGCAGAACCTAATCATGTCCTCAGCTGTTATCTACACCCATTAACTTCTTTCTATTCATTGTCGGGAAGTGGGCGTCACTGGCAAGGCTGGGATGTATTGCCCATCCCTAGTTGCCCTCAAGAAGGTGGTGAGTCTTCTTGAACTGCTGGAGTCCATGTGGTGGAGGCGCTCCCACAATGCTGTTAGTGAGGGAGTTCCCAGCAGATCTCACTGGATAGTGACCAGGCGTGGAGATCTTGACTGCTTTTCCCCTCCCTAGCCCAAGGTACTAAGACCAATTGTAGCATCTCCCTCATAGAAGTTTATAGCACATAGAGAGGCCATTCAGCCCATCGTGTCTATGCCAGCTCTGTGATAGAGCAATCCTAAACTAAATCCACTGCCCTCTTCTCTCCCATCATCTAGTATCTTCCACCGTTTTAAATCTTTATCTAAAAGATGCAATGGTCTCGCCCTCAACCACTCTCAGTGTCAAAGTGTTCCATACTCCAACAACCCACTGTGTAAAGAAGCTTCTCCTAACCTCTCCCCTCACTCTCAGTGATCATTTTAAATTGATGACCCCTCGTCACTGACTTCCCAGAGGAAATAGTCTTTCCCTATTCACTCTTTCAAAACTCTACATAATTTTAAAACCCTCTACTAAATTTCGTCTTAGCCTTCTCTGCTCCAATTGAAATAGTCCCCAGTAGCTCAAGCCTGATAGGGTAGGCGGTGCCTTGGTTTAATATCTCATCCGAAAGACGGCACCTCCAACAGAGCAGCACTCCCTCAGTACTGCGCTGGGAGTGTCGGCTTGGAACATATGTTGAAGTCTCTGGAGTGGGACTTGAACCCACAACCTTCTGACTCAGAGGCGAGAATGCTACTCACTGAGCCATGGCCAACACCCAAGGAGAACAAGGGACAAAAGAAATGCTTAAATTGTTTTTTTTTTTAATAAAAAGCGTAACACAAGGAAGAATATTCAGCCTATATCCACCATCTTTGAGTTTCTCGTCATGAGGCAGTGGTCCATCTGCTTGCACATCAGCGCCAATCAGTATTGTCTTGGAGTCTTCCAGTACCTGGAATGAATAGAAATCAAATTGTGTTTCAATGTAAAGAGTCTCATATTTTCTAACTCCTTCTGAAATCAGTTCTGAAGAATTGAGCTCAGCTTTAACATCCTTCCGTTTCCAATTTTTCAGCAGTGTTTTTCTTCTAGACAGCAAGTGCTGATAACTTCTGAGAAACTGGTTTGGTTTGAAGAAGTTATTGGGCCAGGGCCAGTCAGTCTGAGGGAGCTTTGTAAAGAGATACAGCTGAACTTGGAGTATTGTGGATTCATGACTCTCTATCTGCTGATATTAATTCAGCTCTTGTGACAGCCATCTTAAATTTGACATGAAGCCTTGTAACCTATGGAGGCTTATAATTTGCAACGCCCCATGGCATGCTTTACAATTAGGTGGCGGTCAAGGCTGATTCAAACAGAGGACTGTAGAGAATCTAAAACAACTATACCAACCACAGTGATTGGGAGGAGGTGGGCATATAGAGGAGAAAGAGATCACTATGTACCAACTGAAGGGGCCAGGGGTGGGGTTAAAAAGAGTTCACTATGTGCTTACTGAAAGGGTGCAATGACCGAAAGGAACAGTGGGAGGCCTACTAGTGGGATTAGATCACTCTGTACCAACTAAAGGGACAACGACAACTTGCATTTATAGAGCGCCTTTAACATAGTAATACATTCCAAGGCAATTCACAGGTGCGTTATCAAAACAAAATTTGACACCGAACCACATAAAGAGATATTAGGGCAGAGGACCAAAAGCTTGGTCAAAGATGTAGGTTTTAAGAAACGTCTTAAAGTAGGATAGAGAGGCAGAGGGGTTTAGGGAGGGAATTAAAGAGTTTAGGGCCTATACAGCTGAAGGCACGGCTGCCAATGGTGGAGCGATTAAAATCGGGGATGTTCAAGAACCCAGAATTGGCGGAGCGCAGTGATCGCGGGGGACTGTAGGGCTGGAGATTACAGAGATAAGGAGGGTCGAGGCCATGGAGGGATTTGAAAACAAGGATGAAAATTTTAAAATTGAGGTGTTGCTTAACTGGGAGCCAATGCAGGTCATCGAGCACAGGGGAGATGGGCGAGCGGGACTTGCTGCGAGTTAGGACACAGGCAGCACAGTTTTGGATGGCATCAAGTTTATGGAGGGTAGAACTAGAGAGGCCAGCCAGGAGTGCTTTGGAAAAGTCAAGCCTAGAGGTAACAAAAGGCATGGATGAGGGTTTCAGCAGCAGATGAGCTGAGGCAGAGCCGGAGATGGGCGATGTTACAAAGGTGGAAATGGGCAATCTTAGTGATGGCGCGGATATGAGGTAGGAAGCTCATCTCGTGGTCAAATTTAACACCAAAGTTGCAAATAAATTTCAACACCAAGGTCAGCCTCAGACAGTTGCCAGGGAGAGCGATGGAGTCGGCGGCTAGGGAACAAAGTTTGTGGCAGGAACCGAAGACTTCAAGAACTTTGGAGAGGAAAGGGAGGTTGGAGATGGGGCGATAGTTTGCAAGGACGGAAAGAAAGAAAGACTTGCATTTATATAGCGCCTTTCACGACCACCGGACGTCTCAAAGCACTTTACAGCCAATGAAGTACTTTTGGAGTGGAGTCACTGTTGTAATGTGGGAATGAGGGGTCAAGGGTTGGGTTTTTTTTTGGAGGAGAGGGGAGTTGACGGCAGATTTGAAGGAAAGGGGGACAATACCTGAGGAGAGGGAACCATTAACAATATCAGCTAACATGGGAGCAGGAAGGGAATTTGGGTGGTCTGCAATTTAGTAGGAATAGGGTCGAGGGAGCAGGAAGTGGGTCTCATAGACAAGATGAACTTTGAGAGGGCATGAGGAGAGAAACTCGAGAAATATGCAAATTTAGAGTTAAGGCAGGGGGAAAACGGAGAGGAAGTTAGGCCCGGTCAGCTAGGGGAAGGAAGTAGCAGAGGAAGATCAACATATTTTCTCGATCTTTGTAACAAAAAAGTCCATGAGTTCCTTGCAATTATTGTTGGAGGTGAGGAAAGAGGAGGCAGGAGAAGTTGGTTTGAGAAGACGGTTTGTGGTGGAGAAGAGAAGCCGGGTATTATCTTTGCCTTCCTGGATGATTTTAGAATAGTGGGCGGTTTTAGCGATGGAGAGCAGGCCCCGGTAGTGCTTTATGTGATCTAGTCATATCTGGTGATGGATGGTTAAACCAGTTGTCCGCCAAAGACATTCAAGTCTGCGTCGCTTGGACTTAAGGGAGCAGAGATGAGGGGTATACCAGGGGAACGACTAGGTGAGAGAGTGTAATGGTTTTAGTGGGGACAAGGGCATCAAAGGTGGTGGAGAGGGTGTGATTTAGCAAATCAGTAGCTGCAGAAATGTCATGAAGAATTGTAGGCCAAAGACTAGATAGTTGAGAATTTAAAGTGCGGTGGTAAGGGACTTGAGGGAGAGTTTTTTTTCCAGGGGTGGACACAGAAAGAAGTGGGGTTGGGAGGAGGATGGGGAATATGGGTAGAAAGCTATATAAGGAAATGATCAGAGATTGCCTTATCAGTGACAGTTACTGTGGGATTAACAAGGCCACGTGAGATGACAAGGTCAAGGGGGCGGCCATGTATTTGGGTAGGAGAGTTTATATGGAGTGAGAGATTAAGGGAGGAAAGGAGGGCAGTGAACACAAGAGGAGAGAGAACAAGAAGAGTTGAGGTGGAGGTTGAAATCACCGAGAATGAGATGCAGAGGCAGAGGGAGGAAAGCAAGGAAGATATCTCAGTGAGAAACCCGGTGTGATACTTGTGGACAACAACAACTTGCATTTATATTGCACCTTTAACGTAGTAAAATGTCCCAATGCGCTTCACAGGAGCATTATCAAACAAAATTTGACACTGAGTCACATAAGGAGTTATTAGGACAGGTGAGGTAGGTTTTAAGGAGCATCTTAAAAGGAGGACAGAGAGCTCGAGAGGCGGAGAGGTTTAGGGAGGGAATTGCAGAGCTTAGGGCCAAGCAGCTGAAGGCACGGCCGCCAATGGTGGAGCGATTAAAATGGGGGATGCTCAAGAGGCCAGAATTGGAGGAGCGCAGAGATCTCGGAGGGTTGTGGGGCTGGAGGAGGTTACAGAGATAGGGAGGGGACGAGGCCATGGAGGGATTTGAAAACAAGGATGAGAATTTTAAAAATCGAGGCATTGCTGGACCGGGAGGTAGGTCAATGTAGGTCAGCGAGCACAGGGGTGATGGGTGAATGAGACTTGGTGCTAGTTAGGATACGGGCAGCAGAGTTTTGGATGAGCTCAAGTTTATAGAGAGTGGAAAATGGGAGGCCGGCCAGGAGAACATTAGAATAGTTGAGTCTAGAGGTAACAAAGGCACAGATGAAGGTTTCAGCAGCAGATGAACTGAGGCAGAGCCAGAGACGGATGATGTTACGGAGGTGGAAGTAGGCAGTTTTGATGATGGAGAGGATGTGTGGTCAGCTCATCTCAGGGTCAAATAGGACGCCGAGGTTGCGAATGGACTGGTCCAGCCTCAGACAGTGGCGAGGGAGAGCGATGGAGTCGGCGACTGGGGAACGGAGTTTGTGGTGGGGACCGAAGACAGGTGAAGATCACGCACTATGTCCTGACCATCTCGCTTTGCTCACCTTGAACAGTCCTTTCAACATGATGTCGATAATCTTGTACTGCTGATTAATGTCATTTAATTCAATCATGTTCTTCAATGCGTGCATCTGGTCTTTGCGTTTTGTTTCAAAGAGCTTTCTATCTGAAGAGCAGTGTTGTTCAGGAAAGTATGCAGTGCCATAATTTAGAGATTATACTGCATGGCTTTATTCACAATCCAATGAGTGCACTGTACATGTAATCTTAACACAAGCAAATTCCTGTTCTACTAACCGCCCCCCCCCCCCCCCCCCAACCATAAAACGGATACGAGGTCTGCCAAGTGTCTCTTTTCAGTCGTGAAAAACATTCATTTGAGTTTAAATTTGTGACCGACTCCCCGATGGCTCAGTGAGTAGCTGAACCAAACAGAGCAGGAAGGGCCCAGTCTCAACTCCCGGCCTGTGCGGAGTTAGTTGATCTCATCTGGGGCAGCAGGGGGGCTGCTACAACTGGTCTCTTGGGTACTGTTCTAATTGGTCAGGGTTCCCGCTTCTGACAGCAATCCCTACAGATGTGTGCGTATGTGGACAGTAGTAGGGACTGGTCGGGGCTGTTTCCATGTTATAATTTCTATGTAATGATTTTAAAGGAATTGTAGGTGTACAACTCAATTTTTCCCCTCCCTCCCTCCTATCCACTAGCACCCTCTGGTACCTCATTCCAGTGGTCATTCTTTGTGTGATCCTAAACAGTGTCAGTAGGCTACTCGACAATAGAGTGCATCACAGCAGAGTACAATTCTGTCTTTACATTGGCACAAACGGGGGTCGCTGGCTAGTGTCCAGGCTAGTGGCTAGGACCTTGGCTTTCGATGAAAAAGAGATCAGAACGATACTGTACAAGTCACAGGCATGAACCTCCACTGTGCACCAATCCACTGACCCCTGTACTATCCCAGGACGCAGGGATTATTTGTCATGTTTGTTTTTCCATTCCTATTAGATTGAAAGAGGTAGCAAGATTATATATTATATCCCAGTGAAAAGCCATCAGTGCCAGAAAGGATACAGATTTCTAGACTTGAATCCAAGTTTTGTTTCTGACCATTGGAAGGTCTGAATTCAGTCAACCACATGCTCATCACAATCACACAGGCCTGCAGGACGTCCATGGTCTAAGAGGATACTTTAAAGAAAAATAAACACATTTGTTAAATATCAATGAAACAGATTTATATAAATTATAATTCATAGAAACATATAGAAACATAGAAGATAGGAGCAGGAGTAGGCCATTCAACCCCTTGAGCCTGCTCCGCCATTCGATGAGATCATGGCTGATCATCCAAATTCAGTACCCTGTCCCTGCCTTCTCTCCATATCCCTTGATCCCTTTAGCCTTAAGAAATATATCCAACTCCTTCTTGAATATATTTAATGAATTGGCCTCTACTGCCTTCTGTGGTAGAGAATTCCACAGGTTCACCACTCTCTGGGTGAAGAAATTCCTCCTCATCTCAGTCCTAAATGGCTTACCCCTTATCCTTAGACTGTGACCTCTGGTTCTGGACTCCCCGGCCATCGGGAACATCCTTCCTGCATCTAGTCTGTCTAGTCCTGTTAGAATTTTATAAGTTTCAATGAGATCCCCTCTCATTCTTCTAAACTCCAGTGAGTATAAGCCCAATCGACCCAATCTCTCCTCATACGCCATTACTGCCATCCCGGGTATCAGTCTGGTGAATCTTCGCTGCACTCCCTCCATGGCAAGAACATCCTTCCTCAGATAATTCGATTGGATTCCAGATGGAGTCCATTCAATCTCTCAGTATCGTCCTCAACACAGCAGCAGAATTCTGACTCATCACGAGTCTTCTCACTCACAGGACAATGGATGGAATAAGGAAGTTCGAAAGGCGAGTTTTAGGACTTCTGTGAGAGAGCGTAAAGGGAGTTTCATGCTGCATCAAAAAGTGAACTATCTTCTCTTCCTCACAGACAGTGGTCAAGCACTCCCGGGTCAGCTATAACATAGGCGTGATCAGTGGCAAAGCTAACACTACTCCGTCTCACCCACAACCTCCGACAGGTGTGGCTACGGTGGCACCGTTTTAGCCACATGCAATTCTCAGTAAACACCTTACACACAGACAATACAGGTAAACATACTTCACATGTATGTTAACTTAACCTCTCCCACCATTCAGTGTGAAACTTTGCAGTCTCTTTCACCAAAGTTTGGACTTCAAGCATGATTTTCTCAGACACCACATCTTAGCGCAGCTTCTAGGTTTCTGTCTAGCAGTTGCGTGCGGTACTTTGACTTCATCGGTGATTGCTGAGAATGTTGACTCGCACGAGACTCGCCAGACCCGCCCCCCGCTCTCCCTCCAGACCCTCCCCCCGCTCTCCCTCCAGACCCTCCCCCCGCTCTCCCTCCAGACCCTCCCCCGATCTCCCTCCAGACCCTCCCCCGCTCTCCCTCCAGACCCTCCCCCGCTCTCCCTCCAGACCCTCCCCCGCTCTCCCTCCAGACCCTCCCCCGCTCTCCCTCCAGACCCTCCCCCGCTCTCCCTCCAGACCCTCCCCCGCGCTCCCTCCAGACCCTCCCCCGCTCTCCCTCCAGACCCTCCCGACCCTCCCCCCGCTCTCCCTCCAGACCCTCCCCCCGCTCTCCCTCCAGACCCTCCCCCGCTCTCCCTCCAGACCCTCCCCCGCTCTCCCTCCAGACCCTCCCCCCGCTCTCCCTCCAGACCCTCCCCCGCTCTCCCTCCAGACCCTCCCCCGCTCTCCCTCCAGACCCTGCCCCGCTCTCCCTCCAGACCCTCCCCCGCTCTCCCTCCAGACCCTCCCCCGCTCTCCCTCCAGACCCGCCCCCCGCTCTCCCTCCAGACCCTCCCCCGCTCTCCCTCCAGACCCTCCCCCGCTCTCCCTCCAGACCCTCCCCCGCTCTCCCTCCAGACACTCACCCCGCTCTCCCTCCAGACCCTCCCCCCGCTCTCCCTCCAGACCCTCCCCCGCTCTCCCTCCAGACCCGCCCCCCGCTCTCCCTCCAGACCCTCCCCCCGCTCCCCATCCTGACCCTCCCCCGCTCCCCATCCTGACCCTCCCCCGCTCCCCATCCTGACCCTCCCCCGCTCCCCATCCAGACCCACCCCCGCTCCCCATCCAGACCCACCCCAGCTCCTCATCCAGACCCACCCCCGCTCTAGACCCTCCCCCGCTCTCCCTCCAGACCCGCCCCCCGCTCTCCCTCCAGACCCGCCCCCGCTCTCCCTCGACACCCTCCCCCCGCTCCCCATCCTGACCCACCCCAGCTCCCCATCCTGACCCTCCCCCGCTCCCCATCCTGACCCTCCCCAGCTCCCCATCCTGACCCTCCCCCGCTCCCCATCCAGACCCACCCCAGCTCCACATCCTGACCCACCCCCGCTCCCCATCCTGACCCTCCCCCGCTCCCCATCCTGACCCTCCCCCGCTCCCCATCCTGACCCTCCCCCGCTCCCCATCCAGACCCACCCCAGCTCCCCATCCTGACCCTCCCCAGCTCCCCATCCTGACCCTCCCCCGCTCCCCATCCTGACCACCCCTGCTCTCCATCCTGGCCCACCCCCGCTCCCATCCAGACCCTCCCCCCCTCCCCATCCTGATCCACCCCCGCTCCCCATCCTGATCCACCCCCGCTCCCCATCCTGACCCACCTCAGCTCCCCATCCTGACCCACCCCCGCTCCGCATCCTGACCCACCTCAGCTCCCCATCCTGACCCACCCCCTCTCCCCATCCTGACCCTCCCCCGCTCCCCATCCTGACCCACCCCCGCTCCCCATCCTGACCCACCCCCGCTCCCCATCCTGACCCACCCCCGCTCCCCATCCTGACCCACCCCAGCTCCCCATCCTGACCCACCCCAGCTCCCCATCCTGACCACCCCTGTTCTCCATCCTGACCCACCCCCGCTCCCCATCCAGACCCACCCCAGCTCCTCATCCAGACCCACCCCAGCTCCCCATCCAGACCCACCCCCGCTCTCCCTCCAGACCCTCCCCCATCCTGACCCACCCCCGCTCTCCCTCCAGACCCACCCCCACTCCCCATCCTGACCCACCCCCGCTCCCCATCCTGACCCACCCCCGCTCCCCATCCTGACCCACCCCCGCTCCCCATCCTGACCCACCCCAGCTCCCCATCCTGACCACCCCTGCTCTCCATCCTGACCCACCCCCGCTCCCCATCCAGACCCACCCCAGCTCCCCATCCAGACCCACCCCAGCTCCCCATCCAGACCCACCCCAGCTCCTCATCCAGACCCACCCCAGCTCCCCATCCAGACCCACCCCCGCTCTCCCTCCAGACCCTCCCCCCATCCTGACCCACCCCCGCTCTCCCTCCAGACCCACCCCCGCTCCCCATCCTGACCCACCCCCGCTCCCCATCCTGACCCACCCCCACTCCCCATCCTGACCCACCCCCGCTCCCCATCCTGACCCACCCTCGCTCTCCATCCTGACCCACCCCCGCTCTCCCTCCAGACCCTCCCCCAGCTCCCCATCCTGACCCACCCCCGCTCTCCCTCCAGACCCTCCCCCAGCTCCCCATCCTGACCCACCCCAGCTCCCCATCCAGACCCACCCTCGCTCCCCATCCTGACCCACCCTCGCTCCCCATCCTGACCCACCCCTGCTCTCCATCCAGACCCTCCCGCTTCCCATCCAAACCCACCCCTGCTCCCCATCCAAACCCTCCCCTGCTCCCCATCCAAACCCTCCCCTGCTCCCCATCCAAACCCTCCCCTGCTCCCCATCCAAACCCTCCCCTGCTCCCCATCCAAACCCTCCCCTGCTCCCCATCCAAACCCTCCCCTGCTCCCCATCCAAACCCTCCCCTGCTCCCCATCCAAACCCTCCCCTGCTCCCCATCCAAACCCTCCCCTGCTCCCCATCCAAACCCTCCCCATCTCTCCATCCAGAACCTCCCCCACTCTCCATCCAGAACCTCCCCCACTCTCCATCCATAACGTGGTTGGATGTTGCTCGCCCTTTCCCCTGTTGGAGCGGCTCATTATTGGCTGGGTTTCTTCTGCTGGTCTGGAGCGGTTGTTCCGAATGGACGATGTGACCATGATGAGCGCTCCGCTCTCCGTACAATGTTACTGGTGTTTCCCTGGCGCTGAAGTCTGGCTTTTTCACCCGTGTTACTCACCCGTTTTAGCAGATCATCAATAAGCAGTGACTGAAGAAGTAAATCATACAACCATTACACAACACTCACACTCTCTGCTTTTCGTCAAACCATTTTAACAACCAACGCACAGAGGGTAAAATACACATGCAAACACTTTCTGAACCTGAGTATTGAGATCACGTGCCCAACGATAGTGTCTATTACTCATTTTTTAGTTACTAATTAATAATGCAATTAGCCACATCTCGACACCCAATTAGCCCCATGTAGCTAGCAGCTAACGTATTATTAATTAATAACAATTTTAATTTGTCATACTGCCAGTCCTTTGCTTGCTCGAGTGAGATTTCCAACTGGTGCTTAGCACCAGCTGTCCTGTGGACTTGTGCTTATTAGGAACTCTGCCTGCACCTTTTGTTCAATACTAGCAACGAGAAACAGCAGACCAACAACAAAAGAAAAAATAAACTTCGGTAACTCCTCTTAATGTTTCTGACTTTAGACGTATAGAAGTTTCAGAGAGAGAGAGAAAACTTTTGTCCCATCTATCTGGCTGGGAACCAAGGCCCCAGGGGTGAAAGGGTAGTGATTCACACACATATCTCCCATTTATCCTTCTCCAGATAAAAATGCGAGGATAGTCTGATAATCTGGGAATGTCTGCACTTTGTGATGGATGGCTCAAATAACCGAGTGGCTGAATTTTTAAATTGATCCAAGTATGTTTTCAGAGCACTTGCCAAAATTAAAATTTTCTTTCCCCTGCTTTTAATTTCTTCCTCACTGCTAGAGCTGTTATAGAAAGTTCAATTGCATATACACACTGCCTATCACTTTTTTAAAAACACCTTTTACCATGCAATCACTCACCTTCAATCAATGGCCTGGGGTCAGGTGAACTGTAGTCTATGGAAGCTATTAATCAGCGAGCAAGTGGGCAGTGTCTTACTACAAGGAGGACATTCATGGATTCGTATTCCTCTCATATCTATGCAGCAAAGATTACCACAAGAGTCTTCTCCTGTTCTTTTTCTAAAAAGGAGTTAATCAACCAATGTGTCCACTACTTGAGAGAAAAACAGTTTTAGTATTTCTAGTAACACACGAGGCTTGTTAATTTTGTACCCGTGTCCTGTAGCTGGTACACTGAGGTTGGGGGTGAGGGCGAGAGCGGAGACAGTTTTACCGTATATCTCACCGATGCTGTATCTGACAAGTTCAACACAGGTGGCAGCCCCAATCCTGTGCTCAACAGATGTCCACACATGTTCACTTCTAGCAGGGATGCCTGGATAGCAATCAGGAGTGTAAATCCCAGCTGATTCCCCCACCCCCCACCAAATAACCCAGGGATGCTGAGGCCAACTGCAGGAGTGACACTGGCTGAAGTCAGCTAACTCAAGACCAGAATTGAACCTGGGCCCTTCTGGTCTGTGCAGATCAGCCGCAGATTGACATTACTGAGCCATCAGGGAGCTGATTAGTTATTTTACGAACAGCTTAACTGGAAAGGTTAACAATCATACCAGCTTCCTTTTCATAGAATCACAGAAATTTACAGCACAGAAGGAGGCCATTCGGCCCATCTTGTCCATGCCGGCCGACAAAGATCTATCCAGCCTAATCCCACTTTCCAGCACTTGGTCTGTAGCCCAATGGGTTACGGCACTTCAAGTGCATATCCAAATACTTTAAAAATGCGATGAGGATCTCTGCCTCTACCACCCTTTCAGGCAGTGAGTTCCAGACCCCCACCACCCTCTGGGTGAAAACATTTCTCCTCAAATCCCTTCTAAACCTCCGACCAATTACTTTAAATCTATGCCCCCCGGTTATTGACCCTTCTGCTAAGGGAAATAGTTCCTTCCTATCCACTCTATCTAGACCCCTCATAATTTTATACACCTCAATTAGGTCTCCCCTCATCCTCCTCTGTTTCAAAGAAAACAGACCCAGCCTATCCAATCTTTCCTCATAGCTAAAATTCCCCAGCCCAGGCAGCATCCTCGTAAATCTCCTCTGCAGCCCCTCTAGTGCAATCACATCCTTCCTGTAATGTGGTGACCAGAACTGCATGCAGTATTCTAGCTGCGGCCTAACTAGTGTTTTATACATTTCAAGCATAACCTCCCTGCTCTTATATTCTATGCCTCGGCTAATAAAGGCAAGTATCCCGTATGCCTTCTTAACCACCTTATCTACCTGTTCTGCTACCTTCAGGGATCTGTGGATATGCACTCCTAGGTCCCTCTGATCTTCTGCACTTCTCAGTGTCCTACCATTTATAGTGTATTCCCTGTTGCCTTATTAGCCCTCCCTAAATGCATTACCTCACACTTCTCCAGATTGAATTCCATTTGCCCACCTGACTAGCCCATTGATATCTTCCTGCAGTCTGCAGCTTTATTCTTCATTATCAACCACACGGCCAATTTTTGTATCATCTGCAAACTTCTTAATCATACTTCCTACATTCAACTCCATACCTTTAGACACCCTTTGAACTAGAGTATATACATTTACCAAAATTAAAAAATCCACCTGCATTCCTTAGCTCATCCAGTTAATTGGTCCCTTTGAATGCTGCAAGCTCCCTGATACTCAACTGGTAACACAAGCATGGTGCCAGCAGCAAATTTATTGCAGAGCCTGGTCATTCATCGGTTCAGTGCTGGAAACCAATGTGAGTTTAGGAGCACAGCAGGTAGAGGAGGAGTCTGAGCACTGCAACCCTTGCCTGGTTATAACACAGATCCCCAGCAACCGCGTAACAGCAAATAGCCCAGCGCCAGCCTGAGCGAGCGAGGTTAATATTCCCCCGGCCCCCGAATCAGAGAGCGCAGGAGGAGGCCACTCGGCCCTCCGTGCCTGTACTGGCTCTCTGAACCAGTCCCTGGATACATCGCGCAATAGACAGAAATAATTAGAACTGACGGACCTACCGACGCACCTTTTCTTATAAACCATTCCATGGGCGCAACCCCCCTCCCCCGGCTCGACTGGCGGCGAGAACTCCTGCGCGGCTCCGCGGCAACGCTCTCAGGCCGAGCTCCGCTCAGCTCGGCTCCCACCGCTCGACTGATTCTGCGCATGTGCGCCCGGGCTAACACGCTCCACCAATCAGCTGGTAGATAGGCGCGCGCATGCGCCTCAGGGCTAACACGTTTCACCAATCAGATGGTAGATAGGCGCGCGCATGCGCCCTCGGGCTAACACGCTCGACCAATCAACTATCAAGTAGTCGCGCGCATGCGCCCCCGGCTAACACACTTCACCAATCAGCTGGCAGACAGGCGCACGCATGCGCCCCCCGGGCGAACACGCTCTACCAATCAGGTGGGAGATAGACATGCGCATGCGCCCCCGGGCTAACACGCTCCACCAATCAGCTGGCACAGTCAAGCGCATGCGCCCCCGGGCTAACACTCCACTAATCAACTGGCAGACAGGTAAGCGCATGCGCGGAGGACGGGGCTGGGCATTGTTGGCTGAGTTGCTGGTCTGTCACAACTGGACATAATCAGTGCAGAGTGTGCAATCAGCCCCATATCCCTTTCAGCCCTTCCCTAGCTGGTCCAATGCCACTCATTAAGTAATGTTCCCTTTTTTTTCAAATGTGTAAGATCTTATCTGTATTAAAATTTCATCTCTTACAGTTCTGCAGGTACTGTCTTGGTTCTTCTACAGCCTCTGCAAACTTTGACCAACCTGCATTGAGTTTCTGAATCCAGGTTATTTATGTAGATCAGAAACAGTAGAGTTTACATCAATACATCACTCCAGTCGGATGTCATTTCCTGTCTAGTACCTGTTGCTTTGGCCAATTCCTTAACCATTTCCAAGTTTTATCCAGGTTATCTGCTGTCATAAGCTTGTGCATCATTGTTTTTATGATGTCAAACTTTATTGAAGGCTTTCTGGTGGAATCTTAAGAGTTTCATAGAAAGAAAGAAAGACTTGCATTTCTAGAGCGCCTTTCACGATCACTGGATGTCTCACGCGCTTCACAGCCAATGAAGTATTTTTAAGTGTCGTCACTTGTAATGTAGGAAATGCAGCAGCCAATTTGCGCACAGCAAGCTCCCACAAACAGCAATGTGATAATGACCAGATAAATGTTTTTAGTGATGTTGATTGAGGGATAAATATTGGCCAGGACACCAGGGATAACTCCCCTGCTCTTCTTCGAAATAGTGCCATGGGATCTTTTACGTCCACCTGAGAGAGCAGACGTTAACAGCTCATCCGAAAGACGGCACCTCCGACAGTGCAGCACTCCCTCATCACTGCACTGGAGTGTCAGCCTAGATTTTGGTGCTCAAGTCTCTGGAGTGGTTATACAAGGGGGCCATTTAGCCCACTGCACTTGCGCTGAATCTCCGAAAGAGCCATCAGTCCTATTCCCCTGCCCTTTCCCAATACCCTATTACATTTTTCTTTTTCGACTATTTCTTCAAATTCCCTTTGAAAAGCTACTGCCGATTCTTTAATCCTGGAGGGCTGGCAACCCTCCAGCATTGTCCTGGCATCTCCAGGATTGAAGATTAATCTTCAGGTACTGATGCAAGCAACACCCGGGAGAAAAAGAAAGAAAAGACTTGCACTTATATAGCGCCTTTCACGACCACTGGACGTCTCAAAGCGCTTTACAGCCAATGAAGTACTTTTAGAGTGGAGTCACTGTTGTAATGTGGGATAGGGGCATTAAACAAAATTGTGGGTTTTTTTCATTCTCCTTGAACACTTTCATTTAGTACTGATAAAAAATATTAGAGATGGGGCAAAAAAGGCTGTTTCACGAATAGTCAAGATTAATCCAATTGGGTAACGAAGAGTCTGTTCGCTTTCCAATTGGAGCGTGGGAAGGCCTGGAGGACGGACCAATGGTAGGATGGTTTGAGGTGGGAGGTCACGTGATGAAACCTCCAGGAATACACCCAATCAGAGTTGCTAAACTTAGCAGGGTGGGGAGGACAGCCACGATGGGTCTGCTTGTCGGCCTGATGAAATTTGCCGTACACAGGTCTAAAATATGTAAGATCGCTGAGGAGTTTCTTCAACTGAGCGCTTGCGTTCTGATCTTTAGTCCAAGCCGGGGCAACCATGGAGTGTGACCACGTGGTGTCCAGCAGTTCACTAGAAGCCCACGGTACATTGACTACTTCACGGACCCCAATTTCAAAATTGTCATTTAAAATTTTACTGGCATTCACTTTTAGTTTAGCCAGGGCATCCATTAACCATTTGTGGTGCCCTTCTCTCAGGAGGATGCTTGTAATTGCCCCGATTGGCATGGGACGAAGCCAGATGTTGCAGCCCCTGTTCCACTATCAGAAGGAGCCTGTTTCTCAACTTCTGGGTGCATTTTTTTACCAACAATGTTTCCCTTTGGTCATCTGGTGTGGAGTAAGCAGGTCGTAGGACCTTCTGGTGGGTCTGGGGAAATTTGCCATACAAATCCAAGATGCATAAGGCTGTTGGGTGGAAGAGCCTTTCCTGCTGTTTGACCAGGTTTAGATCGTTTGCATGAATTCTGGTCACTATAGAATATGACCATGTGGTGTCCACCAGTTTGCTTGAAAACTTCAGTGACCGATGGGAACCTCAGGATAATGAATACTTTATTTACCCCAATTTCAAAATATTTGGTTACTGAACTTTAGTTTGGATGGGCTGCTCATTATTCCTTTTAGGAAGGCCCTTATAGTTGTTCTTTCTGGCCTGTGCTGAATAGGACAATTACTGAAGTGCCACGCTGGCTGCTTGCCCACATTTAGAAATTTTAATACATGCCTGGGCGTTCTGAGAGATAACCACAGCCTGCCCACCATTCACTGGAAGTTTTCCATTGCTGAGGAGCAAGTGCTTCGTCAATCCAAATGGACAATTGTTACTTGGAAATGATCAGATATTAATTCTGGTTTGTACGAGCCGCTGTTTATTTTATCAGTTGTGCGCTCTGTTTAGTGTGTGTGGGGGGGGCGGTGTTTGTAGTTGTTGTAGTGGGATTGGGCCTTGGTGTACTCTTTTGATGCACACTAAACCAAATAAACTGTAACTAAACTTAAAACATTAAAGGAAACTTAATAAATTAAATTAAAATTTGGTTGCCGAGGGTGATGATGCACTCCAGTCTCTGCGGTGCCCACCAGTCGCGGAAGGCCTCGAGCGTGCCGGTGGACACCGCGTGCTCCATTTCCAGGGACACCCGGGTGCGAACGTGGCCGCGGAAGAGAGGCAGGCAGTTGGGCCGAACGACCCCCTCGACCGCCCGCTGCCTGGACCAGTTGATGGCCACTTTGGCCAGACCCCAGGAGCAGTCCCCCGAGGAGGTCCCCCCCGACCTGCCCGCTCCACTCCGCACCGGGTGACCAAAGATCAGGAGCGTGGGACTGAAGTGCATGGGCCTTGGTGTAAGGCCATTCGTTATCAGGCTGTACAGGAAACTGAAGTGAAATAAGGGAATGTTTATAAATACTCGAATGATATCATTACCTCTCCCAGGTACACTCGCTAATTCTGTTGGGACCTGCAAGTGCAAAGATATGCAGCTCCACTAGAATATCCATTGTGACTTTATAAAATAGTGATATATCATCATGCCTCCTGAAAAAAAAACTATTAGAATATTTAGGCAAACTTAAAAAAAAGTAGACATTTTTTTAAATACATGCAGCACCCGTACAATATCTTGATCCTTCATGCAACTGTTAGAAATTTGGACTTCCATTCATAAGAATGATTTGATCATCAAGTAAGGAGTGTGATGGAATACTCTCCACTTGCCTGGATGAGTGCAGCTCCAACAACACTCAAGAAGCTCGACACCACCCAGGACAAAGCAGCCCGCTTGATTGGCACCCCACCCACCACCTTAAACATTCACTCCCTCCACCAC
Source organism: Squalus acanthias (assembly GCA_030390025.1). NCBI lineage: Eukaryota > Metazoa > Chordata > Chondrichthyes > Squaliformes > Squalidae > Squalus > Squalus acanthias. The sequence goes on from CM059450.1 coordinate 20,676,559, forward strand.
CGGCTCACCGTGGCTGCAGTGTGTACCATCTACAAGATGCAATGCAGCAACACGCCAAGGCTTCTTCGACAGCACCTCCCAAACCCGCGACCTCGTCCACCTAGAAGGACAAGGGTAGTAGGCGCATGGGAACACCACCACCTCCAAGTCACACACCATCCTGACTTGGAAATATATCGCTGATCCTTCATCGTCGCTGGGTCAAAGTCCTGGAACTCCCTCCCTAACAGCACTGTGGGAGTACCTTCACCACACAGACTGCAGCGGTTCAAGAAAGTGGCTCACCACCACCTTCTCAAGGGCAATTAGGGATGGGCAATAAATGCTGGCCTTGCCAGCGACACCCACATCCCATGAACGAATTAAAAAAAAGTAGGCCATACGGCCCCTCAAGCCTGCTCCACCATTCAATAAGATCATGGCTGATCTTCGACCTCAACTCCACTCTCAAGCCCGATCCCCAAATCCCTCGATTCCCCATGAGTCCAAAAATCTATCGATCTCAGCCTTGCACGTGAAGGTGCCGGGCGAAGGGGAAGGGGTGTTGGGGGTGATAGAGGATACACTGCAGTCCAGTTACTACGAGTGCCAGGGCCGTCCAATACCTCACCCAAAGAGCCATTCCGCACATGATTTATAAGAACATAAGAAATGGGAGCAGGAGTAGGCCATTCGGCCCTTCAATGAGATCATGGCTGATCTTCTGCCTCAACTCCATTCACCGGCCCTATCGCCATATCCCTTGATGCCCTTACTAGTCAGAAATCTATCGACTTGTTTTGAATATACTCAACGACTCAGCATCAACAGCCCTCTGAGGCAGAGAATTCCAAAGATTCACAACCCTCTGAGTGAAGAAATTCCTCATCTCAGTCTTAAATGGCCGACCCCTTATCCTGAGACTATTCCCCCTAGTTCTAGACTCTCCAGCCAGGGGAAACAACCTCTCAGCATCTAACTTGTTGTTTATATGGTCTTCCAGAAGACATTTGATAAGGTTCCATACAAGAGATTATTAGAATAAGTGAGAGAACACAGAATTAGAGGTAACCTTGTGGCATGGGTCAGTAATTGGTTGGGATGCAGGAGACAGAAAGTAGGGATAAAGGGTTTGTTCTCTGGTTGGCGGTATGTGACAAGTGGTGTTCCTCAGGAATCTGTACTGGGGCCTCAGCTTTTCACTATGTTAATGCTTTGAATGAAGGAATAGAGAGTTACATTTCCAAGTTTTCAGATGACACTAAGTTGGGAGGCACAGTAAGCTATGTGGATGGGAGCAGAAAGTTACAAAGGGATATAGACAGACTAAGTAGAGTGGGCAAAACTATGGCAGATAGTGTTCAATGTGGGAAAGTGTTAGGTCATCCACTTTGGATCTTAGAAAGACAAATCAGAATTTTTTCTTAATGGTGAGAGATTAGGAGCTGTGGAGGAGCAAAGGGAATTTGGTGTCCATATACACAAATCACTAAAAGCTAGTGCACAGATACAAAAAGTAATCAAAAGGTTAAAGGTCTTTACCTAAAGGAGGTTGGAATTCAAAAGTGGGGAAATGGAGGGTAGATTTTTGTTAGGTACGGGTATCAAGGGAGATGGAATTGAGGTAAATGGGGTTGAGGTACAGATCAGCCAAGATCTAATTCAATGACAGAAAGGGCTCGAGGGGCTGAATGGACTTGTCCAAGTCCTATATTTCAGGGGAGGGGGCCTTGCCACATTTCCCGCTCTGCAGCTAGGCTAGATGATGCCCCCTGTTGGAAAAGGGGGGTAACTGCAACCACAACCCCACCGCCCGTGCCAGCCTGCCTGTCCTCTGTGGTGCACTCTCCTTCCCTCCCTTAGCACGGTGGCTGACTTATTCCCGGGCCCCAGCCTTAACCAACCAGAGACATTTGTGTGGCTGCAGGCGCACTCGGTCTGCGCCCCATCGGGATCCTGCGCGCCTGTTGGTTAACTGCTCGCAAGTGCAAACGCTTTCATCGCAATATCTCGGCCAAAGGGAAAGGGTGCATTGCAGAGATGGCTTTGCATCTTGGTCGGGAAGTCCTGGCACAAAATGATCTCTCGCTCAAAGCCTGCCGTCGACTCTCCACACCTAAGCTCGGTCACCCCACGGCCAGATTGACGTGGAAGAGGGTGGCCGAGGTAGACTGGAGCAGGAGCTCACTGGCTGTTGCTCCTCGGCCTTGTGACTAAGTGGAGCAGGGCCTGCACGGTGCTGGATTACTTCAGCAGCTCCTGCGGCCAACAGAACGCAAGTCTAAAAAAATAATTCCAAAATCCTTGCGGTGGTGCTGGTGATGCAAAAGGAAAAACATGTTACAAGCAGCATGACTGACCCACAGAAAACTAAACATCATCACATGATTGGCACGGGGCAGGGGAGGGAGGGAGGGAGGGAAGAGACAGAACAGGGTTTACATTCTGTTCGGTATTAGCTGATAAAAGCATACTTGATCCAAGCCCTCAGACAGACGCATAAAGCACGCCTCACTCACTCCCATTTAATTATTTCAAGTACTTCAAACACTGACTGCTTTTTAATGCTGAACACACATCAAGTCACTGCCAAGTTCCAGTGGTAAGGTTTTAGAAATCAAATCACTTTATGTAATAAGCAGTGTTTCATATTGATTTTTTATGGAATTGCCGAACAAATGATTAAAAACAGCCCGGATTCAAAATAACCACTCTTTGTATCTGCAGTTTTACACAAATCCTGATCCTCGTACAATCAAACATAAAAAGTCTTGGCCAATTAAATTGTGTTTATCCGGTTGTCAAAAAGACTTGCATTTCTATAGCGCCTTTCACCACCTCCGGACGTCCCCAAACGCTTTACAGCCAACGCAGTACTTTTTTGAAGTGCGGTCGCTGTTGTAATGTAGGAAACGCGGCAGCCAATTTGCGCACAGCAAGCTCCCGCAAACAGCAATGTGATAGTCTGTTCTTAGTGATGTTGATTGAGGGATAAATGTTGGCCAGGACACCGGGGATAACTCCCCTGCTCTTCTTCGATATAGTGGCCGCGGGATCTTTTATGTCCACCTGAGAGGGCAGACGGGGCCTCGGTGCTACGTCTCATCCGACAGACGTCAGCTCCGACAGTGCAGCGCTGCCTCAGCACTGCACTGGAGTGTCAGCCTGGATTTTTATGCCCCAGTCATTGGAGTGGGACTCGAACCCACAACCTTCTGACTCAGGAGAGGGCGCTGCCCACTGAGCCTCGACTGACATAAAAAGTAACCCAACACCTGCCTATTGGGGTCAGATTCTGTAAAACGCTCTAAAGACTCGAGGATATGTTACATGTTAGATTATTTATGCTTGTATGTTTAGGTCGCTTTTTAAATTGATTAACCAGTGTGTCCCCAATTCCTGCACCATACAAGCAGCAGCAAGGTGACTCTTTAGGCCTCTGGTCACTGGTTCCCTTCAGCTGACTGCTACAAAGTGTCCCAGGCAAATAATTTCTTCAAGAAAAGGCTGGCAGGGGATCCTAGGTTCTGCTGGACAAGCACCAATGTGAAAATCAATGACACAAATTCCACCATACTCTTTCCAGGACCGTGTAGAGTATTCCGAGGGGCTCTGGGCGTTATCTCAGTGCAAGCTCAACTTTGAACTGCCCCAAGATTTCCCTGCAGAAATTTGAGAATGGGTTTTGAATTCTCAGCATAATAAAAAAAAGTCAAATGTAAAAGGGAAATCAATTTCTAAAGACATTAAGTGAGAAATACTGATCAGAGAATCATAGAAATTTACAGCACAGGAGGCCGCCATTCGGCCCATCTTATCCTTGCCGGCCGACAAAGAGCTATCCCGCCTAATCCCACTTTCCTGCTCTTGGTCCGTAGCCCTGTAGGTTACAGCACTTTAAGTGCACATCCAAGTACTTCTTAAATGTGATGAGGGTGTCTACCTCTACCACCCTTTCAGGTAGTGAGTTCCAGACCCCCACCACCCTCTGGGTGAAAACATTTCTCCTCAAATCCCCACTAAACCTCCAACCAATTACTTTAAATCTATGCCCCCTGGTTACAGACCCTTCTGCGAAGGGAAATAGGTCCTTCCTATCCACTCTATCTAGGTCCCTCATAATTTTAAACACCTCAATCAAGTCTCCCCTCAGCCTCCTCTGTTCCAAAGAAAACAACCACAGCCTATCTAATCTTTCTTCATAGCCAAAATTCCCCAGTCCAGGCAACATCCTCGTAAATCTCCTCTGCACCCTCTCTAGTGCAATCACATCCTTCCTGTAATGTGGTGACCAGAACTGTACGCAGTACTCTAACTGTGGCTTAACTAGTGTTTTATACAGTTCAAGCATAACCTCCCTGCTCTTTTATATTTTATGCCTCGGCTAATAAAGGCAAGTATCCCGTATGCCTTCTTAACCACTTTATCTACCTGTCCTGCTACCTTCAGGGATCTGTGGATATGCACGCCAAGATCCCTCTGATCCTCTGGACTTCTCGGTGCCCTACCATTTTATTGTGTATTTCCTTGCCTTGTTAGCCCTCCCTAAATGCATTACCTCACACTTCTCCAGGTTGAATTCCATTTGACTGAACAACTTTTCCCAATAGTATTCAAAAAATTATTCTGGTCAATTTACATCGAGTCTACAGCCCATTTGTGCCGGTGTTTATGCTCCACACGAGCCTCATCGCACCCAATTAGCACAACCTATTCCTTTCTCTCCCTGTTCAATCTTTCCTGATGACTATAACCTCTCAGTTCTGGACCATTCTTGTAAGTCTTTTTTGCATTTTCTCCAGTGCCTCTATATCCTTTTCATAATATGGACATGTTTTAAACATTTTTTGAACATGTTTCTTCTCAATTGACCATCGGACACCTTTAGAGAGAGAGATGTAGAAATGAAAAGTTACTTCATTGAACGACGTCCAAAATAACAGCCAGCCCATCGCAGAATCTTAGCCAGGATTATATTTTCTTGGACATATATTTGGACACCTCAGAGGGGCTGTGAGTTTTAGAAGAGACACTGAAACACTGGAAATTACTGGGTGTAGCAACACCCACAAAAAACATTTTATTAATTTCACATTAAATTATTTTTGTAAATTATACATTCTCTCCTCTTCCCCCTCCCCGCCCCCCACCTTCCCAGAATTGGTCTAGGAATTGATATGATTAAAAGACTTTAAGAAGTGCGATTGGGCCATTTTCCTCGGGTTGCCAACTCTGGTTGTGTGTGCGCGCGCGTGCCTGGAGGTTTCACCCCACTACCTCCCACCGCAAACCACCCTACCCCCGCTCTCCCGCCATTGGTCCATCCTCCAGGCGCACTGCCTTCCCACGGCCAATTGGAAAGGGAACAGACTCGGATACCCAATTGGATTCATCGCGACTGTTACAGAAACAGCCCCAGCCCCCTGGCCATCTGCAATATTTTTATTACCAATAATCGAAAGTGTGCAAAGAAAATGAAAAAATACACAATTTGGTTTAATGCCCTGATGATTTTTCTCCTGGCTGTTGCTCCCAGCGAGTGGCCTGGAGATTAAGCTTTAATTCCTGGAGACTCCAGGCCAATCCTGGAGAGTTGGCAACCCGACAATTTCCATAGCTTTCGATTCTCCGCTTGGCGCCAGAGACGCGCCCCATTCCAAAAGCTTGCGATGGGAGGGGGGGGGGGGGGTCTCATTGCATAGACAACAGAATAAAGAAATGCTGCAATTACAGCTGCACACTCCCAATGGCAAAACAATGAAATCGATCCAACGCAGAGATCCCATAAAACCAGACTAAAGTGTGGACACATGACCCACTGTGACACCATCTTTTATCCTCCAACATGCCCCCGAATGCCAAGACACCTAATCACTACCCTCGTGTGCTAAAGCAATTAGAATAGAATAAGTTACAGCTTAAGAGACCATTTCTGGGTTCAGCATACAAAAGAAAGAAAAATAATCAATAAAATGCACATAGATTTGAGAGGGGATACACGTAAAAAGTAGGTGCGCTCTCGATCTGCAGTTTAAATTATTTTAATTAATATTTTGAACATCGATCTGTAATCGGATGGCATCTCCATAACTTCAGCAAAGGGTCACGTGTTGACCTGTATCTCCGTTATAGAAGCTCTGTGGTCATTCTGGAGAAATATTTTAAAATAGAATATCCATCTTCAAATAGAAACTTCTTTGGGGAAGTGTGTGCACTCTCTTTTTTTCGTACCGTCCCCTATTCAGAAGCGAGGGGTTAGATTTCTAGGAGAGGCGCGGTTCAGGACTGCCCCGACATGTTCCTTCAGACATGGTGATAGACGGCGGTGGGTGGTGGGTGGTGGGGGGGTGGACTCTCCGGTTTCACAGCGTAAAGAGGGCGTCCTCCATCTTTTCCTGCTTCTTCTTTTTGGTCGTATTAACGGGGCCAGGGGCCTCGGTGGGAGGCGAGGGAAGAGACGGCAGCCGCTCCGCTGCTTTCGCCCGCTCTTCCAGGAATTTATCGAATTCTGGAAGAAAAACGTTCTTTATCTTTTTGCGGGGAAAAAAAAATGCAATTTTTCTGCAGCTTAGCATTTAAGATCATTCCTTCAAGCGAGAGCTGGGCCTGTTTCTGGCTGGGGCGGAGATCACCTCTTACACAAGGTGGGCACTGCAGGGAATTCAGTAATCATGAGCATTGAACTGAAGGGAATAAAATTAGAAAAATCAAAGGGGGAAACCCGCAAAAATGCTTTTATGGATATATCAGAGATGGAAACTAAATTGAAAGTTAAATACATTGTTAAAAAGTCAGGATGAATGGTTTTAGCATTTTCAGGAAAGGAGAGGGATTGAAAACAATTTAAAACTAAAATTAAAAACTTCTGAAAGGAAAATTATGGATGAAAAACAAACTGGAAAGAGCACTTTTGGGTCCATTACTCTTCAATTTTTATAAACGGCCTAGACTCGGGTGTCGGGAGCAGCATTATAAAGTTTGCAGGTGATACGAAACTTGGCAAAGAAGTAGATATTGATGAGGATAGTTCTAGGCTTCAGGATGACATAGACAGGATGGTGAAATGGGCAGAAGCATGGCCGATGGAGTTCAATGTGGAGAAGTGTGAAGTGATGCACTTTGGGAGGACTAATATAGAAGGACAGTAAATGGCACGATTTTGAAAAGTGTAGATAATCAGAGAGACCTTGGTGTCCATATACACACACATTCTTAAAAGGTGGCAGGGCAAGTTGATAAGGTGGTTTAAAAAAAAGCATATGGGATACTTGGAAATAGAGGAATAGAATATAAAAGCAGAGAGATCATGCTGGAACTTTATAAATCACGGGTTAGGCCTCAGCTGGAGTATTGTGGACAATTCTGGGCCCCACACTTCAGGAAAGATGTAAAGGCCTTAGAAAGGGTAGAGAGGAGGTTACTAATACTCAAGAACTGAAACCTGCCCAGACAGCGGAAGAAGAAGAAGAAGAAAGTAAATATGAATAGGACACAGTCATTCGATTTCACAGTCGCAGGCACCAGCTCAGATACTGACACTCTGCGTAATTTAGAGGCTAGGATAGCCAACGTAATACCGATATTTAAGGGGGATAGAACATGTCCAGGGAATTATAGACCAGTCAGCTTAACATCGGTGGGAGGAAAAATAATGGAATCCCTACTAAAGGAGAAAATAGAAGAACATCTAGAAACCAAAAACATAGTAATGAATAGTCAGCATGGATTTCAAAAGGGAAAGTCTTGCTTGACCAACCTCATTGAATTTCTTGAAGAGGTAACAGAGAGAGTAGACAATGGTAATGCAGCAGATGTAATTTATCTAGATTTTCAGAAGGCCTTCGATAAGGTACTCCATAATAGATAAAGCGGACACTATCCTGGGTAAAAATTGGGCAATTAAAATGAAACAGAGCATTGATCAATGGTAATTGTCATAACCTGTGACCAGTGACAAAGTTGGGAGCTTTCACTGTACATGGTATTTATTAAAAGTAAAATGTCTTCCAGTTTTCAAGCGATAAAGTTGTGTGGGCAAATTTAGAGAAAAGGATAAAAGTCAGAGATCGAGACTAGAGGGGCTCAGCAATTGGTCAGACGACCTGTAAATGGCATTTCCAATATTGAGAAATGCAAGCAATTATATATACACATTATGAATTGAAAAATATGAATGATAAATTGAAGGGTATGTATACCTTCTCATTCCTATAGATTGATAGCTATTTGAGGGCAAACAAAAAGAGTAAAACAAGAGCAAAACAGAATTTACCTTCACTTGTTACTCCTTCAGAATCCTCTCCCAATTCACCTTTCTAAAATTAAACAGAAGATTTATTAGTCGTTCCTCAGGTGTTTAATATAGAATTCTGTCCTATGTTTTTCTTCTGTCTTCAATGAGTGTCAACTAAAATTGCCTCAATCGCTGAGTGTTTGGTAAAGTGAGTGGGGTCAATGGGAATGTATACTCCACCCACTGTATCTGAAGTAGCCATCGTCATCGACGGCTCAGATACAAAACAGGCATCCCACTTCAGCTGTTACAACTGCACAATATATTTGTGGCCGTCATCATCACCACCAATACTGTGCAGAGAAACGGGGCTAAGGGAAATTAAACAAGGTCATCCCCCAAAATAACATAGCTTTACAGCGCCTGGCTCAAAGAACCGATTAAATCCATCCTACTGTTTGATTCAGGTATTGAGCAACACAAAATCAAATTCACAGCCACTGAGAATCGTAGAATAGTACAGCACAGAAGGAGGCCATTCAGCGCAGCAAGTCTGCGCCGGCTCTTTCGAAGAGCAATCCAGTCAGTCCCACTCCCCCGCTCGTTCCCCACATGGGCTTCGCGAACACCAATGTACTTCAAGGTGAGGAGGCTGCAGTGACAAAGCATCAAAATGAAGTTGATTCAAACCCTGTCTCTCCAGATAGCAGCTTCCCGATCTGAAGTGGATGGAAAGCCAGCCTCGTCTTCCCCCAAATTCACTCACATTCAGCTACAGTTCGACAGCCATGGTGCTTCAGAGCTGGCTTGCAGCATTGGCCTCAACCTATCCCATTCTAAGGGTTTAAGTTCTTCCTCCTCAGAATTTCCCCCATTTAAACTTGGGCGACACCACCGCACACAACTAGACATTGTTACAATAGCAATAATGAAGCACAGTTGTGTGTTCGATTTGATTTCTCCCCCCTCATGGAATGACTTACCTCTATGCTGATAATACCTTCTCGACTCCTGTCTACAAGTTGCATTTGTTTGGACAATGCCTCACAGCTACAGCACAGGAGAAAGTCCGATGAAAGGACTTTAAAACACTAATATAATCGCCGGGGAAGCTCCACCATAACGGGTGTAATGGGCTGAACAGATTATCGTCACATTTGAGGTGATTGAAACAACTGCTTGGAGGTGTGATACCAAGTTTTACATCATCATAGAATCTTACAGCACAGAAGGAGGCCATTCGGCCCATCGTGCCTGTGCCGGCTCTCAGAGCGATCCAATTAGTCCCACTCCCCTGCACTTTCCCCATAGCCCTGCAAATTTTTCATTTTTAAGTATATACAGTGAAACCTGTAAATTACGGACACCTCGGGGACTGGCATCAGCTGTCCATGTTTGTTTGCATGTGTCCTTATTATCCAAATTGTCATTGCATGTATATAAAAATGTTCCCAACAATCTTGAAGAACCAGCGGAGATTGTGATCAGCTTCTAACCAGCTGCAACAATGCCAAGAAAGGTTTCCCGCACGCGCGCCAGCGTTCAGCTTCCCCTTCCTGTGCGTGCGCCAGTGTTCAACTTCCTCTTCCTGTGTGTGTGCCAGTGTTCAACTTCCTCTTCCTGTGCGTGCGCTAGCGTTCAGCTTCCCCTTCCTGTGCGTGCGCCAGCGTTCAGCTTCCCCTTCCTGTGCGTGCGCCAGCGTTCTGTTTCTCTTTCCTGTGCGCGCGCCAGCATTCAACTTCCCTCTTCCTGTGCGTGCGCCAGCATTCAGCTTTCTTCGCGGCCCCCCCCACCCCTGCACGCGCCAGCATTTAGCTTTCTCTCTTCTCTACTCCTTCCCCTTGCCCCTGTTCAGCTTTCCTCCTCCGCATCCCCGACACACGTGTTCACCCCCCCGCGTGCGCCATCTCCCATCCCCTCACTTAGCAGTTATGCAGTCCAAATTCTTGTTTCATTTCAAACTGCGCTCACTTGGAGCAGTGTGTAAAACTTCAGTAATGAACTGTGGTTCTCAGTTCTACTGACCAGCATTAGGGCAGGTCACAGGACATAGACTAAGGGGGAAATGTGACGATCGGTTGTGCTGGCACATTGAAGCTTCCAAAGGCAAGTCTTAGAACGGATCAAGAACATTTGGGAGGGAAATCACAACAGATCACATTACGTGTAGGAGTGAAGCTGCAGTTTTCTGGTCGAGCAGATCGGCTGCAGGAAGACTGACTGATGGCTGGGACTCACAGGCCTGTCCATCACTCTACAGAGCAGCAGAGAGACAGATAGACCAGGGACAGCCATCCACCTTCACTCCCCAAAGCCAAGGCTGCTCAAAGAAGCGGTTCCACCATCAGAAGCCAAGGGAAAGAAGACGACGGCAGGGTTGGGGGGGGGGGGGGGGGGGGGGGTGGGGAGCGGCCAGCAGCCGCTGAAAACGTGTATGGAGGCGGCGCTGGGGCAGGAAAGAACGGCCCCTCTCACTGTTCGCAGGCACATTCCTCGACTCGGGAGGCTGGCGAGGTCAGTGGATGCAGGTCAGCGCGAAGCGCAGCGGCTTTGTGAAAGAAACAGCTTTTGTGGAATGGCGAGCTCTTTACCCAGCATCCATAGCGGCAGAGATACTGCCCTATCTCTGGGACAGAGCCGTGCCAGCATTCAATCCCAGAGATAGAGCCGTTTCTCTGCCGCTATGGATGCTGGGTAAAGAGCTCGCCATTCCACACAAGCCGTTTCTTTCACAAAGCCCGCTGTCGCCTTGTGCCTCATGTTTTAAAGGACGGTACATTGAAGGCTGTCCGTAGTCTGCGAGTGTCCTGGTTTCAGAGTGCCTCTTGTATATTTTACCATGCAAGTTAATTGGGTCTCTCAATAAGGGTCCGTTTTTTGCAGGTGACCATTTTTTGGGAGTGTCCATTTACAGGTTTCACTGTATCTCCATATCACGGATATGCAATGTAATCCGGTTCTTCCAATTAATTCCTGGGTCATTCTCCAAGAATTCCCTTCGCTTGGGTTTCAAAACATCAGCTTTATAGAGAAGCTAGAACATAAGAAGAATACAAGGGCATAAGAATTAGGAGCAGGAGTCGGCCATACAGCCCCTTGAGCCTGCTCCACCATTCAATAAGATCGTGGCTGATCTTCGACCTCAACTCCACTTTCCTGCCCGATCTCTATATCCTTTGATTCCCCTGGAGTCCAAAAATCAATCGATCTCAGCCTTGAATACACTCAACGACTCAGCATCCACAGCCCTCTTGGGTAGAGATTTCCAAAGATTCACAACCCTCTGAGTGAAGAAATTCCTCCTCATCTCAGTCTTAAATGGCCGACCTCTTATCCCGAGACTATGCCCCCTAGTTCTAGACACTCCAGCCAGGGGAAACAACCTCTCAGCATCTACCCTGTCAATCCCCCTCAGAATCTGTATGTTTCAATGAGATCACCTCTCATTCTTCTAAACTCCAGAGAGTATAGACCCATTCTACACAATCTCTCATCATAGGACAGCCCTCTCATCCCAGGAATCAATCTAGTGAACCTTCGTTGCACCGCCTCCAAGGCAAGTATATCCTTCCTTAAATAAGGAGATCAAAACTGTGCACAGTACTCCAGGTGTGGTCTCACCAGAGCCCTGTACAGCTGCAGCAAGACTTCCTTACTCTTGTACTCCAACCCTCTAGCAATAAAGGCCGACATGCCATTTGCCTTCCTAATTGCTTGCTGTACCTGGATGCTAACTCTTTCCTGTACACGCTCTGAATACCAATATTTAATCGTTTCTCACCATTTAAAAAATATTCTGTTTTTCTATTCTTCCTACCAAAGTGAATAACCTCACACTTCCCCACATTATACTCCATCTGCCACCTTATCGCCCACTCACTTAACCTGTCTAGATCCCTTTGCAGGCTCTTTGTCTCCTCCTCAGCTTACTTTTCCACCTAGCTTTGTATCGTCAGCAAATCTGGATACACTACTCGGTCCCTTCATCCAAGTCATTATAAATAGCTGAGGCCCAAGCACTGATCCTTACGGTACCCCACTGCCTGCTAGCCTGCCAATCTGAAAATGACCAGTTTATCCCTACTCTCTGTCTTCTGTCTTTTAACTAATCCTTTATCCATGCTAATACTTTACCCCCAACCCCACCTGCCCTTATCTTGCTTAAGAACCTGTTATGTGGCACCTCATCAAATGCCTTTTGGAAATCCAAATATACGACATCCACTGGTTCCCCTTTATCTAGTTCCCCTGCTAGTTACAGCCTCAAAAAACTCTTAGGTAAATTGTGTTTGACAAATTTATTTTCATAAAACCATGTTAACTCTGCCTAATCATATGATTTTCTAAGTATCCTGTTACCACTTGCTTAATAATGGATTCCAGCATTTTCCCCCGACGACCGATGTCAGGCTAACTGGCCTGTATTTCCCCAGTTTTCTCTCGCCCTCCTTTCTTGAATAGCGAGGTTACATTTGCTACCTTCTAATCTGCAGACCGTTCCAGAATCTAGGGAATTTGGAAAGGTCACAACCAATGCATCCACTATCGCTGCAGCCACCTCTTTTAGAACCCTAGGATGTAGGCCGTCAAGTCCTGGGGATTTGTCGGCTTTTAGTCCCATTAGTTTCTCAAGTACTTTTTCTCTACTGATATTAATTACTTTAAGTTCCTCGCTCTCACTAGCCCCTTGGTTCCCCACTATTTTTGGTATACTTTGTGTGTCTTCTACTGTGAAGACAGATACAAAATATTTGTTTAAAGTCTCTGCCATTTCAGTGTTCCCCAATATAATTTCTCCGTCTTCCAGTGAAGACCACTGTTTGGGGGGTCAGGGGTCAATGCTGAAATGTTTAAGGACAAACAATGAGGTGAAAAAGCAACACCTTCCTCCTTCAGTCATAGATCAATGTATTTGATGTTTTTCCACTTCTGTTAGCTGAAAGAGAAAAGCCTTGGTGTACGTTAAACGTCTGCGTTTGAATGAGCTCAACTGTGGCAGCTCAATGGCGTTTCTGCCAGTAGTCAGAACGAATGTGCCAAGATCTTTTAATCGAATAAGAGAACCTCAAGCTCCCCTTTAAGGTACTGCCTTATCCTGCAGTGTGATTCCATGGGCACCAGCCAGCACTCAGATCTTGCCCAAGTGGCTAGTCGTCATGTGCAAGTCTAAGCAGTGACAGCCATCTGACGACTGGGAGAGGTGGAGGAGAGATCCAGAGTCAATGCAGAACCTGTTCTCAACACACATACACCAGCAGGAGTCATCGCACAGTACTTAGGACTGGAAATCCTGGACCGCCGCGGCAGGGAGGGGGGAGCTCGGGCCAACTGTGCTGTCTCCTACTACAGCCCCAGGGGAGATCAACCAACTTAAGCACAGGCTCGGGATTGATCCGTGGACCTTTCGGGTTGGTATGGCTCAGTACCGCAGCACAGCGAGCCAGCCTCAGGCAGTTCGGTTCAAACCTTCAGAATTCAGCTGTGCCCCATGTGTTGAATGAGCCCCGTGCCCCCCTATTTGAGCGAAAGCGTGAGAGAACGGTTCCAACAAACATCATCGGTGTGCATCCATAGGGAGGTAGAAGGACGGAAAAAAAAAATGGAGAACAAGACTGGCATCTCTGGTCAGGATGGGAAGTGCCTTTCTCAGACAATGCTCGGAATTCACAAAAGCAGCTTTCCTGCTCTGCCACCGCTCCAAAGCACCAATGCTCGTTACGGCTCCTGTCAAATCAAACTTCCATGGAGTTAAAACAATGCAAATTAAAAAGATACCCAAAATTCTCACCACATCTGTGGACAGCCACTGTTCAATGTCATCCATTAGATTTGCCTGAGTGACTGGAATCTGTTACACATAAAAGGGGAAGGGCAGGAGGAAGTTAAACAACAATCAAAACAAAATCATTTAAAAATAATAAAACTGGTAATTAAAACCCACATGTAAAAGCAGGGTACAAAATTAATGTATTTTGTTTGTGCTCCGTCTAGCAGGTCAATTATAACTGCTTTCCATCTAAGAATTTGGAAAATGACCATTTTTTTAAGCGAGACTCCGAAGAATCCCTTCAGGAATTTCATACCTTGCTTTCTAAAATTAAACTGATAAAAATGATAAATTGACTTCACCACACAAAAAAGAAACAAACATACACATCACAGAATTGGTCACAATATTGCAAAAGAAAAATAGTAAATTAAAAGTTAATAATTTATTAAAAAATGAAAATCAACTGAGGAATAGGGTCAGGCTGGTAAGAGAAGGCAGTGATTAGACCGTCTAAAAAAAAAGTTTTATAGACTATCCGTCCCAAAGGATACAGGAAGGAATTGATTATCAACAGGGACAGCCTGTTCATGCACCACCTTCTCTTTCCACCACTGGATGGCCAACTCTGGAGAAGTGACACCTACCGTTCCTGCTGCAAACAGATCAAGGCCAGGACTTGCTGGTTTGGTCCTTTCCCCTCTCGCCTGTGCCGAAGCCACTCGCCACCCACTTGGGACTGAAACTCACCTGAAGTAAGGACGGCCGGAGCGACAGCTAATCCTTGAAGCCTTGCAGGCAGCAGTCGAGCGATCAGCTGCTCGCGCTACATAGACGCCCCCCCCCGGTATCGGAAAGTACAGCAGAATACGCAATCCGGGTCTGCAGTATTCCAGACCAAATAATCAGCTGCACACTATGGCAGCACAACCAGTCACAGACTCGCACTTAGGCCCTGGCGTGGACAAGAGCCGATACATAGCCATTTAAAAAAAAACACATTGCCAGCGGCGATTTCTTTTTTTTTTGTGCTGATCAGGGTGAGAATAGAAAACTTTTCACTTTTGCCATCCATTATCAGGTCAGGTATGGGACGGTTAGAAAGTGCAATGCTCCCTCTACTCTGACCCAACAATACGCCTCAAGGGCCCCCCAACTTCAGAAGGAGGATCAGTATAACCGTGGAATACCAAAGTGCCAAACTGTCAGCAGATAGACGACCCCAAATCTGGTCATAGGACCTTGAAGAGACTGCCATCCTGCGGTCCGAGAGATTTGAACAGAGGGCTCAGAGATTGAAAGGGGACTTGAACCCCTTGCCCACTACTGATGCAGTCCCAAAGCTCCAGGTTGACCACAGTGTTAATATTTTAAGTTATTCTAGACACAAAGTCTTGAACAAAATGCTTAGTAACGTTATATTGTAGCAGTTGTGGGGGAAGGGTGTCACAGTCGGTGGGTCAGCAGTGCAGTAATCCTGAAGCAGAGCTCAGATGCCAAAAAGAAAAAAAAGCCCACGGCCAATACACACACTGCCTTTATCATGTTCGCTTTTAGCAGTGGTTCTGAACCCCTTTCGTTGAAATTGGAAAAGAACTCCAGTCAGATTGACATGCAGCTATGATTCTGACAGTTGTCCATAAGTACAACACCCTACACAGTGAAGAAGATTACATTCCAGAATGGGCAAAGAAAAATTAGACATTTTTGCAAATTTAGAATAAACAGCTGCCACAAGTTAAGTGGCTCATTATTCATCTGTTAGCAAGTCAACGGCTCAGGATCGCCCAACAACACAAGTGATGCAGAGTTGTGTGTTGTGGTCTGCAGGTACAGGATGTCTTGTGACAGCCTGTGCTTTTACAATTGTTTAAGTGCAAGGCCTGCTGAAAAAAAATTGTTCCCGGTAAAGCGAAGTAGAAACCAGCATGCTCCAAGTTCTGAAGCCCGCCAGACAGATTGGATTCAGAGTTACAACACCCCAGGACACAGACAGTATTGAGTGACCTTCACTCGCCTTGATGCACAGAGTTTGCAATACTCAAATTCTGCCAATAAAGTACAATGAAGACGAGAAGCATTTTACAAAGAAATCAATCTGAGAGGAGGGAGAATTAGGCAAAAGGATTTATCAATGTTTACTCTTCGGAAAAGAGAGAATGATGAAATAGTATTTACAATGGGATATTTCAAAAACAAACAAAAAAAGTTAACCAGATTGCTTTAAATGAATTGTTTTTGATCATGGGAAGGTGCAGTAGTGGAGAAGGAGAACGGTGGGTGGGGTGGGGGTGGGAAAAAGAGAAAAGAAAATCAGTCGAGGTTCCTACTCCAAGTTGCGAACCAATGACTTTTGGGATTCAGCTGTGGCAAGATGCCCACTCACTTGCCTCTCAATAGCCTGATAAAACTCAATGCTGGGTCGCAGAAAGTGAAATCGGTGGCCAGCATCCATGGTACAGCAGCACAAGTCAATGGTCAAAGGGAGGGAGAAAGTCTGGTTTGGGAGAGGCCTGGGGGAGTGGGTAGGTGCAAACAGAATTTTTTTTTAAAGTTACCTGTGTAACGGTTAATATTTCCGGTTTACCTTTTCCATTCTCTTAACTACCTTGTATTCCTCTGAGATTGTGGGGGGGGGGAATTTTTACCTGAAAAAAATGGGGTCGTTTGAGCGTGGGGCAGTTAAATTGTTAAAGATCAGATTCTCGACCTGAACCTGCCTCCAACAACCCGCCCACTTCCGGAGGTAGGACAGGGATGGGCAGCCAACCCGCTCCCAGAAGGTGGGACCGAAATTTCAATATTATAATGAGGCCGGAAGCTGCTTCTTTAACCTCCATTTTGTTTTTAAACTGCATCTGGTCGGGTTTCACACACCTCATAAAACCCGGCAGTTACAGCAAGGCATGGGCGGCTGGATCCAGGAGGTAAGTACCTTTACACTTGCCTCCTTGATCAGGGTCCCTGCCTAGCCCCCGTCCCCCCCGCGATCGGAGACCCCCTCACGAGGCCGCCGATCGCCTTCCTGGACCCGCCCCCAATGAGCCAGAGGCCGGCCCGATCCTCTGGTGGCCAGCCCCCATCTCCTCTTGCCTCCCCCACCCCCAATGATCCTGAGGCCGGCCTCGATCTCCTCTTGCCTCCCTCCCCTCCCCTCCCCCCCCGGTTCCGCGACGGTCCCTATCTCTCGCTTCCATCCCCTCCCCCAGTCCCTCGACAGCCCCAATCTCTTGCTTCCCCCACCCCGGTCCTCCGGAGGCCGGCACCAGCCCCCACGACCCCTTCCTCCCTCCTCTGTGCGGCCTAGTGCCGCAGGCCTACCCGCCCGCAGCCAGCCAGCCAGCCTCTCCATCCATCTGGCTGGCCGTGGGTGGGAAACAGAGGCTTCCGATGCAAATCAGGCCCTGCCGTTAAAGTCGGCAGGGCCTGAGGGAAATGCATTCTCCTGGGTTTTCCACCCGCATCGGAACACCCCCCCCACGAAAATGCAGCCCTATCTCTTAGAAGCTTCCTCTCCAAGGTGAAAAACCCGTCTGTCCTTGTAGCTAAACACGAAGAAGAAAGGTATAGAAGGTTATGCTGATTGGGTAAGATGAGGTAGGGCAGGAGGAGGATCGTGTGGAGCATAAACACCGGCACAGGCCAGGTGGGCCGAACGGCCTGTTTCCGTGCTGTAAATACTATGTAATTTGTCAGTTGTAGAAATCCCAAATTATTTTTATTTTTAAGTGGTGTCCTTCCATTAAGGTGCTTTTTTTTGTTGCATGGGAAGGAATAAAAGGAAGGAAGGAAATCGAACAGGAACGTGGACTTTGAGGTCAGAGTTGGAAGGGCAGGGGTGAGGAGGAGTTTCTATCATTCTTTGAACAGGTTTCCCCCCCGCCCCAAATCTTTTTAATTTGATGCAAAACAAAATCAAAAGGAAGCAACGGCAGATTGTAGACACCACCAATTTCACCCGAGACAAGGTCATCACCCAACACTGTCTGAAATGTCACCGAGCAGCCCACCAGGTTAAGGCCCTGAAGGGCAGCAGCTGAACTGCCCAGAGAATATGGTGAAGTCTCACCAATCCTTGGTTTAACATCCAGTCGTCTATTGTTCGGTTTTTGTGCTGATTCAATGCATTCTCCATCTATTTCAGAGAAATCATCACTCAGTAAAAAGGTTAACAACTTTATAAGCCTCTACTTAACTCATCTGAGTCTTTTAAGGACAGAGTATCTTCTCGCCCTTTTTAAAATTAAAAAAAAGTCACCTCTGAGCGAAGCAGGCTAGAAGGACGCAGATCTGTTGAATTAGCCGATTTCTGCAATAAGGGCATTGCAGCCTCTGGGTGACTGAAGGAAGAAAATACAACGGCTACTTGGCCAAACTATCGGAGGCCAGACTCTCCACTGAAATGGGCCCCAAGCAAGGAGTCAATGTCTTCAGGATAGGAAATTGGAAAGTAATCCAAAAAATACTTACCAAGAATTAACGATCAGCTTGACTATCCTTGTGCTCTCTGCTGCCCGTATCCTAACTCGCACCGAGTCCCGTTCGCCCATCACCCCGGTGTTCGCTAACCTACACTGGCTCCCGGTCCGGCAACGCCTTGGATTCTAAAACTCTCATTCTTGTGTTCAAATCCCTCCATAGCCTCACCCCCCTCCCTATCTCTGCAACCTCCTCCAGCCCTACAACCCTCAAGAGATCTCTGTGCTCCTCCAATTCTGGCCTCTTGTGCATCCCTGATTTCCTTCACCCCACCACTGACACCCGTGCCTTCAGCTAGCTCGGCCCTAAACTCTGGAATTCCCTCCCTAAACCTCTCCGCCTCTCTCTCTCTCCTCCTTTAAGACGCTCCTTAGAACCTGTCCTAATATCTCATCGGCTCAGTGTCAAATTTTGCCCGATAACGCTCCTGTGAAGCGCCGTAGGAGGTTTTACGACGTTAAAAGCGCTATATAAATGCAAGTTGTTGTTGCTTTCTACTGTTTGAAAATCTGTGAAGTAGTAAATCTGTGAAGTAGTAAATGGTGATTTTAAGAGAACTTGCTTCCTGTTATTGAGCTCTAGGGTGGGAGGGAGGAGAGAAGTCCTTCATTGGCTGTAAAGCGCTTTGGGACATCCGGTGGTCGTGAAAGGCGCTATAGAAATCTAAGTCTTCCTTTCTTTCTTCTTTCAAACTGAACCGTTGAAGTGATCCCAAGATATACAAGACTAATGTCTGCATCAATGCCGCCAGTAATTCAGCTTCATCCACACTATTTCTCTCCTCATTCATTTGCAAAAATATCTTCTAAAAGTGCTGATGACAAGTGCGGTTCTTCGACCTCTGCTGTATAGTCGAGATCCAATATCCCCAGAGCCTCACCAGACATTGAACAATAAATAGGACACAAATACATACACCACCTGTTCAGAGTTCCTTTGAAATCATTACTTAGCCACACTTGGCCTGTGCTGTACAACTAAGCCCTGATCAAGTGCTGCCTGGCTCCGATTAATTAACCCACGGAAACTTGGAGCTTGGCCGAGTTTTCTCTCTACCCCGAGTTGCAGGTGTGAACAACAATTTCAATTGGATGGGAAGGGAAACTGTCCACTTCTCCTCACTACATAAAGTCTAGTCTCACTTATGTGGGGGGGGAAGATGGGGAGACTTACTTTCATTTCATTTCTCAGGAGCTTTGAAGAGCTGCTGGGGAGAAGACAAATTAAGCCTAACTCTTGGCCCATCCCAAAAGACCTTCTAATATGTTGGCTACAAATTTCAGGTGAATAGCAGCAAACAACCTGCAAAAACTGAATGCCTCCAGTTAGCGTTTACTGTAAATGTATGGAGCAACATGGTGAGAGAACAAGTTTGCATTTACATAGTGCCTTTCACATTCTCAGGACGTCAGAAAGCGATTCACAACAGTTTGAGGTGCTTGAAATTGTTGTTAAGCTAGATCACCTTCTGACTTTCCATTCCTCACCAGCTGCATAGAGTGACACCACTATTCCCCGCCAGAATGGAGTTGATTGGGTAAATCCCCCACCAATCACGCCTGGAGACCGCACTGCTGGGATTGATTTTACGCACAGAATTTGGATTATGTAACTATCCTCCACTCACTGCATTTTTCCTGGAGAAATAATCCTGCTTTTATCAGGAGACTTTGCTGCAGTTTCGGTCATGAGTTCTGTTTGCTGTAGTTCGTAGAGACTCTTCTTAAATAGACTCTGTAGACTGTTTGCTGTAGTCCGCTGTTTAAGTAGACTCTGTTTGCTGTAAAATAGACTGTTTGCTGCAAGTCCTGCCGCACGTCCCACCCAGCCACCAACTCACTGGCTGACACAGTGGGGTCAATAGACACTGTTCCTTCACCTCCGCTCAATATCTCCTCTATCGTGACTGAAACACACCGTCTAGGAGCTGAAGCCAGACCCAAATCCCACCACACTGTGGCACCAGTGTGTTGCTCCACCACCCTCCCCAAGGTTACATCAAGAATGTTCCAAAACTTTCAGATGCACAGATTTCACTTGTTTTTAGAAAATAAAATGGGAATACGTTTAAACAACTCTTAAGCCTCACTTGTTTTGAAAAGCATTGAATTGGATTTTTTTTTTTTTAAATATAAAAATTCTTTCCATTGGTTTTGATGAGGTGAAACCTACCTTGCATTAGCAATTACAAGACAACCCGCGTTTGTTCTATAATATTTATTTAATGAGCTGTGTGGAGGAAGTAGATTTGAAGCAAACACTCACTGCTCCAGTGTTCTGTTGTCGAGTATCCAGCGCTCCCGCCAGTCCGTCAATTGCCTGCGGTTCTTCGTACTTTACACTGAAAGAAAGCCAACATTCCTCTCGTTAGCGGTCGCTTGTTGATAGATGGCTCCACAGCCAGTCTTAGAGGATACAAGAAGTTTAAATACTGACTGGAAAATTCATTATACTAGGGGAGAGAAGGGAAGGAAAGCGGCTCACAAATAGCAAGCTCCATTAAAATTCTCATCCTTGTGTTCACATCCCTCCCAGACCTCGCCCTTCCCTATCTTTGTAACCTCCTCCAGCCCTATGCTCCCCCAATTCTGGCCTCTTGCGCGCCCCCGATTTAATCGCTCCACCATTGGTGACCGTACCTTCAGCTACCGAGGCCTTAAGCTCTGGAATTCCCTCCCGAAACCTCTCCGTGTCTCTTTCCTCCTTTAAGACACTTCTTAAAACCCACCTCTTTATCTGCCCTAATGTCCCATGTGGCTCAGTGTCAAATTTTGTTTGATAACGCTCCCGTGTAGAGCCTTGGGACGTTTTACTACATTAAAGGCACTATATAAATGCAAGTTGTTGTGATGTGTGCCTTGCACATGGGATAATTACTGTTTTAACACTGTACCTCTGTGTTTTCCATTTAAACCACAAGTCTGACTTCGTGTATTTAAAACATTGTAAT
This sequence comes from Squalus acanthias, assembly GCA_030390025.1. NCBI lineage: Eukaryota > Metazoa > Chordata > Chondrichthyes > Squaliformes > Squalidae > Squalus > Squalus acanthias. The sequence goes on from CM059450.1 coordinate 20,697,967, forward strand.
TGAAAGGAAATACAGTCTACCGATTATTAATAGTTGATTTGTGCACAAAAAAATTTAATTATTCGGGACTTCAAATCAAGAGTAGTACCAAAACCAAAAACTGAAGTCCCAGATTTTGCTGGGGGGGAAAAAAAACGGCATCTGAACCATGCTCGCCGTTGTTAATGTGAAAATCGGCCAGCAACCTGTGGCGAGGAAGAGATACCCCGCGAATCGCCACAAGTTGACCACCGATTTGCGCTGCTCCGTTGTTAGCTCCGATGTAATGCCACAGAGGAACTCGAATAGCCCAAACCTCTCAATGATGGTACTCGGTTAGCTTTTTACTTGTGTTAACAGAAATAACTACAGTACTTAACACACCAAGTATTTTTTTCTTTCCAATACTTCAACTGAGTCCGAAGGAAATAACTTTCAACGCTTCTTAAGTATTTGGCCAGGCCATCATAATGGGGCCTTGTTAGGCAAAGGGTTACAGAAACAGGACGGGTAGATTGAGTTAAGACATTAGGCCAGGCCCTCCTAATGGGCAATAAGGTCCAGTAAGTAGCTGAACTATATAGACTAGAAAGATCAGATTTGAGCCCTGGGTTTTATACTAGTCGATCTCAGCCAGGGTAGCTGTAGGACGCACCATTGGGTTCCAGTTGCCTGGATTATTTAAGGGCCAATAAAATGGCATGATTCCCACTCCTGCTGGGACTGCGCATGTTTGGAGAGGATGGGATCGCCCCTCTCCTCCACTGGAATACCCCGCAGACCATTACCGTTCAGGCTCGCACAAATAACGCCCACTCAGCCAAAGTACCTGTGGCACTCTGGGTGCCTATTGAACCATACTCCAAAGCAAGGAGACAACGCCTTCATAAGGAAAGGGGAGGAGGGGGATAACATAACATAAGAAATAGGAGCAGGAGTCGGCCAGTTGGCCCCTCGAGCCTGCTCCGCCATTCAATAAGATCATGGCTGATCTTTGACCTCAACTCCACTTCCCTGCCCGCTCCCCAGAACCCTCGACTCCCTTATTGTTCAAAAATTATGTCCCTTCATAAACCAACATTACTTCTCTATAGTCCAACAGCGCAGCGAGACTAAAGTAAGTGGAAGAGGCTGCAGTGTACAGTGTACAGGTGGAATGGCAATTTTTTAATATTAACGGGGATTCCATTTAGGATAATAATTACATGCGATAAATCTGTATGAGTGCTTAGGGATATAGATAGAGATAGAGATATATAAATAAAAACCATTTACAGAATATCATTTGGGCACACCAAACAGGATATTAAACAGGTAACTGCAATAGGCTTTCATTCCACAACTCTGTACTGTACTCAGTTCAAAAGTTGTTGTATAAACGTGGATATTAAATGTACAGAGATTACAAACACACAGTATCTTTTGCCAGGAACATTCCCTTTCATATAAATTCTTCTAGTCACAAAATTCTTGACCACATGATGGTTAGTACTTTGAAGTCTCAATCCAAATTATGGCATCATACACACTAGTGGCAGAATTGGCTGCAAAAATCAAGTCAACAAGCAGAATAATGGCAAATCAGAATTTACCCAAGGCTACTGTATTCAATTTCAGTTTTGAAAATAATTTGTTTTAATCTGAAACTGTGTTTCAATTTCCTAAAGTTACCGTCACAAACAAAATGGATGTTTTATAGTCCACTTTAATCAGGAGGTTCAGATGACAAAGCTTTTGGTCATCTGTCCTAATATATCACATGGCTCGGTGTCACATTTTGTTTGATAATCGCTCCTGTTTCACTACGTTAAAGGCACTAAATAAATGCAAGTTGTTATTGTTAATACCACAAAATGGATGTTTTATATTTCAATGAAGAGGATTACAATCAAAATAGGCATTTTATATTCCACTTTAAGAGGTACAGATGATACCACAAATGAAAAAAGGTGCCCTTCTCCCTTGAAAGGCAATGATACACTGCAACAAAAGCAAAATACTACGGATGCTGGAAATCTGAAATAAAAACAGAAAATGCTGGAGATACTCAGCAGGTCAGGCAGCATCTGTGGAGAGAGAAACAGAGTTAACGTTTCAGGCCGATGACCCTTCGTCAGAACTGGAAAAAGTTGGAGATGGAACAGGTTTTTAAGCAAGTGCAGGGGCAGGGAAAGGGGGGAGGGGAGGAAAGAACAAAAGGGAAGGTCTGCGATAGGATGGAAGGCAGGAGAGATTAAGAGACAAAAGGGATGATGGTGCGAGGCAAAAGGAGATGGTAATGGGACAAGTTAAGAAACAAAAGATGGCTCTAGATGAGGTGTAAATGGCACTGGCAGAATGAAAGACAGCTGCCATGTGAGAGAGAGAAAGAAAAATGGAAAAAAAAGATGGGGCAGAGGTTATGGTCTGAAATTGTTGAACTCGATGTTGAGTCCAGAAGGCTGTAAAGTGCCTAATCAAAAGATCAGGTGCTGTTCCTCGAGCTTACGTTGAGCTTCATTGGAACAGTGTAAGAGGCCGAGGACGGAGAGGTCTGAGTGGGCGTGGAGCAGAAAATTAAAAAGTGACAGGCGACCGGAAGCTCGGGGTCACCCTTATGGACTGAACGGAGGTGTTCCGCAAAGCGGTCGCCCAATCTGCGTTTGGTCTCCCCAATGTAGAGGAGACCACATCGTGAGCAGCGAATACAGTACACTAAATTGCAAGAAGTACAAGTAAAAATCGCTGTTTCACCTGGAAGGAGTGTTTGGGGCCCTGGACAGTGGGAAGGGAGGAGGTAAAAGCGCAGGTGTTGCATCTCCTGCGCTTGCACGTGAAGGTGCCGGGCGAAGGGGAAGGTGTGTTGGGGGCGATAGAGGATACACTGCAGTCCAGTTACTACGAGTGCCAGGGCCTGTCCAATACCTCACCCAAAGAGCCATTCCGCACATGATTTATAAGAACATAAGAAATAGGAGCAGGAGTCGGCCATTCGGCCCTTCGAGCCTGCTCCGCCATTCAATGAGATCATGGCTAATCTCTGCCTCAACTCCATTCACCGGCCCTATCACCATATCCCTTGATGCCCTTACTAGTCAGAAATCTGTCGACTTCTGTTCTGAATATACCCAATGACTGAGCCTCCACAGCCCTCTGGGGTAGAGAATCCCAAAGATTCACCACCCTCTGTGTGAAGAAGTTTCTTCTCATCTCAGTCCTGAATGGCCTACCCTTTATCCTGAGGCTGTGGCCCCTAGTTCTAGACTCCCCAGCCAAGGGAAACATTCTACCACCATCCACCCTATCAAGCCCTGTAATAATTTTGTATGCTTCAATGAGAATTTGACAATCACGGCAGAGCTCAATCTTGTCCTCACCAGACTTCCACACACAATTTGCAACACAGTTACACAGCGCTCAGAAGTGAGAAACAGTCACGGATTCCCTCCTTCTCCCCCCCCCTTACTCAAAAGGACGCAGAGGCCAAATTGGAGTACCCCTGCCTTGGCATTGAACAATGATAAACCTGGGATTTTGCTAATTTGTATGTCAGGTACAGAAAATAATCATAAAGGCTAATGGAATGGTGGCCTTTATATCTCGAGGACTAGAATACAAGGGGGGTAGAAGTTATGCTGCAGCTATACAAAGCCCTGGTTAGACCACACCTGGAGTACTGAGAGCAGTTCTGGGCACCACACCTTAGGAAGGATATATTGGCCTTGGAGGGAGTGCAGCATAAATTTACCAGAATCATACTTTGATTCCAAGGGTTAAATTACAAGGAGAGATTACACAAATTCGGGTTGTATTCCCTGGAATTTAGAAGGTTACGGGGTGATTTGATCGAAGTTCTCAAGGTAACTGATAGTTTCTCTCTCTATCCACCCTATTTCCGCTGTTTGCCCCCTAGTCCGAGACTCCCCATAGTCTAAAAATTAGAGCCAGGCCTTTCAGGAGTGAAGTTAGGAAACACTTCTACACACAAAGGGTGGGAGAAGTTTGGAACTCTCTTCTGCAAACAGCAGTTGATGCTCGATCAATTGTTAATTTTAAATCGGAGATTGATAGATTTTTGTTAACCAAAGGTATTAAGGGATATGGGGCAAAGGCGGGTATATGGAGTTAGGTCACAGATCAACCATGAGCTCATTGAATAGTGGAACAGGCTCAAGGGACTAAATAGCCTACGTGTGCCTATGTACCATATCAGGCTGTTTACTGATCCACTAAAGCATGAGGGGAGGGCTTAATATAATAGAATCATACAGCACAGGAGGCCATTCATTTACAAAAAGGTAAAATCTTCCATTTTATGTTATCTATACAATGTGTGTACATTCAGGAGCAATGGGATAACAAATGTCATACTATAGCTATCACAAGGAGGACCACACGGCCAAGTACCACATTGCTGCCATCGGTTTTCGCCATTCAAATTTCCAAAGCAAAAGGCAATTAAAAACCTAATAAAATAAATCATGCCGACAGTAAATAAGGTTCATCAGCATTGTGGCAAAAACACAAAAAGTACTGTAACAAAATGAAACTCCCATGAAAGAAATTTCCATTAAAAAGGTTGTCCAAAGAACAAAGAATGAGCTTGCCTTTATACAACGCCTTGGACAGGATTTGAAATGATCCGAGTGCTGTGTTTGTTACGGTAACACTAGTCCGAAGTCTTGGCTTTATTGTAGCACAGTCACCTCAGTCTTTCACGCACTCAGGACACCCACAGAGCTTCACAGCCAATTAATGATGTTTAAACGTCGTCACTTTTGTTTAATAGACAAACGCAGCAGCCAGTTTACACACAGCAAGATCCCACAGCCAGTAATACGATAAATGATCAAGTATCTGAATTGGTGGGACGGGTGAAAGGTTCCATGCTGGCCAGAACACCAGGCAGAAGGGGCCTCGGTTTAACAGCTCATCCAAAAGTCAATGTAGCTCTCCCTCAGGTCAGCCTAGATGACGTAATCAAGTCTTGAAGTGTGGCTTAAACCTATGACCTTCTGACTCAGAGGTGACTGTGCTACAACAAAGCCAAGACTTCAGACTGTTGTTACCATAACAAACACAACACTGAGATCATTTCAAATCCTGTCCTAAAGGGTAACACCATCGTGACACAAGAGTCACATCATAACATTAAATGACACAACATGCTCCTATGTGGTGATGCACATGAATACAAGGCAAGTATTCCTTATATTTATCTTTTATCATGTCTTTGTTTATTATTAACAAAAGCACCTCTGTAGTTATTTCCCCTTCCATTTCTCCACCTCTTCTGAAGACACTGACTTGCACTGGTACTGATCCGGAGGTATTTGATTCCTGGGATGAGAGGGTTGTCCTATGGAGGAGAGATAGAGTAGATTGGGCCTATACTCTCTGGAGTTTAGAAGAATAAGAGGTGATCTCACTGAAACATAAGATTCTGAGGGGGATTGACAGGGTAGATGCGGAGGGGTTGGTTCCCCTGGCTGGAGAGTCTAGAACTAGGGGGCATAGTCTTAGGATAAGGGGTCGGCCATTTAAGACTGAGATGAGGAGGAATTTCTTCACTCAGAGGGTTGTGAATCTTTGGAATTCTCTGCCCCAAAGGGCTGTGGATGCTCAGTCGTTGAGTATATTCAAGGCTGAGAGATGGATTTTTGGACTCTAGGGGAATCAAGGGATATGAGGATCAGGCGGGAAAGTGGAGTTGAGGTTGAAGATCAGCCATGATCTTACTGAATGGCAGAGCAGGCTCGAGGGGCTGTAAGGCCGACTCCTGCTCCTAATTCTGATGTTCTTCTGATACTCCCTGGTACCCAATCCAACTGGTCAGTCCATGTGTGAGCCGATACAGCGAGTGTCATTGGCTATTTACCCACAGAGAGCATTACAGCGGAGTCTTATCCAGCAGTCATTGAATAGGGGTCAGGAGTAGGAATCCTGACTGATTTTTCACTTTCCTATCCTGGGGGTTGGGGGCACGATCAGTGATCAACGAACTCAACAGAAACCGCAGATGGACCTGGGACCTATCATAGAATCTTGTAGCACAGAAGGAGGCTGTTCGGCCCATCCTGCCCGGGCCAGCTCTTTGAAAGAGCTGTCCAATTAGTCGCATCCCAGTGCGGTTTCCCAACGGCTCTGCAAATTTTCTCCCCTTCAAGTATTTATCCAATTCCCCTTTTGAAAGTTATTATTGAATCTGCTTCCACCGCCCTTTCAGGCAGCGCGTTCCAGATCACAACAACTCGCTGCATGAAAAAAAGGTCTCATCTCATTTATATAAATCAGGTCTGATTTATTCTCTATATAAAAATAGATCCAAGGGCCCCTGGTTTTACAGCAAGACAACGGAGCTCAAACCTAACTGGTCAAGACACACCTGTGGCTTCAGCTCACCTGTGAATGTACACGACTGCATAACATTTCAAGGTGGCTCGCTCAGGACAGCACAGTAGGTTGAAGCACCATGGCTCAGTGCCCAACACAACCGAGTTCCCATTTCAGCCGTCCTGCTACAGGGAGGGGAGACGGATGACGGCTCTGCAGCTAATCATAATCATCAGAGGGACAGGAGAGAAAAATTGAGGCACGGTGTACGTGTAAAGCAACTTGAGCAGCAAACACATGAAGCATTGCACATAGCTGCTTCAGGGCCATACAGTACAGAGCCACTCAACACGGACTTCAGTTTACGAACATGCCTCCCGTATTGCTAAGCAAATGCTTCTATATTTAAAAACAGTTATTCAGAGAGAGTCTCAAAATGAGTCCGAGTGCGGTAGCTGTTCACACAGACAAATTCCGAGTCTAGTCACCACAGTTAAAGGAGTAGTTGAGGCCAATAGCAGAGATACATTTTAGGGGAAGCTAGAAAAACACATAAGGGTGAAAGAAATAAGAGGATATGCCAATAGGGTGAGATGAAGAGGGGTGGGAGGAGGCTCGTGTGGAGCATAAACACCGACATAGACCAGTTGGGCCGAATGGCCCGTTTCTGCGCTGTAACTTTATGTAATTCTACGTAAAACAATGTAAATAAGAACATCCAAGTATACTTATGCACATTGGGAGTTAACAAATTCTACATGCGTACACATACGGAAAGTATTCAAATTCTTCCCAAGACAGAGTTTGCTGCCAACGTCCTTGGGATGTGTATAACTGGTCCTACAATTTTGGTCCTTTAAGCTTTTGTTACCCATCCTGCCCAACTACAGGCAACATGATCGTAGAGTTAGAAAAGTCACATTTTGGAATGAACTTCAGTACCACTTGCTCCAGACTCACCCAATTAAGTGGCGCAGGGCAACAATTCCAGGATCGCGATCAAAACCACTGCTTCAGTTTTAGAAGCTTGAGCCAAGTAAAAAAAAAATACATTTTTAAATGAAGTTCTCAGCCAAATCCATTTCAGCTTATTCCAGTCCAGTTGAAAGAGACTGGTTTGGGTCTTTTGCGGTCGAACTTTTCGAAAAAGTGGGGGTCGGTGAACGGGCCGCTGTGAATAATGGCGTTGAGGACGAAGACAAGTGCAACAATCAACAGACTGATGAGGAAAAATGGTATGAAGGCCTTTAGGTGTTTCAAATCCATCGCCGTCAGAGGCTTGAGGACTAGTAACTATTCTGCAACTGAAGAAGGACTTTCACAGGACGGGCTCGAAGCAAAAATAGAACGGGTCTGAAAATAGTCCCAGCACATGTACACGTGGATTAATTCACGAGATCTTGCAACTTTTTTTTTTGAATGACACCTCCAAATAATTGCGTGGCAACGTACGCTGCTTCACGTTCTTTTGCTGGTTATTGTGGGATCGAATTTTTATTAAAGGAATAGTCCAGATCATAACACAGGGTTTACTTTTCAGAGAGCTATTTTCTTCAAATTAATTTGACTTCTTTTCTACAGAGATGATGATGATTTACCCCCCTCCCCCACCGAGTATCCCCAGCATCATTCCCTATTTAAAAGGCCAGGCATGAAATCTGCTCTCAAGTATTCTGGTTACAGCAGAATAGCAGAGGGTGAGGGAAGAATGGAAGGAGAGGGCGGCTCCCGTAGCCCGGGAATGCGGCAGAGAAAGGTTTAGGTGACCCCAGGTGTACAGACCACCCCGCCGGCCGTGCAATGACAGGGGATCCCCACCCCAAGCGCCAGCCCACTCTTCCTCTATTCCAAGTGGCTCTGGTGTAGCCATCCTCTGTGACCCAGCCTCAACAGCTTTTTGAGGGAGAGTGTTACAGATTTCCACTAGCCTTTGTGTGAAGAGGAGCTTCCTGACATCACCCCAGCTCTAATTTTAAGGTTGCGCCTCTTTGTTCTGGACTCTCCCACCAGAGGAAATCGTTTCTCTCTCTCTCTCTCTCTCTACCCTATCAACTCCTTTAATCATCTTAAAACACCTCAATTAGATCATCCCTTAATCTTCTATACTCGAGGGAATACAAGCTTAGTCCACGCAACCTGTCCTCACAATTTAACCCTTTTGCCCCAGTACCATTGTAGTAAATTTGTGCTGATTGAGGTGTTTAAAATGTTAAAGGGCTTCGATAGAGTAGATACAGAGAACCTTTTCTCTCTGATGGAGGAATCAAGAACAAGGGGGACACTATCTTAAAATTAGAGCTAGGCCATTTAGGAGGGAAATCAAGAAAAACTTTTTCCCACACAAAGGGTAGTAGAAATCTGGAATTCTCTGCCCCAAAAAGGCTGTGGATGCCAGGGGACAAATGGAGCTTTCAAGACTGAGATCGATTGATTTTTGTTGAGTAAGGGTATCAAGGAATATGGAGCTAAGGCGGGTAAATGAAGTTGAGGCGCAGATCAGCCATGATCTAACTGAATGGCCGACTCCTGTCCTATGTTTCTATGCTATACCAGATATAGGAAGAACTGATGCTTAACGAGGAGTGCAAAAACTAGGAATACAGTCGATTCTCCAACACGGACATTGGTCATCTTAACAACCATGAAATTTCCAATACTTAGAAAGGCAACGAGTATCGCCTACTACACCAAATGGTCTTGTGGAGGGAAATTTTCAACTAGGAACCGAATTATCAACCGTTATGTACCATGGATTCACCAAGACTCTGCTTCAATTTAGTTAGAGAAACTTATCATCTCTCTCTGCGCAAGATTTAAACTTTGGGTCCAGAAGTAAGTGTTAAAAATGCAATTCCCCCCCACCACCCCCCCATACAGTGACTAGGCAATTTAAAAACATCACCGTGCCCTTTCTGTGGTGCAATGCAATATACGGAAAACTAGCCTCAAGATCTGTGGCGTATACAATCCTCCGGTCATCTGGGTATGTGAACCTGTCTTCAGAAGGTAGGTATACAGGCAATCTTTGACAGTTGTGGAGTCACAGCAGCACAACCATTCCACAGTATAAAATTATATATAGATATAGATATATCTGTATTAATCTACAAAAAGTGACAGTTTAGCGAGTGAATTGGAGGCTGTAGTACAGTACCAAGGATCATAGCTATCTCACAAACCACTCAAGTTTCGATGAATGTTTCGAATGTCATTTGAACACCTTGGTTGGATTACAGCCCACTCCAATATTTCACCAGAGAAAGTAAAGGCATGAAATTCTCTATTGCTCCTTATTTTACTCAAGTCCGCAGCCTACATTTAACCCTTAACCACCCACGTCTCCTCACAGACCCCCTTGCTGCGTGGCTCCACCTGGCACCAGGAGTACGTTGCCCAATGACCACTGCGTGAGCCTAGACAATCCAGTCCATGCCAGACATCCACAAATAGGTCCTTTCCTGATGACGAGTAAATATTCCCCTTCTTCGTGGTCATATTCTTGTCCACCAATACGAATTCCCCAATGGCTGGATCCAGCATGAAGCCACTTACTCCATTTCCTGTAGATAATACCAGCATTGTGGCAATGCCATACAAGGCATAACCAGCTGCTGCAATGTTATGACCTGACTGAAAAGCATCCATCTCATTTGGCTGCTCATGAGTAGCCTTTCTATAAATGGCAATGATTATTCATATGGAAACAAGACATGCATGTTGGAAGATCATCAGAATCCAGCGATTCCTCCAGGAGTGGGAACCATGGTGTATTTTGTCCCTCTGTCAGCGTTGGTAGAACCCTCGCCTCTGAGTCAGAAGGTTGTGGGTTCAAGTCCCACTCCAGAGACTTGAGCACAAAAATATAGGCTGACACTCCAGTGCAGTGCTGAGGGAGTGCTGCACTGTCAGAGGTGCCGTCTTTCAGATGAGAAGTTAAACCGAGACCCCGGCTGCTGTCTCAGGTGGACATAAAAGATCCCACGGCACTATTTCGCAGAGCAGGGGAGTTCTCCCCGGTGTCCTGGCCAATATTTATCCCTCAATCAAAATCACAAAACACATGATCTGCTCATGTGGGAGCTTGCTGTGCGCAAATTGGCTACCACGTTTCCTACATTACAACAGTGACTACTCTTCAAAAGTACTTCATTGGCTGTAAAGCGCTTTGGGATGCCCAGAGGTCATGACAGGCGCTATATAAATGCAAGTTTTTATTTTTTTCTGCCCTCTCAAATGCCATGTCTGGCAACTTATTCCACAACTTTAAGTCTTTGGGTGAGTAAAAGTCTTGCCTAATTTCCCTTCTTGCTCCTAATCCTTACAATAAAACCTATATCCATTGGTATTTAGATCAATATTATCAATTTCCTTCACCCTAATTGTTACGTAGGTTTAAAATGTAAAGCAAAAATATTGTTTTGAAGTCTGACACTTTAGACAGGTTCTGCCTGTAGGGTTGAAGTTCACATATTCCCTTTTTGTCACGTTGTTGGAATTAAATGTTGGCATCGGACTCTCATTCTGATCGGTTGAGGTTTATGTTGCAATTTATAACTGCCATGTGGTTTCTTCATTCCAGTTTTGATGTTTTTTTTTTGCTGGTTTGGAGTTTTTCCTCACACGTGGGGGGTAGGGAGGAATTATTCATCCCTCAATTGAATCTGCGACACACATACTCCTTCATTAAAGAGTAATGCTGTAAAATGACCCAGCTGCCATCTGACACTGGCAGTGGAATCCAAACCCCTGCCTGAAGATCATGCCAAAAGGCAGCGATCTAATGCGTTAGCCTCCTGTCACTCCTGCTTGGACTGCAACAACAATCTTGTACTGACGTAAAGAATATAACCAGGTTGCGCAAAGAGTGATGGCTGAGCTGGGTTGAGTTGCGGAGCTGCAACCCATCCAACATGTTCCACAGCAGAGAATGTCATGAATTTGCTTTCTCCGCTGAAATACTAGACTGGGCCTCATCAAGGCAGAGAATACCTGCATGCTCCAGCGAGAAACCATGCATTGTACTGCTTGGCACTAGCTTCGTTAAGACTTAAAAGAACGGTCTGGTGACCTTGGGGAGGGGAGATATTGGGGCTGACAATGGGGAACAGACAAAATGATTGAAAGTGAAGCAGTCTTTACCCTTGTCAAGCAGAGTGTGGTGAGAATATGGAACTCGCTACCACAGGGAGTGGTTGAAGCGAATAGTATAGATGCATTTAAGGGGAGGCAAGATAAGCATATGAGGGAGAAGGGAATAGACGGTTATGTGGATAAGAGTTAGATGAGGAAAGACGGGCGGAGGCGCGTGTGGAGCATAAACGCCGGCATGGACTGGTTGGGCCGAATGGCCTGTTTCTGTGCTGTAATTCTATGTAAAAGTATTGTAAATTACTCACCCCTCATGTACTCTGTAGCTTAGTGACATAAAATTGCAAGTGAACAAAGCATGATCAGGTCATGCTGAGCCTACCATATGTGGACATTGTGATGAAAAATTTGTAACTGCTATAGGATACAAGATTATATCTTATTGCACTTTTGCAACAGGAATTTGGATTCGACCTGGGAAGATTGAGCTCAAGAACTGTAAACTCGGTCAAATTAACTTGGCTCCAAGTATTTTACTTTGTTTAAGGTGTTATACTTTAAAAGTGTCAGCTGTGGCTCAGTGGGCAGCACTCTCGCCTCGGAGTCAGAAGGTTGTGGGTTCAAGTCCCACTCCAGAGACTGGAGCACAAAAATCTAGGCTGACACTCCAGTGCAGTGCTGAGGGAGCGCTGCACTGTCAGAGGTGCCGTTTTCCAGATGAGACGTTAAACCGAGGCCCCGTCTGCTCTCTCAGGTGGACGTAAAAGATCCCATGGCACTATTTCGAAGAAGAGCAGGGGAGTTATCCCTGGTGAACTCGCCAATATTTATCCCTCAACCAACATCACTAAGACAGATTATCTGGTCATTATCACATTGCTGTTTTTTGGGAGCTTGCTGTGCGTATATTGGCTGCCGCGTTCCCTACATTACAACAGTGACTACACTTCAAAAGTACTTAATTGGCTGTAAAGTGCTTTGGGATGTCCGGTGGTCGTGAAAGGCGCTATAGAAATGCATGTCTTTCTTTACTTTAAATCATGGAACATTGCTCGTGAGCATATTGTCATACTGTCATTGAATTGGCATAACTAAGCTAGCTAGTTAACAACACCCATAACAACAACAATAAGGTATGTCTGGTGCCAGCGCAGCCACACCCAGAAGAGGGAAGAACATTAATGGAAAAGAAATCCTGGGCGAACACATCTGTTGTTTGAAAAAAGAATTGCATTTATATGGCACCTTTCACAACCTCAGGATGTCTCAAAGTGCTTTACTGCCAATGAAGTACTTAGTCACTGTTATAATGTAGGAAACGTGACAGCCAATTTGCGCACAGCAAACTCTCACAAACAGCAATGTGATAATTGCTGTAAATATTGGCCAGGACACTGGGGAAGAGCTCCCCTGCTCTTCTTCGAATATTGCCATTTGATCTTTTACATCCGCCTGAGAGAGCAGACGGGGGCCTCGGTTTAACGTCTCATCCGAAGGACGGCACCTCAGACAGTGCAGCACTCCCGCGGCACTACACTGGAGTGTCAGCCTGGATTTTTGTGCTCATGGCTCTGCAGTGGGGCTTGAACCCACAACCTGCTGACTCAGAGGCGAGAGTGCTACCCACTGAGCCACCGTTAAATGATAACATTTTAAAGGGGGTGCAGAAACACAGATCTGGGGGTTCACATACACAAATTTTTTGACGGTGGCAGGACAAGTTGAGAAGACTGTTAAAAAAGCATAAAGAGAGGCATCGAGTACAAAAGCAAGATATGCTAAACCTTTATAAATCACTAGTTATGCCTCTGCTGGAGGGCTATGGGCAAAGAGCAGGGGAGTGGGACTAATTGGAGAGCTCTTTCAAAGAACCAGCACAGGGACGATGGGCCAAATGGCCTCCTTCTGTGCTGTAAGATTCTATGAGTAAGGCCATTATTTGACCCATCCAGTCAGAACCCCCCCCCCCCCCCCGCACACAGACCCTCATCACATCTACTATTCTTAAATAGTTCCAGGATTTTTATCTCCACTATGCTGCCTGGATATCCATTCCATGTGTTTAGCATTTTTCCTGTGAAGAACATCCTGACGTCAGTCCGAAACTTGCTGGCCTGCATTTTGAATCTGTGCCCACACTTTAGCCGACCTGCCGCTGAAGCCCTCACACAAGCCTGTGTGTCACTTCAACCCGGTTACGCTAATGCTCTCTTAGCCGGCAACCTACCTCAGTTCATCCAACGCTCTGCTGCCTGTGGGAGTGAAAGTCCGCATTACCCGATTCTTTCTGCGCCGTCTGCGAGACCAGCACATGCTGGGTTAGAAGTTAAAACAGCTTTCTGCTGAGCAGGGGTTGTCAATTGGCCGAGAGGATTTCGGGGAAAGGATGACTTGTGGGGAAAGAGAATACCATGTAGTAGGATGTGCAAGAGTCAGTCAGTCATATTTGAATGGGTCAACTTGAGAACTCTGTTGAGGGAGGGGTAGGTTTCATTGCAGCAGTGAAACAATTAGAAGAGTTGAGAGCCTGGGTGTTCAGTTTACATTGTTATTCTGTTGGCATTTGTATATACCTTTGATGTACCAGGATTTATTGATAGGATGCATGGAATGTAGTGATCAAAGGGGAAAATTAGTATAAGAAATGTAAGAAATGTTTGGCAGCACTCACTGGAATCGGAAAGTGTGCATCTCAGCAGCTCTCATACTGGGTTGTGTAGCATGAAAAGACCCGAGCGCTCATACTGGGTTGTGTCGTATGAAAAGACCTGAGCGCTCATACTGGGTTGTGTAGCATGAAAAGACCCGAGCGCTCATACTGGGTTGTGTAGTATGAAAAGACCTGAGCTCTCATACTGGGTTGTGTAGTATGAAAAGACCCGAGCTCTCATACTGGGTTGTGTAGTATGAAAAGACCCGAGCGCTCATACTGGTTTTGTGTAGCATGAGGTTTCAATAAAGACCTGATCCTGCACTACTACAACTGAGTGTGTGTGTAATCTGACATTTAAAGCAATGAAACGGAAAAGAACAAGAAAGCAGTCCAACACTGCCCATATTCTATCTCCACACCGTCCCACTCACCTCTCACCCTCGATAACCACTGCACTACCCACCCCTTCCAATAAACTCAAATTTAAAATTCTCATCCTGGCTTTCAAATCCCTCCACGGCCTCGCCCCTCCCTCCCTATCTCTGTAACCTCCTCCAGCCCTACAACCCTCCGAGATCTCTGCACTTCTCCAATTCCGGCCTTTTGGCGCAACTCCGATTTTCATCGCTCCACCACTGGCGGCCATGTCTTCAGCTGCCTGGGCCCCAAACTCTGGAATTCCCTCCCTAAACCTCTCCGTCTCTCTCTCCTCCTTTAAGACGCACCTTAAAACCTGCCTCTTTGACCGAGCTTTTGGTCACCTGTCCTAGTATCTCTATGTGGGTCAGTGTCAAATTTTGTCTGATAACACTCTTGTGAAGCACCTTGGGGCCTTTCACTGTGTTAAAGGCGCTATATAAATGCAAGCTCTTGTTGATGTAACAGTTTGGTTTTGAAATAATGCCCAGATTTACTTTTTCTATACACTTTAATAATTTAGATATTCGAGATTCCATCTCAGTGCCTTCCTTTCAATACTACTTTCAGTGCTGCACTGTCGGAGGTGCCGTCTTTCGGATGAGACGTTAAACCGAGGCCCCGTCTGCGCTCTCAGGTGGACGTAAAAGATCCCATGGTCACTATTTCGAAGAAGAGCAGGGGAGTTCTCCCTGGTGTCCTGGGCCAATATTTATCCCTCAACCAACATCACTAAACAGATTATCTGGTCATTATCACATTGCTGTTTGTGGGCGCTTGCTGTGCACAAACTGGCTGCCGCGTTTCCCACATTACAACGGTGACTACACTTCAAAAGTACTTCATTGGCTGTAAAGCGCTTTGAGACGTCCGGTGGTCGTGAAAGGCGCTATAGAAATGCAAGTCTTTCTTTCTTTTATGGAGATTCCTCCAGTCTTTCCTCAGAACTCAATCCTCATTCAGTAGGGATCAGCCTCTGAATGAGGTCTGTCTGACACGTTAAACTATTTATTTTTCCTCATTCAGTTGCTGTGTATTTTCTGTTTTTTTGTTTTAACTTCTAAATTGATGGGAAATCACAAGACGGGGGAAATTATGCAACACACCAGATGGGCCGCTACTCACTTCTTGCGCTGATCCGCCAAGGAGCTGCTTCTGGTCTGTGCAAACATGTCGAACTCTTCCTCCTCAGTTTTGGGATGGCTGCTGTTCTCCAAGGACTTCAGTGTTGCACTCACACCGTCTCCTGCAACGCCTAAATGTGCAGAAATCCCAGTTAACAGCCAACGCAATACTTCTCAGACAATGCAATCTGAACAGCCCGATTTCTCCACAACACTGGGGAAAACAGGACTGAGTTGAGTCAACGTTAAAATGGAACTTTACACTGGTTTAGAGGAAGATGTTTTGGGAGTTATTACATCGAATTAACAGCACCAACAGGCCATTTGGCCCAACTGGTCTATGCTGGCATTTGTGCTCCACACCAGCCTCCTCCCAGCCCTCTTCATCTCAGCCTATCAGCATATCCTTCTATTCCTTTCTCCCTCATGTATTTATCCAGCTTCCCCTTAAATGCATCCATGTTATTCACCTCAACTACTCCTTGTGGTAGTGAGTTCCACATTCTAATCAATCACTCTCTGGGGAAAGACATTCTCCTCAATTCCCTATTGGATTTATTAGCGACTATCTTATATTTATGGCCCCTAGCTTTGCTCTCCCCGACAAGTAGAAACATCTTCTTTGCATTGTTCATTAATATTGCAATTCTAACATAAAACACAACATGAAACAGATGCATTTTCTCCCAACTTTCTGCAGCATTCTACTTTGCTGAAGTCACCAACTCCGTTCCACAGCCCTCTCTTGTGCGTCAGCAAGCGATCACTGCAGTGGTTAAATGCACCATGCTGTGGGGCACGGAGCCATAAACACTAGGAAGGTCGAGCTTCTAAATCGGCTTTTGTCCTCAATCAATCAGTGAAGGCGACAGTGGTGGTGCTACAGCTAGCAACCATGTCCCTAGGCTGGGAAGGGAGAAATCTGGCTGGTTTGCAGCTCCTACTTTGCTGTTCCTCTGCTTACCTTCAGCTCCCTGTGCACCCAAGTGCTCAGATATTTCAGCCCCTCAGTCTCAACCAAACATAAATTTATGCTACCCGATAATTTTTTTTTTTTTTTTTTTAAAAAGAGTATACTCATGGTGAGAGGTCTCCCTGAAGTTACCAGAAACCAGTTAATGTACAGTAAAGTGCGGTTGGATTGCTTGTTTGCAACAGAAGCTGTCCATTTAAAGTAATCTAATTGGAGTATATCTGTAGTCAGGAGAAACTTCTTTACCCAGAGTGGTTAGACGGTGGAACTCGCTACCACAGGGAGTACTCGAAGCGAATAGAACAGATACATTTAAGGAGAAAGGAATCGAAGGATATGCTGATAGGGTTTGATGAAGAGGGGTGGGAGGAGGCTGGTGTGGAGCATGGACCAGTTGGGCCGAATGGCCTGTTTCTGTGCTGTAGACTCAGCACCGAGGAAGGCTATAGACTAAACGGTCAAGGCCTCAATGCGAGTTACAAGCAGCCGACCCCCGACAAGGAACAATAAGACGACAGGATCAGGCTTGGCTGCGATAGTTTCCACAGATACTGACCAGGCTCAAGGAGAATGGTCACCTGTATGACGGAAATGCTGGGAATGAGGGAGACAGGACGGCTAATGTGGGGGGGGAGGGACTGCAGAAACCGGGGATTGCGAGGGGGTAAAATGGAGATTACGAGAGTTGTGAATCTGCCCGAAAGTGCTGTGGATGCCGAGTGGTTGAGTATATTCAAGGCTGAGAGAGATAGATTTTTGGACTCTCGGGGGAAATCGAGGGATATGGGGATCGGGCAGGAAAGTGGAGTTGAGGTCAGCCATGATCGCATTGGATGGCGGAGCAGGCTCGAAGGGCCGTATGGCCGACTCCTGCTCCTAATTCTTATGTTTTTATGTACCGGAGAGGCGCTGCTGCCTGTGAAACTATACGCAGCATCTTTGGGAGAGGCAGGGGTAATGCAGTCTTTGTCTCCTCTTCCCAATGTTAATCACCAACTGAGAACCAATACTTACTGAGCCCTGCCATCTGTGTTGGGAGATTAGAGGCAGTCACTGGGGTGACAACAGCTGGAGAGCTTGGCGTAAGATTTATTAAACTATCTGCATTCTCTGAAGCACTGGGCACCTTGAGAGAAAGGGTGAGAGAGAGAGAGAGAATTAACTTATGACATACTGGCAGTTTAATGCAAAGCTAACACAAGAGGAAAAGTACCAACAAATAAATTCTAAAGCCAACCAAGAGATCAAATACGTGGAAACCTGAAATGGGAAAAGGAAGAGATATGGGATGTCATCAAGTTGGGAAGATGCACCTCATCAGTCTGGAAAGGAAGTCGATTCTGTGCCTGCAGATCTCATGAGCTGATTTTGCTGCATCAGATGCTCCCAATTTGGCACAATTTACACGTGGCTTTACCGAGTGAAAATACTGAGTATTATTGAGTGCCAGTGGGATGACAAGTCATAGAATCATACAGCACAGAAGGAGGCCATTAAGCCCATCGCGCCAGTGCCGGCTCTTTGAAAGAGCTCTCCGATTAGTTCAACTCCCCTACCCTTTCCCTACTGTAGTCCTGCAAATTTTTCCTTTTCAAGTATTTATCCAATTCCTTTTTGAAAATGATTATTGGATCTGCTTCCACCACTCTTTCAGGTAGTGCATTCCAGAGTAAAGAAAAATCTCCGCACCTCCCCACTGGGTTGTACCTGAAATCATTTGTTCTAGGATCCAGAAGAACTGATACAATCTTGCAACCAGCACACACACAAAACGGGGCGTGAGGACCCCGCATCTGTCTCGATCCCAGCCTCCAACAAGATTTTCCATTGATGGGGCTTGTTAAGCCCGCCCTGAGAGGTTCCCGGCCAATTAGAGGAAGCGGGTCTGGTGACGTCATTTGATGACGCGTCATCAGCCGGTTCCCTTAAAGGGGCCATGTCCACATCCATTTTGACAGTTGTGCTGTCAGTGTTCTACAGCATTGAGATGCTGACATTCACTGCACAAAGGTGCACAGCTGCTCCCAGGCTCTCCCATGACTCCCTCCATATGCTTATGGAGGGAGTCACAGCACGCAGGGAGGCTCCCTTCCCTTCCAATGGGCAGAAGAGACCTTCCCAGGAGATCAACGCAGCCTGGTGACACATTGCAGATTGCAGAGGAGGGCACAAGCAGGGATGTCGTCAGGACGGCCAGGCTGCAGTGGCGCAAACCTTTCAATGGTCAAAGTGGACCACGAAACGTTACTGCAAAGCCACACTCAACCTCATCCTCCTGTGCCACTCATCACATCCCCATCACTCTGCCTTCCCTACCATACTCCTGCACATCCTTACTCACACCAACTTAACTTGCACCTCCACCCATCCCTCGCTATCTACGTGACCACTTCCTTCTCACTAGCCGCCCCTCACACTCATCCTTGTCCAATCATTCAAACTAACACCACACAAGGGTAGACACTGTGTGCTTTAGCCAATGTTCGTGTAAAGTTTCTGTTAATGTGTTGTCAAGCATTGAAATCCTTATTTTCACCACTTTGCCTTCTTGTGTGCACCTTTAGAAGTATCTTAGTGAGTTCCAATGAATGGTGAGACATACCACCATTTGTGGGGGGGGGGGGGGAATGTTAAGTGTGACAGGAATGGCTTGGACATTGTAGAGATGCTTTATGGTGCTGGTGTGGTGGCAACCTGGTGCATCATGTGGCAGCCAGGGTGTACAGTGTTAAATGAAGCAAATCTGGCCATGG
This sequence comes from Squalus acanthias, assembly GCA_030390025.1. Classification (NCBI taxonomy): domain Eukaryota; kingdom Metazoa; phylum Chordata; class Chondrichthyes; order Squaliformes; family Squalidae; genus Squalus; species Squalus acanthias. Next base: position 20,717,266 of record CM059450.1, read on the forward strand.
TGAGGCCATCGCTGGCGTCCCGGGCAGCAATGTGCATGGGTGATGATGCCCTGTGTCCAGTGCAGCATCAGTTGATTGCAGAGAAGGTTAGTGTTGATGTTGGTTCTGCTGGCGTGCCTGGGGCTGATGGTGTTGGGGCTGATGGTGTTGGGGCTGATGGTGTTGGGGCTGATGGTGTTGGGGCTGATGGTGTTGGGGCTGATGGTGTTGGGATTCTGAGGACCAAGGTGAGATTTTTTTCCAAGGGCACCGATGCCGATGGTGAAGTTGAGATGACAGAAGCGATCCATCAATGGTGAGAGAGCTTGTTCCAAAGAGGCGACACTGGATAGAGAGTTTGCTCCAAACACTTGTTAGCTGCATAAAGGTCAATCTGTCTTCTAAATGCAGTAAGCAATAGCTTCTGAGCTTGGAAAGTGAAGACCTATGAAATGGGAGCTTTCATGGAACATTTGCAGTTGTCAGATTAGTAAATCATTCTATGTTGACAACACCCAACCTACTTACCTGACAGGATACCCGCTCTCCGGGAACCTCGTTAAAAACCTGGTAAAATGCTAAGTACATGGGAAAATGGTTCTTAACTACCTTTTAACAAACTTTTTAAGTATCTAAATTGGCTGACCCGCCGCTTGGTGTCGGGTCTGTTCAGGGATGACAGACCCGACACTTGGGAAACTGACAAGGAGGCGGGTTTACAGCAGGATACCGACCCGCTGTCAATCTTTGTGATTTTGACAGCGGACCCGCCTCCAAACCTATACTCTGAGCGCCGGTAAAATTCCGGCCAACAGATCCGTTTCACACTTCAAGCAACATACACACAATGTCATCTACCTTTAGTCTGAGATACACATGGCACATGTCATGTGTCGGCAGTGACTCAAACTAGAAGATTGGTTAACTTTATTCCAAGAGTTGAACTGTACTCACTCGATTAGCAGCATTCTGTCCAGTTCTGAACCTTTCAAACCTGGAAAAAAAAAACAAGAAAGATAGAATCGGTGAAGTAGGCACGAGATATATACTTCAAGGAGAAAAATTTGCAGAGCTATGGGAAAAGAGCTGGGGAGTGGGACTAATTGAACAGCTCTTTCAAAGAGCCGGCACAAGCATGATGGGCCGAATGGCCTACTTCTGTGCTGTACCATTCTATGATGTGGAGATGCCAGTGTTGGACTGGGGTGGACAAATGTGAGAAGTCGCACAACACCAGGTTATAGTCCAACAGCTTTATTTGAAATCACAAGCTTTCGGAGCGCTGCTCCTTCGTCAGGTGAAGTGAAGAGATGCATATAGGCACAGCATATATAGTCAGAGAACACTGCCAGATGATTACAGTTAATCTTCTAACTGCCCTTTATCACACCTCTCTGACTATATATGCTGTGCCTATATGCATCTCTTCACTTCACCTGACGAAGGAGCAGTGCTCCGAAAGCTTGTGATTTCAAATAAAGCTGTTGGACTATAACCTGGTGTTGTGCGACGTATCATTCGATGAGAAGGCACTGGAAATTTCCAGTCCTTACAACTTTCAGTCAAATCAGAGGCAGATCCCACAAGCACCAAATTCTCAACCAGTCTAAAATCTTACAAACTTCATGCCAGGATATATAATCTCTGAGAAAAACCCCGACAGTCTGGGCACATTGGGTGTTAAAAAATTAGACAGTACCTTGGCAAGGCACCAAAATGTGGGTTATGGCAAGAGAGAGAGAGAGAGAGACATGAAAAAAAAATGATTTCTCTTTTATCTGAATTTTATATAAAGGGAGCAGGAATCACCGATTTTTCTGCCCTGTGGGGAACCACCTAGCCTAGAGTTGAGGATTTCCCCATTATAATCAGGAACTTCATTCCACTATATAATCACGAACTTCATGTGGGGGAATTTCAGGCACAAACATCACACTCTGTACAACATCAATATAGATTAATACAGCACAGAGGAGGCCATTCGGCCCATCGTGTCTGCGCCGGCTCTTTGAAAGAGCAATCCAGTTAGTCCCACTCCCCTGCTCTTTCCCCATAGCCCTGCATTTTTCCACCCCCCCCCCTTCAAGTATTTATCCAATTCCCCTTTGAAAGTGATTACTGAATCTGCTTCCATCACCCTTTCAAGCAGCGCATTCCAGATCACAACTCGCTGCGTAAAAAAAAAAAAATTCTCCTTATTTCCCCTCCCACCCCGTTTTTTTTTGGCCAATATCTTAAATCTGTGACCTCTGGTTACCGACCCTCCTGCCAGTGGAAACAGTTTCTCCCCATCTACTCTATCAAAACCCCTCATAATTTTGAAGACCTCTATTAAATCGCCCCTTAATCTTCTCTGCTCTAATGAGAACAATCCCAGTTTTTCTAGTCGCTCCACATCACTGAAGCCCCTCATCCCAGGTGCCATTCTAGTAAATCCCCTCTGCATCCTCTCCAAGGCCTTGACATCCTTCCTAAAGTGTGGCGCCCAGAATTGGACACAATACTCCAGCTGAGGCCTAACTCACCAGTGATGTGTCATTTTATTGAGCTGCAGACCCTTTGCGCTGAGATATGTACCAGTTGTACATGCCCAACTCCACCCAAATTCATGCAAAATATTAATTACATAAAAACAGCTTGCGAAGGAGTGTCAGCTGTGGCTCAATGGGTAGCACGCTCACCACGGAGTCAGTAGGTGGTGGGTTCAAGCCCCACTGGAGCACATAATCCAGGCTGACGCTCCAGTGCAGTACTGAGGGAGGTGCTGTCTTTCAGGTGGATCTAGAAGATTCCAAAGCACTATTTCGAAGAAGAGCAGGGGAGTTTCTCCCCGGTGTCCTGGCCAATACTTATCCCTCAATCAACATCACTAAAACAGATTATCTGGTCATGATCACATTACTATTTGCAGGACCTTGCTGTGCGCAAATAAGAACATAAGGAATAGGAGCAGGAATAGGCCACTTGGCCACTTGAGCCTGCTCCGCCATTCAATAAGATCATGGCTGATCTTGGGCTCAAAGCCACTTCCCTGCCCGCTCCCCATAACCCTTCACTCCCTTATCTTGCAAAAATCTGTCTCTCTCCACCTTAAATGAATTTAATGACCCAGCCTCCACAGCTCTCTGGGGCAGAGAATTCCACAGATTTACGACCCTCAGAAGAAATTCCTCCTCATCTCAGTTCTAAAAGGGCGACCCTTTATTCTGAAACTATGCCCCCGAGTTCTAGATTTCCCCACGAGGGGAAACATCCTCTCTGCATCTACCTTGTCGAGCCCCCTCAGTATCTTATATGTTTCAATAAGGTCCCCTCTCATTCTTCTAAATTCCAATGCGTATAGGCCCAGCCTACTCAATATTTCCTCATAAGTCAACCCCCTCATCTCAGGAATCAACCGAGTGAACCTTCTCTGAACTGCCTCCAATACAAGTATATCCTTCCTTAAATAAGGAGACCAAAACTGTACGCAGTACTCAAGGTGTGGTCTCACCAATACCCTGTACAGTTGTAGCAGGACTTCCCTGCTTTTATACTCCAACCCCCTTGCAATAAAGGCTGCCAAGTTTCCTACATTATAACAGTGACTACACTTCAAAAAAGTGTCACTGGCTGTAAAGCGCTTTGGGACATCCTGAGATCGCGAAAGGCGCTATATAAATGCAAATTCTCTCTTTTAACGCAAAGGTCCACTCAATGTTCCTGAAAAAGTGCACGGTAGATTACCTGTCGTATCGGAGGAATATGTTATTGAGATTGTCATTGACGTGCAATAGATCCTCTGTCACCTGCTCATTGGTCACTCTCGAGATGAGTTCCAGGATCCTCTGCTGCATCGCTCGACACGTTCGGTTCAGCTCCTGGTGTGGAAAACGGCTAATTGTATATAACTGCTATAAAGTACTAAACAGCACAGTTATACTTTCTGCAGGCAGGGCAGAGATGATTTATCTTGAGGCGGAAGTTTAAATATTAAACCAACTTCCTCATTTTTTTTTTGCAAATTCTGTCCCCCTCCTGAAAGTCTGGACTCCTTGCTCCACGAGTGCCAGTCACCTTCGCCCCAAGTGGCTGTTCTTCCTGCTCGGACCTGGACAATGACAATCTCAGCAGGCTAGTCGACCAGCTTAACTTCACACATCCGCACCAACAGTTAGGGTCACTGGAGCCCATTCAGAAGGAGTAGCCCTGGTCAATTTTCTCATTAGCCGCAGGGTGCGGAGGCCAATTGTAGCCCCCTTACCACTGACATCAGCCAAGTTAGCACAGAACAGGAATTGAACCCAGGAACCCACTGGTCTCCATTACTCAGCTGCAGTCTCGATAAACTTGCTGCGCCATTGAGGGAATGCCCCAAATATTTTCCATTTGAATAGCGCTCAATTGACACAAGGGCAGGTTTTGCACATTTACAGTGTTAGCTTCCGTTCACCTCTTCCTCCTCTCCTATTCCAAGCTTCTGTTAACCACGGAGTCAGAACTTGGGGGGGATTAGGAGTATAAATGTCATTTGTTTAGAACACAAGAATTAGGAGCAGGAGTAGGCCATTCGAGCCTGCTCCGCCATTCAAGAAGATCCTGGCTGATCTTTTACTTCAGATCCACCTTCGTGCCCGATCCCCATATCCCTGGGTTCCCTTAGTATCCAACATGATGTTTTAATTGGTGCAATATGAAGACTAATCTTCTGGTCATTAAGTTTTAGGTATGGATTACTAGATTATGGCTTAAACTATCAAAGGTTAAAGATGCCAAGGAGGCTCACGTCAACCACCTTCTCGAGGGCAATTAGGGATGGGCAATAAATGCTGGCCTTGCCAGCGACGCCCACATCCCATGAACGAAAAAACCAAACTCAGGGGGGGGCATGGACTCGAGGTCAGAAGAGGGAAGGGGATAGTACAGGTTTGGCTACTTGACACAGTGTGTGGAACAGACCTGTCAAAGGAGACAGTGGCAACAAAGAGGAAAGGGGCTAGATAGAACTAATTGAAAGGAGATAAAGTATAGCATGATTTTTTTTGAACTTTGGGACTGGCCAGATGGGCCATGATTTGTTTTCTCCCCGGTCCAGTGCAGCCCTACATTCACGGGATATGGAGCAAAGGCGGGTAAATGAAGTTGAGGTACAGATAAGCCGTAATCTAATTGAATACAGAAACAGGCTCGAGTGGTTGAACGGCCTGTTCCGATCTTAACACATTGCTTCACCTGTAGTAGTTCAAGGTCGGAGGAATCTTCTTGACCTGGGACCATCTCAGTCAGCATTTCAGACATCACCTTTACATTACCATTAACAACATCCAGTTCACTCCGCAGTTTAGAGGCCTGCAAAAACACACACATTTAAAATCTAGCCTAAAATTCAAGTGGACTTTGACTGGTGCAGCTTAATTATTCTAACTGCCACCAGCAGGTGGCGACTGAACGACAATCCATTTGAGAAGTTAGCTCGTGCTCTTTATTAAAAATGACCAACAGTGAGTGAATACTTTTAGCCATTTCTCGACAGCTGTTAAGTTGCCATTTGTTCAATGCAGCTCAAGTTTCTCAATAGCTATGATGACCACTAGAAAATGAATTGCGTCTCCAGTGTATTACTGGCCCCAAATAATGGCCCCACATGACTTCACTATGTAAGGATTGTTGACACTGATATTTGTTTAAGGTGACGACTCTGTTATTTGGTAGAAGGGGGGAGGCGACGGCAGGGTCATCAAAACAAGCCTGCGTCATCCAGGAGCGTGGCCCTGTCAATTACAGAGTCTCATCGCACAGAAGGAGCCCATTCGGCCCATCGTGCCTGTGCCGGCTCTTTGAAAGAGCTATCCGATTAGACCCACTCCTCCGCTCTTTCCCCGTAGCCCTGCAAATTTTCCCACTTCAATTCCCTTTTGAAAGTTACTATTGAATCTGCTTCCGCCACCCTTTCAGGCAGCGCATTCCAGATCACAAGAAGTCACTGTGTAAAAATGTTTATGCTCATGTCGCTCCTGCCAGTGGAAACAGTTTCTCCTTATTTACTCTATCGAAACCCTTCATGATTTTGAACACCACTATCACATTTCCCCTTAACCTTCCCTACTCCAAGGAGAACAACCCCAGTTTCTCTTTTCTCTTTCCACGTAACTGAAGTCTTTCATCCCCTGGTACCATTCTAGTAAATAGTAGGGGAAATTTTTCCTTCTTGTGGGCGGGGGAGGGAAGTCTGAAAGGTTGTTTTATTGAAAGCACTTTGCCTCCTATGACTATGATGGAAACGCAAAAAAAGAGAGGCAACATTAAGCGGAAGAATCTCCAGCCAGCTGCACAATTTGCTGGTGCCAACAGTGAAATACGACTGCAGTTCCGGTGTTGGATTTGGGGGGGGTAGGGGTTGAGCTACCTCCTGATTTTACCTGTTCAAGGGAGGGAGTGATTGCACCTTCCGTGGACACTGCTGGGATGGGTTGCTCGGAGACTGGGAACACCACTGGCTGCGCTGGGACAGAATTCGGCATCACCGCCGGGTCGACTTCGGGAATAGTCTGAAAAATAAAACGAACGTTTGCACGCAGAAGGAAGAGTCCAGCGGATAATGACAAGTTTCCAGAATTAACATCCAGAGGTAGCGGCATGACAAATGAATAGGCACACATTTTAAGTAAGTGGGAGCTGTACGCTGTTTAACCACTGCTCCAGAGTTCTGCAGGCCACCCGTAGGAAAATAAGTTGGGTTCACTTTATACCGCAAGAGATTATGATTGTTTCAGGAGGCTCCCTCAGCCAGGTGGTGTTAGGAGAACAAACAGCTTCAGCTAGAAATGGGGAGAGAAGGAAGCCTGGTTGGGGGGGTGGGGGAGGTGCGGTGAGGGATAACCTGGCTCGGGCTCTTGCTCCCGATCACTAGCCGGGGTGAAAGCTCACTATTGTGGAACCTGCCGACAACCATAATGTGAAGAATGCTCAGCTGAATGAGGTGCCCATAGAACTCTACCCCAGCAAGGAATCAGCAGACAAGTGGGGGGTGGGCGGAGAAAATAAACTTTCAGGTATAGTTTGTTTGTTTTATATTAACTAGGGCTCTAATTAGTGTAAATTCTGCACTATCACACGAGCAAAGCTCACTCACCTACGGGCACAATAGTGTGGTGGTTATGTTGCTGGACTAGGAACGCTGAGAATGCAAGTTCAAATCACACCAGGGCAATTTGAGAATTTGAAAATCATATTTTTAAAAATCTGGAACTAAAAGGCTGGTATCAGTAAAGCTGTCAGATTGTCGTAAAAACCCCAACTGGTTCACTAATGTCCTTTAGGAAAGGAAACCTGCCGTCCTTACCCGGTCTGGGCCTATATGCGCCTCCAGTCCCACACCGATCTGGCTAACTCTTAACTGCCCTCTGAAGTGGCCTCGAGAACCACTCCGTTGTATCCAGGTCAACTAGGGAATGGACAATAAATGGCGGCCTTGCCAGTGACACCCATATCCCGAGAATTGGAAAAAAAAAAATCTCTACAGGCATTTGGCCGCTGGTGCGGGTAGAATAAATCAGGCCTGCTTCAGACGGTGCTGCCTCCTTGCTGGGGATGGTTCCACAGGGACTGTCTGCCCTCACTTAAAGTGGCAGGGCAGCAAGTATCACAGTTGACCCAAATACCGTCCTCACCCAAGGTCCACGCGCAATTTCCTATAGTGGTCACTGGATAGCAGACAGGAGCAAGTCCCTGGAAGATTCTCTCCCCTCCCTAGCCCAGAGGCATAGACATAAGAAATAGGAGCAGGAATAGGCCACTCGGCCCCTCGAGCCTGCTCCGCCATTCAATAAGATCATGGCTGATCTTGGGCTCAAAGCCACTTCCCTGCCCGCTCCCCATAGCCCTTCACTCCCTTATCTTGCAAAAATCTGTCTATCTCCACCTTAAATGTATTTAATGACCCAGCCTCCACAGCTCTCTGGGGCAGAGAATTCCACAGATTTACGACCCTCAGAAGAAATTCCTCCTCATCTCAGTTCTAAAAGGGCGACCCTTTATTCTGAAACTATGTCCCCGAGTTCTAGATGTCCCCACGAGGGGAAACATCCTCTCTACATCTACCTTGTCGAGCCCCCTCAGTATCTTCTATGTTTCAATAAGATCACCTCTCATTCTTCTAAACGCCAATGAGTATAGGCCCAACCTACTCAACCTTTCTTCATAAGTCAACCCCCTCATCTCAGGAATCAACCGTGTGAATTGTCTCTGAACTGCCTCCAATGCAAGTATATCCTTCCTTAAATAGGGCCGATTGCAGCTTCACACTGAAGCTGCATTCACTGAGCAGAAACCAGGTTTCAAATTGGTGTAATTTAGCACCACACCGGGTGGTGTACTGACTGTCAGAAGAACTCCAAAAATTATATATATATATCTTTTAACATGTTACATAGATAGAGATCTGTTCAGTTCTGTGACTAATGAGCATTGTACATATTTTAAATGCATTTCAGAAAAATTGCACATAACACAACGAACGTTAAAAGGAATATAGCACCTTTCACGACCTCGGGACACCCCGAAGCATTTTACAGCCAATGAGAACTTTTTTTTTTGAAGTGTAGTCACTGTTATAACGTAGGAAACATGGTAGCAAATTTGCACACAGCAAGATCCCACAAACATCATCTGACCAGATAATCTGTTTTTTCCATGGCGTTGGTTGAGGGATGAATAATTGGCCAGGACACCAGGAAGAACTATACCAAAAGAGAGCCACGGGATCTTTTACGTCCACCTGAGAGGACAGACGGGGCTACAGTTTAACGTCTCATCTGAAAGACGGTACCTCTGACAGTGCAGCACTCCCTCAGCACTGCACTGGAGTGTCAGCCTAGATTTTATGCTCGTCTCTTGAGCAGTACTTGATTCTATAAACCTTCTGACTCCGAGGAGAGAGTGCTACCCACTGAGCCACGGCTGACATACAGTAAAGATATTCATAACATTACTATACGTCTTAATCTGAGAATACAAACAATGGCTTTACCAGAAAGTGACAACTCTCACATTCCTATTAGTAGTACTTTCTGATAAGTGAATAATTACATGTCCAGTGAGACTCTTAACTAGAAATTCAAACCAGCTCTGGGATAAATGATTTAACTCTAATCTTTCTCCAGCAGATGTGCAGGTTGAAGAAACGATTTGGCAAAGTTGTTGCAGTTGAATATGTTCTGCAAATCAGAGATTGCAGAACAGTTGCCATTGGTTTAAGTATCCACATCTATGGATATATAATTCATAGAAATTATAGCACAGAAACAGGCCATTCGGCCCAACTGGTCTTTGCCGGTGTTTATGCTCCACACAAGCCCCCTCCCAGCCTCACTTTATCTCACCCCATCAGCATACCCTTCTATTCCTTTCTCCCTCATGTGCTTATCTAGCTTCCCCTTAAATGCATCTATGGTGTTTGCCTCAACCACTCCCTGTGGTAGCGAGTTCCACTTTCTAACCACTCTCTGGGTAAGGAAGTTTCTCCTGAATTCCCTATTGGATTTATTAGTGACTGTCTTATACTTATGACCCCTAGTTTTGAACTCCCCCCACAAGTGGAAATATCTCTACGTCTGCCCCATCAAACCCCTTCCATAATTTTAAAGACCTCGATTAGGTCACGCCTCAGCCTTCACTTTGCTAGAGAAAAGAGCCCCAGCCTGTTCAGTCATTCCCGATAGTTATATCCGCCGTATACAAATTGGAACACTCCTGGTTTAGGAATAGCGTGTTCCAGAATAAGACTGCTGGTACTAACGCACTTTAGAAAGGGGTTGCTGCACACTCAAACTGGCAAAAGTTTCATAAATCGAGAAATGTGCAATGCACTTGACACCAAATGATTTATACCGAAGACTGTTCGCATGCTGGGCAACTGTTGAGAAATTCCATTTGCAATGTGAATGGCAATTTCCTTCCCCAGTGAGGTTTTGCCCTACCCCAGCCCATCGTTACTCCTCGGTCTTGCTGCTCTTGCCAGCCCAGGTTTGAATCGCCATTGGATCTGCCCCCATGTGCCTCGGCTGGCAATTCTCTAAAGAACCCATTGAGATCCTCCTCGCCTCCTGCATACGAGCAGCAACCCCAACTGCCCCCACCACCCTCCCTCGCCGACCTTCTTGCACTGCACACCCACCGGGGGCTAACCATGCCAACCTCCTTCCTGCCGTGCCCAGCTCACCTGCTACTGCTCCCTTGGACTCTGCCAAAAACAATTAAAACAGATTATCTGGTCATTATCACATTGCTGTTTGTGGGAGCTTGCTGTGTGCAAATTGGCTGCACGTTTCCTACATTACAACAGTGACTACACTTCAAAAAGTACTTCATTGACTGTAAAGCGCTTTGGGACATCCTGAAAGGCGCTATAGAAATGCAAGTCTTTCTTTCTTTAATGGAGCAACAATCACTGCTCTCTCCATATTTCCCTCCAGAATGTCCGTTTACTCGTGAACAAGACACAAGCCATCCATGACCTTATTTTGGATGATTGCATCGACATCACGGCTTTGATGGATTCTTGGCCATGGGTGGCCACATCTTGCCCCTTACTGGAGCCTACCTGGCTATAGCTTCCACCACATGCCCCACCCAAACCAGCACAGTGGCGGTATGGCTCTTTTCACCAAATCTCACCGGTGATCTATCCCCCTATTCCTCTAGCACCTTCTCCTCCTTCGACCACCTCACCTTGTTCCACTCCTCTAAAATCCTCGTTCTCCAACATCCCAAGCCTCAAGCCAAGTTTTTCACCGAGATATCCTCCCTCAGCCTCTGCACTGAGCGACGACCCTGCCTCAGCGATTTCAATCTCCATCTCGCCTGGTCCGCTCTCCTTCAATCTCACTGCGCTCCTCTCCCTCCATAAAAAACTCTCTTGCCCATATTCACGGCCAACCCTCGATCTTGCCATCTCACATGACCTCTCTACTTCTATTATCTCAATCGTAGACACGGCCATCTCTAACCCCACCTTCTTCTGCGTCCACCGCTGAAAACACTGTCCCTAAAGTCACTTGCAACTGCACTTTCACACTCCCAACTGTCTAACACCTTCACCACACGGACTGCAGCAGCCCAAGGCGGCGGCTCACCACCACCTTCTCAAGGACAATTAGGGATGGGCAATAAATGCCAGCCTTGCCAGCGACGCCCACATCCCTTGAACGGATATTAAAAAACAAAACCCTCTCCAAGCTCATCTTGTCCATGAGACTGACCTCCTGCGCATTTGACCCCATTCCAGCGAAACTGCTGATCACAGAACTTCCCTTTCTGACCCCCATGCCATCCAACATTGTAAATGGTTCCCTCTCCTCAGGTACTGTCCTCCAAACTTTCAAAACCGCTGTCATCACCCCTCTCCTCAAAAAACTCACCCTTGACCCTTCTGTCCTTGCAAAATACTGCCCCATCTCCAACGTCCCTTTCCTTTACAGAGTCCTTCAATGGGTTGTTGCCTCCCAATTCCCTAAACAACTTTTCCGTAACTCCATGTTTGAATATCACCAATTAGCTCCAATCAGTCACAAATGACATCGTCTAATGTCTAAAGCACTGACCAGTTTTTTACCAGCAAAGGGCTGTGTTAGACTTGATTATGTTGCCAAATACCTAAAACATCAAGGTACTCGGTCACTTTCAACCCGACTCAGTTGAAAATTTAAAGACTTCAACAATTTACTCACCTGAATAAAATCAACATAATATTGGGCAAGTGCAATAACCAGAGCCCAAGTCATACTTACTCTCTGAGGCGTGTGGATGGGAGACAGTGCATCAAGATCGGTCATGGGGAACTCCAGCCCCTTCCTCCTCAGTTCTTCATACACAGTCACGACCCCAGTCAGGTCCGGAGTACTCCGGAAAGCATCAGCCCAAGCCTGCGCCCAACATTAAAAACACATCATTAACTTTTATACAACGTCATGTTTTAGACATGCCTGCTCTCAATTTTCTCCCCCTCGCTCGTAATGACACAGACCCTTCGTCGAATCATACAGTACAGAAGGAGGCCATTTGGTCCATTGTGCCTGTGCCAGCTCTGAAAGAGCCATCCAGTTAGTCCCACTGCCCTGCTCTTGTTTATCCAATTCCCTTCTGAAAGCTACAACTGAACCTGCTTCCACCACCCTGTCAGGCAATGCTTCCCAGATCATCATAACTCGCTGCGTAAAAAAAATTCTCCTCATCTCCGTTCTGGATCTTTTACCAATTACTTTAAATTTGTGTCTCTTGGTTACTGATCCTCCTCTGCCAGTGGAAACAGTTCTCCCCATCTACTCTATAAAAACTCAAATTTTGAACACCTCGATTAAACTTTCCTTTCAACCTCTCTGCTCGAAGGAGAACAATCCCAGCTTCACATAACCGAAGCCCCTCATCCCCAGTACCATCCAGTAAATCTCCCCTGCACCCTGTCCAGGGCCTTGACATGGTTCACAAAGTGCGGTGCCCAGAATTGGACACCATACTCCAGCTGGGGCCGTACCAATGATTTATAATGGTTTAAAGCATAAATAAAAACTAATTTTGACTCTTATTTGATGATTGGATTCAGAATGGGGCTATTCACCTTGAAGCACATTACACTAGACTTACACAAAATCTACACACAAGTTTCCTGCACAAGTCAGTCACCGAATGGTGACCAGGAACTCCCTAATCCAAGGCACTAAAGGCAGCTGCAGCAGCCCAACTGCTGTCCCAGACAAGGTTAGCTAACAAGACATACCAGGGACTGATCCTCAGTACCACACCAGGTAGTGCATTTATCCTTTAAACACCACTTTTTGAAGAGTCACATAACTGGAGAGCAGGGAGGCGCCAACAAACATTAAGCACCAACATTCCCTCAAAAGTGCTGGACTGTTGACCAGCACCAGGCTGATTTGCAAGGCGTACACATCTCAGCCTCATTTGCAATAGATTTTATACCATTTTGCACCTTGCAAGAGAGCTTCACACTATTAAATGTCTTGTGGTATTAAAAAAAAGTTAACTTCTACAAGCCAGAAAGCCTTACGCAAGAATTTCAATTCTGACACACACTACAAATAAAACCCGCTGAAATATTAACATTAAGGTGTCCACCGTGGCTCAGTTGGTAGCACTCTTGCCCGAGTCAGAAGGTCGTGGTTCACGCCAGAGACTTGAGCACCAAAATCCAGGCCGACACTCCAGCACAGAACTGAGGGAGTGCTGCACTGTCAGAAGTGCTGTCTTTTGGATGATGCGTTAAACAGTCTGCCCTCTCGTATGTACGTAAAAGATCCCATTGCACTATTTTGAAGAGAGGGGAGTTCTCCCAGGGTCCCAGCCAATACTTATCCCTCAATCAACATCACTAATACAGATTGTCTGGTCATTATCACATAGTTGTTTGTGGGAGCTTGCTGTGCTCAAAATTGGCGGCTGCGTTTCCTACATTACAACAGTGACTCCACTTCAAAAGTGGGGAGAGAGTTCCAGATTTCCACTACCCTTTGTGTGAAGAAGTGCTTCCTGACATCACCCCTCTGAACAACCTGGCTCTAATTTTAAGGTTATGCCCCCTTGTTCTGGACTCCCCCACCAGAGAAAATAGTTTCTATCTACCCTATCAACTTCTTTAATCATCTTAAACAGCTTAATTAGATCAGCCCTTAATCTTCTATACTCAAGGGAATACAAGCCTAGTCTATGCAACCTGTCCTCATAACTTAACCCTTCTGGCAAATCTGCACTGCTCCCCCTCCAAGGCCAATATATCCTGTCCGAGGAGCTGAACACAATGGCTTTTGTTGCACACATTTGATGGGAGGAATTCTGGCTCATTCACCATTTGTACAGACAGATAGTCTTGACAGCACGGTAGTAGAGTGTGGAGCCGAGGATGTAGCCATTTTTAATCAGTATATAGCAACAGAAACTATGCGCTGGTGAATCAACAAACACAGAAAAATACAGAATACACGAGACATTGGGCTGACAGAAATGCTCTCTGGATTTTTTTGCCTCCCTCAGGAGATGACGTGGCTGCAGAGGAGGCGGTGGGAAGTAGTGTTTAGTCATGATGCTCATGATGGCCATCTTTGGTGTGGGACAGGCTTGCTGGACCAGCTGGTCTTTCCTTGCCCACCAGTTTCGTATGTTGGTAATGCCCTCTGCTGATTGAACAGCTATTGCAGACGGCGGTGGGCTGTCGGTGCCACTTACCTGTATCAAGCTCAGCACTTTATCCTGCACTACAGTGGGTGGGTTGTTCTTGGGTAGAATGGTTTTTACCAATACGTCCTCCACAAACTCCCGACTGGCCACCATAGTATGGAACCGATGGCCACAGTTCTTCACACAGGTCTCTAGAACCTTTATTAGATTAAAATAAAAAGTTAGACAAATTCAAACTTTGAATATATTGATCCATTGAGCACAAATTTTTTACAGCAGCTTCGATTCTAATTTTAACTTGACTGCTGAGCACTGGGGCTGGGCTGCAAACATGCAGCAGACATGGAGGGAAAGAGGAAGAAGCAAGTTTCACTTATATGATGTTTTAATCAGGTCTTCAGGATGCCCCCAAAGAGTTTTACAACCAATAAATTACTTTTTGAACTGCAGTTACTGTTACGAACAGACCGCAATGACTGGGAGACACATCGACCTCGCTACATAGTTATGTTGGCCACACTCAGGAACTCGCCCCAGCTTACTTTCGAACACCTGCAGCAAATCCAACTCTACACAAGCTCGCAAATTGTTCCGTTGGCCGATGACTCCGTGAAAAGAAGTACTTCCTCATATCTAACCTAATTCTATGCTCCCGATCTGATCTAAACTCAAATAGCCTGTCCATTTGGACTGCATCTAATGCGCTCATTATTTTAATGCCCTCAATCAAATCTCCTCAAAGTCTATGCTTTTCTGAAGTAAAAAGCCCCATCTCTCAGCCAATCGTGCTAACTAAGGGCCTTTAAACTAGGTGTCAATCTAGTGGACCTCCTCAGACCCTTTTCTAGGGCCTCCATCACCCACCATGTGAGGTGACCAAAACTAGACACAATATTCTAAAATAAGGCGTAACCAAGGCTGTTGCCCAGAGACAGTGACCCCGATATTAACGGGGAGGTGGGGGAGAGTGCGGGAAGAACCCAACAAGGCCAGGGACGTGGCGGTCCCGCTGATTCAAATGTGGCCCTGCCGTTACAATAATTTTGGGACGACTCTCACCCGACCAGATTGACTGCCTGGCCAGTGAGCGGGAGAGGTGAGGAGCAGCAGGAGGCCGCAAGCCAGGGACCTGTGCGGATGGTCCCCGGCAGTCAGTAGGGAGCAGAAGCTCCGGGACGCGAATGGGGCTGGGAAGGCCGAAAACGTCCTTGTGAGGGCCTGCGGGGAGCACTCCTGCTCCTCCTGGCCCACAAAGAGTGCTAAAAGGAGCAGATCTTGTACTTACTTTAGGCAGTCGGCTCCTCCCGCCTCAGATCTGCTGCTGGGAATCCCCCGACCCGACCTACAGTTAAGTTTAAGTCGCGCCGCCCCAATGATGTCATTGGGCCGCAACTTTTAAACGTTAATTAGGCCCCCACCTGCCTTTTGCAGGAGCCTTGATGGCCTGCTTGGGGTTTGTTTTTTTAAAAATTTTAAATGGCCAGGACTGGGGTTGGTTTGCTCGATCCCGATACTATTAACCCCCCTCTCCCCCCACCATTTCATCAAGCTAAACACTGAGACGACCAAAGTCATCATCTTCAACTCCTGCCACAAACACCATACCCTCCCTGACCACAGGCTCAGGCTGAACCAGACTGTTTGCCACCTTGGCCTCCTACCTCAGCCCATCTGCCACTGAAATCCTCATCCGTGCCTTTGTTGTGTCCAGAGTCGACGACTCCAATGTGCTCCTGGCCCAGGGTCCCATTCTCCACCCTCTAAACTCTGCGGCCCACCTCCTATCCCACACCGGGTCCTGCGCAACCATCACTCTTATACGCCCGACACTACATTGGCTCCCAGCCTCAACTTTAAAATGTGAGAAGTCGCACAACACCAGGTTATAGTCCAACAGCTTTATTTGAAATCACAAGCTTTCGGAGCGCTGCTCCTTCGTCAGGTCACCTGATGAAGGAGCAGCGCTCCGAAAGCTTGTGATTTCAAATAAAGCTGTTGGACTATAACCTGGTGTTGTGCGACTTCTCACATTTGTCCACCCCAGTCCAACACCGGCATCTCCACATCATGTCAACTTTAAAAGTCATCCTTATGCGCAAATCCTTTCATGGCCTTTCCGGCATCTCCAACCTGCTCTCGCACTATAACCCCCTCCCCAAACTCTCCGTTCCTCGGACTTTGGCATCGAACATTTCTCCCTTCACCCCACTTGGACTCCACTCTCTGGAATTCCCTCCCTAAATCCTTCCGTCTCTCCACTTCCCGCCGCTCCTTTAAGACCCACCTCAAAACCCACTTGTCTGACCACAAGCTTTGGGTCACACTTCTTAATATTTCCTTCTTTGGCTCAGCGTCCAATCTTCCCTTCTACCTCTGCAGTCTGTACAAACTAAAAACCAAAGTGAGCTTCGAGTCACTACGTAAGGGACAGGTGCAAGATGGACATAAATCTAACAAGGTAGACCTGCATTGCCGAAATTAGCCACTGCTAGATGTTGTTTTGATTAATATGTATTTTAATTCTTGAATTTATTTTAGTATAAAAGTTCTGAGATCATCTGCCATGCTTCAAAGTGTCAAAGATATTCAACAAAGACAAAAAGGAAGGCAGTCATTTTATGCTGTTTGTTTCTGACCTGAAAACCTACAAGCACCTTCCAATGTACAAACATCCTTCGCCAAACAACAATTAAACTTGTACAGAAGCAAAATACTGCGGATGCGGGAAATCTGAAATAAAAACAGAAAATGCTGGAAATACTCAGCAGGTCAGGCAGCATCTGGAATTTAGAAGGTTACTGGGTGATTTGATCGAAGTTTTCAAGATATTAAGGGGAACAGATAGGGTAGAGAGAAACTATTTCTGTAGGTTGGAGATTCTAGGACTAGGGGGGGGGGCGGGGGCAGAGTCTAAAAATTAGAGCCAGACCTTTCAGGAGTGAAATTAGGAAACACTTCTACACACAAAGGATAGTAGAAGTTTGGAACTCTCTTCCGCAAACAGCAGTTGATGTTGGGTCAATTGTTAATTTTAAGGCAGAGATTAATAGACATGGGGCAAAGGCAGGTATATGGAATTAGGCTGCAGATCAGCCATGATCGCACCGAATGGCGGAACAGGCTGGAGGGGCTAAATGGCCTGCACCTGTTCCTAGAAACAGAGTTAATGTTTCAGGTCGATGACCTTTCGTCAGAACTGGAAAAAGTTAGCGATAACAAGGTAAAAAGAGACAAAGGGAAATCCCGTCGGAGAGAAGAGCAGAACTTCAAGGTGGGCATTCGTGGAAGAGGAGTGGCAGTGATACTACCACTAATACAAAAGCAAAATGACTAATATCAGGCTGGGATTGCTTATTGAAATTAGACATTGGGGAATAGACCAACCGAAACACAGTTCCATCTCAACAGTAGAATCTGGTGTGTGTCACAGGGTATAATGATACCATCATTACAAAACACATCATGCGTGTAAGCAATCCCACTGAAGACCAAGTTAGAATATTATAACGAGGCAATACTGCGCAACTCGACAGCATATTGTGCAACCACTGATAGCAACTCAGCACATGACATGCTTGCAAATGCAATTTTCCATTACAATACTCGCAGCACAACAGAGCCTTTGTCTGAAAGATAAATCACAGGACTAACCGTCAGACACAGCATCACCTCCCGAAAGTTTTTGTTTCCCGAAAGCCTCTTCCTCAAGGCCCTGATCGCATCCTTCGGTCTGAGAAACAAAGCAAAGATCCAATTAGAAAAATAAAAGGCAAAAAAAACTCAACAATTTACAAGACAAAATTGGCAGCAGAATTTTATTATTTTTTTTTAAATTGCTGGTCAAAAAAAATCCCTAATGATTCAGAGAATTTATCCAAAAACTAACAACCAGAGTCCAAAAAAGTCCCAAATTTGAACCCAGTGTTGTGTAGAAATATGAACACTAAATCCCACATAATGTCCATACTATGCAAGAAATATTGTATTCAAAAATCCCAATATGTCATTTAATCCTGAGATGAGAGGGTTGTCCTATGAGGAGAGATTGAGCCTATACTCTCTGGAGTTTAGAAGAATGAGAGGTGATCTCATTGAAACATACAAGATTCTGAGGGGGATTGACAGGGTAGATGCTGAGAGGTTGTTTCCCCTGGTTGGAGTGTCTAGAACTAGGGGGGCACAGTCTCAGGATAAGGGGTCGGCCATTTAAGACTGAGATGAGGAGGAATTTCTTCACTCAGAGGGTTGTGAATCTTTGGAATTCTCTACCCCAAAGTGCTGTGGATGCTCAGTCGTGGAGTATATTCAAGGCGGAGATAGATTGATCTTTGGACTCTAAGGGAATTGAGGAATATGGAGATCTGGGGGCCGGGGGGGGGGACGACGACGTGGATTGGAGGTTGAAGATCAGCCATGATCTTATTGAATGGCAGAGCAGGCTCAAGGGGCCGTATGGCCGACTCCTGCTCCTAATTCTTATGTTCTTATTTTAACACTAGTCAAAGGGTATTGGATAAATCTCTTTCCTCTCCTCCTCTCCCCCCCCCAGCAAATTAAATATCAGAACATTACATCAGGATTTACTATTACTGCCTAGAATTTCAGGTCTCGTGACTAAGTAAGCTTGCCTCGATATGTTCCACATAACCCAATCTGAAAGATTGATTATTAACTAAGTCAAATCAGTCCCAGTACAATGCCAAGTGAAGCACAACCTCTCTTATTCATAGAAATGTAACACGAACACTTTATTTGACTATATCTATAATACAATTAATACCTTCACAAAGTCTTTTCTTGAGGATTACAGTAATTAATATCACTCAACAAAATCTAAATCATCAGTAATCTTAGAAAGTATCTCCGTTCTCAGCATTAGTTGGCTTTCACCTAGTAACAGTACAACAGGGTGATGTTCAAAATCTAACATACAATATAGACTACGCCAGGTTAAATTCACTATCTAAAGTCACCAGAACACTGGTAGCCTTCCAGTGTTAATGTAACTGATGATGTGTGATTTTAGGATTGATTACCTTTCTCCTAGCCCCTCTCTCCTCATTTAATATGCTCAAAACCTACCTCTTTGACCAACCTTCTGCAGAGGAAGACAGAACTGTCCAGTGGCACAGCCACCTTGCTAATCAACAACTTGCATTTATATAGCACCTTTAATGTAGTAAAATATCCCAAGGCACATCACCGGAGCGTTAACAAACTAAATCTGACACGGAGCCATACAAGGAGATATTAGGACAGGTGACTAAAGCTTAGTCAAAAAGAGGTAGATTTTAAGGGGCGTCTTAAAGGAGAGAGAGACAGGGAGACAGGGAGGGAATTCCAGAGCTTAGGGCCTAGATAGCTGAAGACACGGCCGGCAATGGTGGCGAGAAGAAAATTGGGAATGCACAAGAGGTCAGAATGGGAGCAGCGCAGAGATCTCGGGGATGTAGGCTGGAGGAGATTACAGAGATAGGGAGGGGTGAGGCCAAGGAAGGATTTGAAAAAAAGAATTTTAAAAATCAAGACGTTGCCAGACTGGGAGCCAATGTAGTTGAGTGAGTACAAGGGTGATGTGTGAAGGGGACTTGGTGCGAGTTAGGACACGGGCAGCAGTTTTGGATGAGTTCAAGTTTACGGAGAGTGCAAGGTGGGAGGCCGGCCAGGAGAGCCTTGGAATACTCCGAGTCTAGAGGTAATAAAGGCACGGATGAAGGTTTCAGAAGCACATGAGCCGAGGCAGGGGCGGAGACGGGCGATGTTACGGAGGTGGAAGTAGGCGGTCTTGCTGATGGAGAGGACACGGGGTCGGAAGCTCAGCTCAGGGTCAAATAGGACGCCGAGGTTGCGAACAGTCTGGTTCAGCCTCAGACAGTGGTCAGGGAGAGGGATGGAGTCGGTGGCTAGGGAATGGAGTTTGTGACGGGGACTGAAGACAATGGCTTTGGTCTTCCCAATATTTAATTGGAAGAAATTTCTGCTCATTCCATCCTGGATGTCAGACAAGCAGTGTGAAAAATCAGAAGCAGTGGAGGGGTTGAGAAAGGTAGGTGTGAGATAGAGGTGGGTATTGTCAGCGTATATGTGGAACCTGACATTGTACTTTCGGATGATGTAGCCAAGGTATTGTACTTGCTCTGTGCTTAGAACCATAAGTGGTTGAATTTACTGTTGCCGCTTTGAAGAGGGCTGCTGGGCAATGTTCCTTGTAAACTGTGTGGCGCTCCAGGGAGCCCGCCCAGCTGAATTCTCAATACAGAAGAAGAAAGACTTGCATTTATATAGCGCCTTTCATGACCACCGGACGTCTCAAAGCGCTTTGTCAATTAAGTACTTTTTTTTTTTGAAGTGTAATGTGGGAAACGCGGCAGCCAATTTGCGCTCAGCAAGCTCCCACCAGCAGCAATGTGATAATGACCAGATAATCTGTTTTTGTTATGTTGGTTGAGGGATAAATATTGGCCCCAGGACACCGGGGATAACTCCCCTGCTCTTCTTCGAAATAGTGACCATGGGATCTTTTACGTCCACCTGAGAGCAGACGGGGTCTCGGTTTAACGTCTCATCCGAAAGACGGCACCTCCAACAGTGCAGCACTCCCTCAGCACAGCACTGGAGCGTCAGCCTGGATTTTTGTGCTCAAGGCTCTGGAGTGGGACTTGAACCCACGACCTTCTGACTCAGAGGCAAGGATGCTACCCACTGAGCCACAGCTGACGCCAGCACGTGCGTGGTATTTTGAATGGAGGGGCTGCGCGGCGGCAAACAAAATTAGAGGGAACATTGTTGCCGTGTACAAAAGTGCGTTCTGCATTAACATCCTCAGGCATCCCCTCTCTAATGCAGGAGGCTTTCTTCTCACGCCGGCACAGAGTGGAACTGAAGAACGTGGAATGTGGAAAAGCACCTTGCCACGTCCCACTCCATAGCACGAATAGGGGATTTCACAGTGTTAATCACATCAACAACAAAGTCCTTTCCCTTTTAATAATCAGAGAGATTGAACTTTTAACGGTTACACTCTTCTTATACGAGATACTCGTGCATCTCGTTGGTTCAGTCGGCAGCCTTCTCACCCAGGAGGAGAAGATTCTTGGTTTCAGCCGCTCACCAGGATTTGAATTGTATAATCTAACCGAAAAAGTGCTGCGCTGTCCAAGGTGCCATCCTTTTCATCAGACGTTAACCGGAAGTCCTTGGCTGCCTGCTCTAGTTGATGCTCTAAAGCCATGGTGGGACGATGGTAAAGTGAAACACTCTGGGAAGATGAGCTGAAGAGGGTGAAAGGGTCACCTTCCTCTTAGAACCTTAAGTTTGTTTTTAAACAAAAGGATTGGGCGGGCCATAAAAACCAAAACATTTCGTAAGAAATTCTTTTTTTTATTTTAATTATTGAGTGGGCTTGGTGTGAACGTTCAGAGCGATATTGCCCTCAGGGCTGTCAGTAGCTTTAGGGAGTTTGGAATAAGGACTTTCAGTATTTGGTTGCATATACAAGCTATCAAATTTACAAAACACTAAACAGTTTACTTATTTTATGATAAATAGCAAACATTCTGTAATAGACTTATTGTTCAAACTAGAAATTCAATGTTTCCCAATTGACGCAACACTTCAAAATTAGCCACATGTGTCAGCTGTGGCTCAGTGGGTCGCTCTCTCGCCTCTGAGTCAGAAGGTTGTGGGTTCAAGTCCCACTGCAGAGACTTGAGCACAAAAATCCAGGCTGACCCTCCCAGTGCAGTGCTGAGGGAGTGCTGCACTGTCGGATGTGCGTCTTTCAGACGAGACGTTAAACCGAGGCCCCGTCCGCTCTCTCAGGTGGATGTAAAAGATCCCACGGGCACTATTTCGAAGAAGAGCAGGGGAGTTCTCCCCGGTGTCCAGGCCAATATTTATCCCTCAACCAACATCACTAAAACAGACTATCTGCTCATTATCACATTGCTGTTTGTGGGAGCTTGCTGTGCGCAAATTGACTGTTGCGTTTCCCACATTACAACAGCGACTACACTTCACTTCCAAAGCGCTTTGCAGCCAATGAAGTACTTTTTTGAACGTTTGGTGGGCATGAAAGGCACTGTATAAAAGCAAGCCTTCCTTTCTTTTAATACAGATGGGTTTTATTTAATGAGGACGCACTGATGAGTGAGGAAATTGGTTTCTCGCACATTTTCCAATGAACTGCCTTGATGCAGGTTTTGTTCACCTAGACTTAAATCAACTGAGAATATTAGTCAAAGACGTGAAATATCATACAGCAGATTCTACAACAGGCCTGGTAATTGCCACACATTCCAAGAACAGCCACGCCTAGAGCCCTATAAAGCACAGTACCAAGGGCCATGTATGGCAAGAATGCACAACGAGCTGCAACCATAGGAAGACTATGTTGTTCAACGGCAAAGGGAACAGGACGGTTTAGTTCTGAAGCAGTTTCTACCAGTGAAACCACTCCACCGAATGTCATAAACGTCCACCACTGTCACACTCTCACTCATCTGGAGTCAAAAAAATCACATTTGTTCCCACTTCGGAACAAATAGACAGCAGGGGAGTGCATGATAAGAGAGAATACGAAAAGATTAGGCGAGAAGTCAAAAAAACAATTAGGGAGGCAAAGAGGAACTATGAAATTAAATCATCATGGAACATAAAACAAAATAGTAAAATATTTTATAGGCACATCAATTTAAAAAAAGGAAGGTTGGGATGGGAATAGGGCCATTAAGGGAGAGTCAGGATAATACCACAGGTAACAATAGAGAGATGGCAGAAATATTAAATAAATATTTTGCTTCAGTATTTACCAGGGAGATAGAACAGGTGGACATGACATGGATGATGAGATGAGTAATGAGATAAGTGCATTTAAAATAAAAAAGGGGATATATTAAATAAACTAATCAAACTCAGGATAAAACCCCTGGTCCGGATGGATTGCATCCACGCATTTAAAAAAAAAAATCTAGGTAAGAGATAGCAGAGGCATTACTACACATATTTAATAATTCGTTAGGAAAAAGGTGTAGTGCCAGAGGACTGGCGGATAGCTAACGTAATACCGATATTTAAGAAGAGGAATAGAACATTTCCAGGGAATTAGACCAGTCAGCTTAACATCGGTGGTAGGAAAAATAATGGAGTCCCCACTAAAGGAGAAAATCGAACATCTAGAAACCAAAAATATAATGAATAGTCAGCATGGATTTCAAAAGGGAATGTCTTGCTTAACCAACCTTATTGAATTTTTTGAAGAGGTAACAGAGAGGGTGAACAATGGTAATGCAGTAGATGTAATTTATCTGGATTTTCAAAAGGCCTTCGATAAGGTACCCCATAATAGACTGATGAACAAGGTCAGAGAATGTGGAGTCAGGGGACAAGTAGCAGAATGGATTGCTGGCTGGCTTCAGGACAGAAAGCAGAGAGTAGGAGTAAGGGGTAACTATTCACAGTGGCAGAAGGTGGGTAGTGGTGTTCCACAAGGATCAGTGCTGGGACCACTGCTGTTCACAATTTATATTAACGATTTAGACTTCGGAACCAAAAACACAATTTCTAAATTTGCGGATGATACGAAATTGGGGGGGGGGTTAGTCAATACTGAGGAGGACTGCAACAAGTTACAGGAGGACATTAATATACTTGCAGAATGGGCATATAATTGGCAAATGAAGTTCAATACAGATAAATGAGAGGTATTACATTTTGGTCGGAAGAATAGGGAGGTCACTTATCACGTGCGAGTCAAGGTGGGGTAGAGGAACCAGGGGGGCGCGTTGGAGGCAGGACTACTGCTTGTCGGGTCGATATCCCGTCTCCATCGATTTGTGGTCACGCTATTTTCCCTTGATTGACCTTGTTAAGCCCGCCCAGTGGGCTTAGCAGGCCAATTAAGGGAAAGCGGGTTACAGAGAATGTCAGCGTATGACGTTTCATCTGTCAAAATTTTGACAGCTCTGTGAAGCTGTCAAACACTGACATTCTCTGTAGTTTGATGAGTTCTTGAATTCAGACTCATCAAACCTCTTTCTTTAGCAGAAATTAGATGGTTGTTGCATTGGAAAATGTAACGGCCATCTGTCATCTCTGCCGCGGAGGTGCGAGACTCTCCGCATACCCAACGATTGAAGCCTGCAGGAAGAAACAAAGGTAAGGAAACTTTTTCTAACACTTTCCACTTATCTCACATACTCACCTCTCCACAGTTGCACCCATCACTTACCTTCACAGCGCACTTTTGCACCCCTCCAAACCCACTACTCGTCTCGGTGACTCTGGCGGGGTTCGCAGCCTTCGGGAAGCCCGCACTTGTGTAGGTAAAATGGGGATAATCCTCTTATCTGCCTGTTAACTACCTGTTAACAGGCAGTTAAGTGGCTGTAATCCCCTTCCCGCCTCCTGGCAAGATGGCACGGAGGCGGGTTGGGCACCCGCCCCCAAATTCTGCCATTTTCCTGGCAGTCCCGCCTCCATACCCGCCTCCCTAGGGCTGGCAAGATCGCGCCCAAAGGGATCGAGGAGTACAAATACACAAAATCACTAAAAGTTGTAATACAGGTTAGCATGAGTCTGGGTGGGGTAGAG
Source organism: Squalus acanthias (assembly GCA_030390025.1). Classification (NCBI taxonomy): domain Eukaryota; kingdom Metazoa; phylum Chordata; class Chondrichthyes; order Squaliformes; family Squalidae; genus Squalus; species Squalus acanthias. Next base: position 20,742,001 of record CM059450.1, read on the forward strand.
GGACAAAGGGATCTCGGAGTACAAATACACAAATCACTAAAAGTAGCGACACAGGTTAGCAAGGCCATAAAAAAAGCAAACCAAGCACTAGGGTTTATTTCTAGAGGTGTAGAATTGAAAAGTAGGGAAGTTATGCTAAACCTGTATCGAACCTTGGTTAGACCACACTTGGAGAACTATGTACAGTTCTGGTCACTATATTATAAAAAGGATAGAGAGACACTGGAGAGGGTGCAGAGAAGATTTACAAGGATGATACCAGAAATGCAAGGGTATGCACATCAGGAAAGGATGAACAGGCTGGGTCTCTTTTCTCTTGAAAAAAAGGCTGAGGGGTGACCTAATAGAGGTCTTTAAAATTATGAAAAATTTTGATAAGAGTGGATACAGAGAGAGTGTTTCCACTTGTGGGGAAGAGCATAACTAGAAGCCATCAATGGAAGATAGTCACCAAGAAATCCAATAGGGAATTCAGAAGAAACTTCTTCACCCAGAGAGTGGTGAGAATGTGGAACTCGCTACCACAGGGAGTGGTTGAAGCGAATAGTATAGATGCATTTAAGGGGAGGCTAGACAAGCATATGAGGGAGAAGGGAATAGAGGGTTATGCTGATAGATTCAGATGAGGAAAGACAGGAGGAGTCTCGTGTGGAGCAGAAACGCCGGCCGGCATGGAGTGGTTGGGCCGAGCGGCCTGTTTCTGTGCTGTATATCTGACGTAATCCGGTGTACTTTTGCTTCTGGAATCTTGCCGTGTGCCAAATGGCTGCAGCATTTGCCCCCACATTGCAGCAGTCACCAAACTTCAAAGTAGTTCACTGTATGTGAAGTGCTCGGAGACATTTGTGAAAGACATTAAGGCACTAGATAAATTTGTCCTTATTTTAAGGAATTCCGCAGTCAGCCAGTGTAAACTTCAGTATCTAAATTGAAAGTTTTGTCTCTTATAGAACAAAGGTGCCTCACATCTTGACACACTATCAACAGCCACTTCTTAAATGGTGTGACATATGAAATGGTTTCTAAATCTATTTTTTTTTAAGATACACACACACACAAAGTTTTTCACCAGTCCTGGCTCAGGTGGTGTTCCATCTACAGGGTTATCAGAAGCCGCTGCACGCTCCCAGCTCAGATTACATAAATGTTAAATCCAGACCTCAAAAACAGTTTTATGATGGCTGGATACAGCTTGCATTAATGCAGTGCCTTTAAACATAGAAAAAGCATCCCAAGGTGCTTCACAGAAAAGAAAGAAGGAGACACTGAACCCTTGTGGGAGAGTTCGGCGAGATGATTGAAGAGTTGAGTTTGGAGAAGGTTTTTAAAAAGGCAGAAAGAGGGGCTTAGAGGTGGAGGGGTTTACATAGTTACATCGAGTCTACAGGCCATTCGTCTATGCCGGTGTTTATGCTCCACACTAGCCTCCTCCTATCCCTCTTCAACTAACCCTCTCTGCATATCCTTCGATGCCTTTCTGCCTCATGCGCTTCTCTAGCTTCTCCTTAATGCATCTATTTTATTTGCCTCAACCGCTCCTTGTGTCATTCTAACCACTCTCTGGGTAAAGAAGTCTCTCCTGAATTCCTTATTGGATTTATTCGTGACCATCTTATATTTAATCACCTCTAGTTTTGGTTTCTCCCATAAGTGGAAACATCATCTCTATGCCTACCCTATCAAATCTTAAAGACCTCTATCAGGTCACCCCTCAACTGGCTCTTTTCTAGAGAAAGGAGCCCCAGCCTGTTTAGTCTTTCCTGATAGTTATAACCTCTCACAGTTCTGGTATTATCTTTGTGAATCTTTTTTTGCACCTTCTCCAGTGCCTCTATATTCTTTTTATAATATGGAGGCCAGAACTGTGCACAGTACTCAAGAAACACAGCATTGACGTCCTGGTTCTTGAAGAAACACACAATCGAACACATCCACCAGTTTGACACAAGAGGACGTATCACAGGTTTTGACCTCATCGCCTGCAATAACCATCCCAAATATGACCTGGCGTGCTCTGTCAAACAAGGCAGCACCGAACTCAAGCATACCAGTATTGCCAGAGTTTTCACTACAGCAATACGCGGAGGAGAGCGAACAATCTCCGATGTCTACAAACCACC
>CM059450.1:20749120-20763902 GCA_030390025.1 Squalus acanthias
CGGGAGGTGGCAATGCCTGGATTCTAGTCTCGGCGTAGGCAATGTTCGCGTTAAACTGCTTGGCCCCCGCAGCACTCTGGAGCTCCTGCAGAGCCGGCTCACCGGCTTTTAAATGTAAAATCCACGCACGTGCGGATTTTTGAATGGGCTGCACAGCCCAATAAAAATTTATAGGGAAGCGATTCAGCTTGCAATGGTTATTTGCTTCTACTCTACTAAATAAGTGAATTCAATGAAGTCGGTGACTGACCATTTAGGGGCCCATCAGGTTACTGAAATCGCTCCCGGAGAAACTTTCTCGTGTGTAAATTGTGAACAGGTCATGGAGCAAATTGCATCCATTGTTTTGGGAAATATTTAAAAGCCGTTACCTGCTTTTTCCCTCACCTGTGCACCCCCTCACCCCTGCCAACAATTACACAAATTCAGAATTAGCAGTCAAGACAGCTGCATAAAGCAAGTGAACTGGTTGAACCATATTGACAGAGCAGGCATAAAACTTCATGGCAAGTCAGGGTTTTTAAGACTGTGTCTACTTGTCAGTATTTACTGACAAAAATCAGTGTGGGGGATTTGAATTTTCCACACTGTCCAAAATCACTCCAGAATGCTGCACAATAATTCTCTTTGCGTGTACACAGAGCTTGTATGCATGCATGGCCATGTTCTGAGGTAGGTTCTGTGCTGGCAATGATGGCACCCGGTGGCACGCAAGAACTCATTTGAAGTATTTTTTTTCTGGTTGCTTCTTGGAATGTGTCAGCCACAGCTCAGTGGGTTGCACTCTCGCCTCAGAAGGTCGCGGGTTCAAGTCCCACTCCAGAGACTGGAGCACAAAATCTAGGCGGACACTCCAGTGCAGTGCTGAGGGAGTGCTGCACTGTCGGGGGTGCCGTCTTTCGGATGAGACATTAGCAGACGGGGCCTCAGTTTCTCAGGTAGATATAAACGATCCCATGGCACTATTTTGAAGAAGAGCAGGGGGAAGTTCTCCAGTGTCCTGGGGCCAATATTTATCCCTCAATCAACATCACAAACAGATTATCTGGTCATTATCACATTGCAGTTTGTGGGAGCTTGCTGTATGCAAATTGGCTGCCGCGTTTCCTACATTACAACAGTGACTACACTTCAAAAGAACTTCATTGGCTGTAAAGCGCTTTAGGATGTCGCAAGGTCATGAAAGGCGCTATAGAAAGACAAACAAATATGGTTTTCTTTTGCCTTAGAATCATAGAACGGTTACAGCACAGAAGGAGGCCATTCAGCCTGTCGAGCCCGTGCCGTCTCTCTGCAAGAGCCCTTCAGCTAGTCCCACTCCCCTGCCCTTTCCCCGTAGCCCTGCAAATTTTCTCTCCTCAGGTACTTATCCAATTCCCTTTTGAAAGCCACGATCGAGTCTGCCTCCACCACCCTCAGGCAGTGTATTCCAGATCCTAACCACTCGCTGAGTAAAAAAGTTTTTCCTCATGTCGCCTTTGGTTCTTTTGCCAATCACCTTGAATCGGTGTCCTCTGGTTCTCGATTCTTCCATCAATGGGAACAGTTTCTCTATCTACTCTGTCTAGACAGCTCATGATTTTGAATACCTCGATCAAATCTCCTCTCAACCTTCTCTGCTCCAAGGAGAACAACCCCAGCTTCTCCAGTCTATCCACGTAACTGATGTCCCTCACCCGTGGAATCATTCTCGTAAATCTTTTCTGCACCCTCTCTAAGGCCTTCACATTCTTCCTAAAGTGCGGTGCCCAGAATTGGACACAATACTCCAGTTGAGGCCGAACCAGTGTTTTATAAAGGTTCATCATAACTTCCTTGCTTTTGTACTCTATTCCTCTATTTTGGAAGCCCAGGATCCTTTATGCTTTTTTAATCACTTTATCAACCTGCACTGCCACCTTCAACAATTTGTGCACATATACCCCCAGGTCTCTGTTCATGCACCCCCTTTAGAATTGTACCCTTTAGTTTATATTGCCTCGGCTTGTTCTTCCGACAAAAATGTTTCACTTTGCATTTTTCTGCATTAAATTTCATCTACCACGTGTCCGCCCAATCCACCAGCCTGTCTATGTCCTCTTGAAGTCCATCACTATTCTCCTTACTGTTCACTGTACCTCCAAGTTTTGGGTCATCAGCAAATTTTGAAATTGTGCCCTGTACTTACATAGAAACATAGAAGATAGAGCAGGCCATTCGGCCCCTCGCGCCTGCTCCGCCATTCGATGAGATCATGGCTGATCATCCAAACTCAGTACCCTGTACCTGCCTTCTCCCCATATCCCTTGATACCTTTAGCTTTAAGAAATATATCTAACTCATTCTTGAATATATTCAATGACTTGGCCTCAACTACATTCTGTGGTAGAGAATTCCACAGGTTCACCACTCTCTGGGTGAAGAAATTCTTCCTCATTTCTGTCCTAAATGGCTTACCGCTTATCCTTAGATTATGACCCCTGGTTCTGGACTCTCCGACCATCGGGAACATTCTTCCTGCATCTAGTTTGTCCAGACCTGTCAGAATTTTATATGTTTCAATGAGATCCCCTCTCATTCTTCTATACTCCAGCGAGTATAAGCCCAATCGACCCAATCTCTCCTCATAGGTCATTCCTGCCATCCCAGGTATCAGCCTTGTGAATCTTCGCTGAACACCCTCCATGGCAAGAACATCCTTCCTCAGATAAGGCGACCAAAACTGCACACAATACTCAAGGTGTGGTCTCACCAAGGCCAAGTCACTATCCATCAAGAAAAGCAGTGGTCCTAGTACCTCCCCCTGGGAATGCCACTGTCTACCTTCCTCCTGTCCGAAAAACAACCGTTCACCGCTACTCTCTGTTTCCTGTCACTTAGCCAATTTCGTATCCATGCTGCCACAGTCCCTTTTATTCCATGGGCTTCAACTTTGCTGGTAAGCCTATTATGTGGCACTTTATCAAACGCCATTTGGAAGTCCATATACACCATGTCAACCGCATTGCCCTCATCAACCAACTCGATCAAGTTAGTTAAACACGATTTGCCTTTAACAAATCCGTGCTGGCTTTCCTTAATTAATCCACACTTGTCCAAGTGACTGATAACTTTGTCCCGGATTACTGTTTCTAAAAGCTTCCCCACTACTGAGGTTAAACTGACTGGCCTGTAGTTGCTGGGTTTATCCTTACACCCTTTTTTGAACAAGGGTGTAACATTTGCAATTTTCCAGTCCTCTGGCACCACCCCTGTATCTAAGGAGGATTGGAAGATTATGGCGAGTACTGCCACAATTTCCTCCTTAACCTCCCTCAGCATCCTAGGATGCATCCCATCTGGTCCTGGTGACTTATCAACTTTAAGTTCAGACAGCCTTTCTAGTACCTCCTCTATCAGTTTTTATCTCATCCAGTAACTCCAGTACCTCCTCTTTCACTATCACTTTGGCAGCATCTTCTTCTTTGGTGAAGACAAATGCAAAGTTGTCATTTAGTACCTCAGCCATGCCCTCTGCCTCCATGCGTAGATCTCCTTTTTGGTCCCTAATCGGCCCCACCCCTCCTCTTACTACCCGATTATTTATATGCCTACAGAAGACTTTTGAATTCCCTTTTATGTTAGTTGCCAATCTATTTTCATACTCTCTCTTTTCTTTCACTTCCCCTCTGAACTTTCTATACTCAGCCTGATTCTCACTTGTTTTCTCAACCTGACATCTGTCATACGCACCCTTTTTCTGCTTCATCTTACTCTCTATCTCTTTTGTCATCCAGGGAGCTCTGGGTTTAGTTGTCCTACCTTTCCCCCTCGTGGGAATGTACCTCGACTGTACCTGAACTATCTCCTCTTTAAAAGGCAGCCCATTGTTTCGAAATTCCTCAGTAAAATGAGCAGTGCTCTTTGAGCCTCCTGTTGTCTGGCCTCTCCTTTCTCAAATGATTGGCATTCCAGGCTCACAATGGTGTCCTCCATTAACCTGGATTACATTACAGACTGGAGAGAGTTTCTGCACCTTTCGCATCCCAACTGGTCTCTTAGCTAAATCATCACAGTGGGGCAATCCTCTGTTGGTGTGCAGGGGCTCAAAGTGCTGTGGCAAAGGCCTTAGAGGATACGCCAACCATGCACTTCCCTATAGCGACAAGACCATCCTAAAAGCATTACTTTTTGGGGGTTAGTATTTACCAGACAAATGCTTACATGGCAAACTGTCAGCATTTCTTAGGCAGTGTTCGCTGATGGACATCATCGTGGGATTGAAACCTGCTCCACTGCCCTGAGGTTGCCAGAGAACACGGCACAACAAATCTCCCATGCATGCGTGGAGCTTGTGGGTGGATGGATGCAGAAACATGTGGCTCCCGTGTGGGCTCATGGGGAAATGGCACTAGCAGCATTCAGGAGCTTCAAACCTTGAGGGGTGCCGTACTGCAAAGATTGATCTTTCAATTGTACTGGACAGAGTGATATAAAATGTATAATCAGGGAGATGATACACATGTGCCAACAGCTATCATTTCATTGCTATTTCAGGTTGGGGAAAAATGGCAATGATTTTGGAGAACACTGTCAGGAACCAGTAACTCACTTTAGAGTTGCCTCTAGTGAGACTGGTGAATAAGATCCCATTTGAGATGTGCATACACTTAGCAACATAGGAATTGCTGGACGAGAAAAGATCAAGGTCTATCTAGTTGGCCTTCTACCATCCTGGTAGTCCCATGATACAATGATAATGGTGTTGTTGACTAATCACAGCGACCAATCTCTATCAATTAGTCGACAACAGCCCCAGACGTGAGGCGAGGAAAACCCCAGTGACGGAGACCTTTGGGAACCAGAGGTCCAAAGTCACCTGTCCCTCTCGAGCACGCTACACTCACCACACGTCACGTCTCAAATTACTCAGATACTGGATCCCAAAACGTTATTTTCTGAAATAAATCTATCTAATTTGCATTTGAATGAATCAACACTAACTGCCTCCACGGTCTCCCTCGGGAGCTTGTTCCATAGGATTGGCCACATACAACGGAAATATTTCTGAAGAGCAGTTTTCAATTTATCCCCCTTCAAGTGCGGGCCGTGTCCCCTGGGTCTACTGTTCTGGACAAGGAAGTAGCTGGTCAGGGTCTACATTATCTAGTCCCTTTAGAAACCTAAAATCAGCAATGATATCACCCCTCAGCCTTCTCTTTTCCAGTGAGAACATTCCTAACTTACATAAATCGCTCCTCATAATCCAGCCCCTCGATTGTTCTGGTTGCTCTCTTCTGTATCCTTTCATTAGCTGCGATATCCTTGTTGTACAGTTCTGGTCATCACAGTACACAGTATTCCAAGTGTAGTCGCACCAATGATATATAAAGTCTCAGGAATACCTCACTATTTTGGCTCAATATTGACCTTTGAGTACATCCCAACATCTGATTTGCTTTACTCACTGCCACCGAGCATTGTTGTGATAGCTTCAAGTTGTCGTCAATCAAGACCCCCCAGATCCCTTTCATTTTCCATGCTCTCATTACAAGTTATAGGCATGATTATTTGGAAGACTGCCAATCCTAATCAGCTTCCCGCAGGAAGAATTCAGATGTCAATAGGTCTCATATATAGATGACTTACAATTCTGTTGATTCAGCTAGTTATTGCTCCATTTCCGATAATCTACAATGTAAAAACCACCATGTGTTACGAGAGACCGATAGGATAACTGGAAGGTGATAAAGTCACCAGTGGACTCTGACCAGTATAAATCAGCATTCTCTGAACCAGCCTCCAACGTCCCCTCTAAGCTGCACGACCACGTGGCTCTCTGCCCGTCCCAGCTTTTCCAATGTTAAATTTCGCGCATATGAGAAACTGTGAATGGGCCGTGCAGCCCCTTAAAAGGGGCCGCGCCCCAAAAACATTACCAGCGTCACAAAAACTAAAGTATAGAAAAACTAACCGAACAGCGTGCCAAGTACACGGCAGTGATCATCACCTAAGCATGCATAGTTAAAAGAATAAAGTTACGCATAAGGTTTATGGTGCCTATGACTATCGGGAAATGAACAGACTCTTACCCGATTGGCTGGCTCTTCACCGGTCAGTCAAACAGCCTTTTCCCCCAACCCTCCCATCTACACGGACTGTAACGGTTCAAGAAGGCGGCTCACCACCACCTTCTCAACGGCAGCTAGGGATGGGCAATAAATGCTGGCCTTGCCAGCGACACCAACATCCCATAAGCGAATTAAAAGATATATTTTTATAATTATTGCACCTATGATTTTTCTCCTGGGTTGCTCGCAGCAGGGTCCTGCAGATTAGTCTTTCATTCCTGGGGACTCCAGGGCAATCCTGGAGGGTTGGCAACCCGAGGTTTACGTGCAAGGGGATTCCATTGCAGCGCAACAGCGCTAGAATAATGACGATGAAGATTTGCATTTTGTTGATTGCTCATTTGGGTGGATTCTTTTTCTGCCCCTGCTCAACATTTACCAAAAGACTCGGAGTACTGATTGGAAATGGAATGAAATAAAATGGGACGAGAGCAATCTGTAAAACAGTCAACAAAACAGATTGATTTCCATTCGCGTGGAGCAGCTGCATTGTAAAGCAACAAGATTCCCGCAGAATAAACCAGCTTGTTTGTTCCACTAAAGTGGTTGCAAAACACTATGGTCCAAAGGGGAATTGCAATAAAGACAAACAAGGAGAAAATAACATGGCAAAGCCGGACGTATGGTGAAGTAATTCTCCGCTCCCTCAATGGTTTTGTAGGTAGATGGGGTCCTTTGGAGTTGAGGTGGCCCAAAATGACACCCCTGGAAAACCAAGAACCAGATCAAATCACTCAGTAATCAAATACCTAAAGCAGGCAAGTCTTAAATACTGCTGCTGTTTGGCTTAGCACATTTTTTTTTAATGCATTCATGGGATGTGGGTGTCGCTGGCAAGGCCAGTATTTATTGCCCATCCTTAATTGCCCTCGAGAAGGTGGTGGTGAGCCGCCTTCTTGAACCGCTGCAGTCCGTGTGGTGAAGGTGCTCCCACAGTGCTGTTAGGGAGGGAGTTCCAGGATTTTGACCCAGCGACGATGAAGGAACGGCCGATAAAGTTCCAAGTCAGGATGGTGTGTGACTGGGAGGGGAACTTGAAAGTGATGGGGTTCCCATGCGCCTGCTGCCCTTGTCCTTCTAGGTGGTAGAGGTTGCGGGTTTGGGAGGTGCTGTCGAAGAAGCCTTGCGAGTTAATTAATGGAACCTGGAAGGGTAGACCTCTCAGAGAGACAGGAGTCTTCCAACTTGGCTCCAGAAAATCCCCAAAATTGATGTCCTAATGGTAGACAAGCTGTGGAAAGCCTACAGCTGATTTGGCAAGACAAAGTTTTAGCTAAATTCCAGCACCGCTCCGGTGTACACTTAGGGTCGCTAACCTTTAACCTGTACCCAAGTTTTCTGGACTTGGGCAAGTGGGGCATGTCCTGATACAATGTGGAGACTTTTTCAGTGGCTTAGTTTGGAACTCTGAACATGGTGATGGGTTTCCATGCTCGTCAGACACCTGGCTGACAAAAAGAAATGGCTTAGGTGAGTACAGACGATGCACTATTGAGCCACACAGACCAGGAGAGCCTCCGATTTGGGACCCGCTCTGGGCTGAGTTAGCAGATCTGAACGGGAGTACCATTGGGACCACAGTGACTATGGAAGGACAAAAATAAATTAAGCTAGAAAAGGGACTGAGATGGGTTTGCCTATGGATGCACAATTGGTCTCAATTTCACTAATATATAGAATATTGCAGCACAGAAAAGGTAGCGAGACAGCAGCAGAGCGGAAGAGCAGGCAGTAAAACAAACTCAGGGAACAATCTGAAACAGTGACGTCATAGTCAACACAGAGGGAGGAGTGGCAGGGCCCGAGGAATTTAAGCCAAGTGTTTAATTAACTTTAAATAGTTAAATAAAGTAATAAATAATTAATTAATTTGAAATCAAGCTAAATCCATTTATTAAATATAATCTAGACCACCAAGTGATTCTATTAGTTCTGGAAATAAATTACCACGAACAATAAATAAATCAATCAAGATTAGAAATGTCAGCACAGGCAGTGTGTCAGGACTGCAGTGCGTGGGTGTTTGTGGACAGTGAGACTGTCCCAATGACCACACCTGTAGGAAATGTCTCTGCCTCGACACATTCTGGTTCAGAGCCGTTGAGCTGGAGCACGAGTTAGAGACACTCTGACACACAAGGGAGGAGGAAAAGTTTCTGGATAGCTTACTCCAGAGTACAGCCACACCTCAGAGCAAAGCACAGCTGCAGGAAGGGGAGTATATGATGGTCAATCAGCATGGTAGGAGCAACCTAGGGAAGGCAGAGAAGGAGGTTCCTGGAACACTGGGCTTATCCCACAGGTACGATGTACTTGATGCCTGTGAGGATGAAGGCTGATGGGAGGATGGCCAGAATGCTAACCATAGAACCATGAAGCAGGAGACAGTTTGTGGGAGAGGGTTGTGGCCCGGGGGGGGGGGTGTAGATTAGGAAGGTTGAAGTTATAGCGGATTCGATAATTAGAGGGATAGATAGCATCCTCTGCAGTCACAACCGAGTGTCCTGGAGAGCGTGTTCCTTACCTTGTGCCAGGGTAAAGGCTATGTCGGGGCAACTGGAGAGGAACTTGGAAGATGCAGTTGTCGTGGTCCATTTTGGGACCAATGACATAGGGAAGAACAGGGAGGAGGTACTGCTGAGCAATGCTCCCTGGGTGCGCGGCCCCTTTAAATATCGTGCACGTGCATTTTCTCCCCCCCCCCATTTAAAAGCTGGTGAGCCAGCTGCACGGGAGCTCCAGAGCGCTGCGCAGCCGCCTAACATTGCTGCTGAGGGAATATCAGAAGCTAGGAACTAAATTAAAAAAACAGGACCTCACGGGTGGTAATCTCGGGGTTACTACCCAAGCCATGTCCTAATTGGCATAGGGATAAACAGATCGGGAAGATGAATGCATGGCTGAAAGAATAGTGTGGGAAGGGGAGGTTCCATTTCATGGGATACGGACACCAGCACTGGGACAGGAAGGAGCTGTACCGTTGGGACGGGCTCCGCTTGAACTGGAATGGGATCAGAGTCCTAGTTAAAAGGATAAATAGGGCGGTGGATAGAACTTTAAACTAGTAAGACGGCTGGGGGAGGGAGGGATCTGGTGAAAATAGCATAAGCCTGAAGATAAAAGAAATAGGAGACGAGAGTAAAGGTCAGACCAAGGAAAGGAATAAGGATATCATAAACGGTCAGGGATCAGAAAGTTATAGAGCACAAGTATAAAGCAAGAGGAATGATCAATGAATTAAATTGCCTATACAACAACGTACACAGCATCCAAAATATAACAGGGAAATTATAGGCAATAATTGGTAGCAAGGAACCCGATGTAGTAGGGATAACTGAAGCATAGCTACACAATGAACAGGATTGGCAGTTAAATATTGCAGGATATAATGTATTTAGAAGGCATAAGGAAGGAAGAAAGGGTAGCTGTATTAATTAGCGATAACATAATGGCAGTAAAAAAAAAAAGGGGCACAACTAGCATTAAAGGTAGAAACGGAATCCATAGGGATTGAGATAAATGATAAGGAGGGATCGATCACACTACTAGGGGTAAACTACAGACCACCTAATCGTGGAAGGGAAGTGGAGGAAGAATTATGTAGGCAAATCTATGAAATGAATAAAAGGCAGAGAATAATAATCATGGGAGATTTCAACCATCCCCAAATAAACAGGCAAGAGGAGGTAGGGAAAGGGGGAAAAAGGGAATGGAGTTTTTAAACAGTGTGTACAGGACTCCTTTCTTACCCAATACGCAAGAAGCCCAACAAGAGAGGAATCACTGCTGGATCTAGAAATGGGAAATGAACCAGAGCAGATAAGAGAAGTAAGCGTATGGGAACATCTAGGCAATAGCGATCACAACATAATAAGGTTTAAGATAATGATTGAGAAAGACACAAGTAATACTAAGATCAAAGTAATAGATTGGAAAAAAGCTCATTGAGGGGCTTAGAATGGAACTAGGGAAAATAAACTGCAAGAAAATATCGACAAAGAGATTGAACAGCAGTGGTATAAAGTGATCGAGAGTGCAGGAGAAATATATTCCGCTAAAAAACAAGAACTAGCCAATAATGAAACAATATGGATGAATAAAGAGATAAGGAATAAATTAAAATTAAAAGAAAAAGGCATACACCCAGTACATGGACAATAAAGGGGAGGATGGCACAAGGGAATACAGAGAGGTTTGGACAGAAGTCATAAAACAATTAGGAAGGCAAAGAGGAACTACAAAATTAAATGATCAAAGAATACAAGAAGAAATAGTAAAGCATTCTACAGACACAAGAATAATAAGGAAAATCAGGGTCGGGATAGGGCCACCAAGGGATGCACAAGATAAACTCACAGGAAATGACAGCGAAATGGCACAAATATTGAATAGTTACTTTGCCTCAGTATTTACGAGGGAGACCAACATGCTGGACATGACATTAGAAAAGATCAAAAAAATCATCACGACATTTAAGATTGAAAGGAGGGAGATAATTGATAAACTAGTCAAACATAGGGAGGATAAAACCCCTAGTCCGGATGGATAGCTTCTGCGCATACTAAAAGAAGTTAAGTCCAGGAACTAATCGACCAGTTAGCTTAATGTCCATGGTAGAAAAGATTTTAAAAAACTTTACTCAAAGATATAATAGGGAAACATATAGAAATAGAAAATATAATAAAGAATAGTCAGAACGGATTTCAAAATGCAAGGTCATGCTTGACCAACCTTATTGAATTCTTTGAGGTAACAAAGAGCAGACAAAGGTAATGCAGTAGCTGTAATATACTTGGATTTTCAAAAGGCCTTTGATAAAGGTACCGCTTAGTAGACTCAGGACGAAGGTCAGAGCATGTGGAGTCAGGGGACAAGTAGCAGAATGGATAGCAAGCTGGCTACAAAAACAAAAAACAGAGAGTAGGACTTAAAAGGTAGTTACTCAGGCTGGCAAAAGGTGGGACGTGGTGTTCGACAGGAATCAGCGCTGGGACCACTGCTGTTCACCATTTACAGAAGTGATTTGGACTCGGGCATTGGAAGTAGAATATCAAAATTTGCAAATGACACCAAATTGGCGGGTAGAGTCAATATGGAGGAAGACTGCGACAACAACAACAACTTGTATTTAAATAGCGCCTTTAGCAAAGTAAAACGTCCCAAGACGCTTCACAGAAGTGTTATAAAACAAAATTTGACACCGAGCCACACGAGGAGATGTTAGGGCAGATGACCAAAGGCTTGGTCAAAGAGGTAGGTTTTAAGGAGCATCTTAAAAGGAGAAGAGAGGGGTAGAGAGGTGGAGAGGTTTAGGGATGGAATTCCAGAGCTTAGGGCCTTGGCAACAGAAGGCACGGCCACCAATGTGGAGCGACTGAAATCGGGGATGCTCAAGAGGCCAGAATTAGAGGAGCGCACATATCTCGGAGGATTGTAGGGCTGGAGAAGGTTACAGAGATATGGAGGGGGCGAGGCCATGAAGGGATTTGAAAACAAGGATGAGACTTTTAAAATCGAGACGTTGCTTAACCGGGAGTCAATGTAGGTCAGCGAGCACAGGGGTGATGGGCGAATGGGATTTGGTGCGAGTTAGGACACGGGCAGCGATGTTTTGGATGACCGCAAGTCTACGACAAAATACAAGACATTAACAAGCTTGCAGAATAGGTGTGTAAATGGCAAATCAATTTCAATATAGATCAGTGCAAGATGATGAATTTTGGTAGGAGGATTAATGGGGGCCACCCACTCCTTGGAAAATGAGGTAAGGGAACAAAGGGATTCGAAGTAGCATCGCAGGTTAACAAAGCCATAAAAAATGCAAACAAAGAACTGGGATCCATTTATAGAGGAATAGAATTCAAAGCAGAGAAGTTATGTTAAACTTATATACAACCTTGGTTCGAACACACTTGGGAGTACTGTGCACAGTTCTGGTCTCCATATTATAAAAAAAGGATATAGAGGCAATGGAGAAGGTGCAAAAAAGATTTACATGAATGATACCAGAACTAAGAGGTTATAACTAATCAGGAAGGACTGAAGGCTGGGGGTCTTTTCTCTTAGAGAGAAGGCGGAGAGGTGACCTGATAGAAGTCTTTAAAATTATCAAGGGTTTTGATAGGGTAGATGTAGCTATGTTGTTTCCACTTGTGGGGTACAAAACTAGGGGCCACAAGATAGTCACTAATAAATCCAATAAGGAATTTAGAATCAACTTCTTTGCTCAGAGAGTGGTTAAAATGTGGAACTTGCTACCACAGGGAGTGGTTGAAGCAAATAGCATAGAAGCATTCAAAGGAAAGCTAGATAAGGGAGAAAGGAATAGAAGGATATACTGATAGGGTTGATGAAGTAAGGTGGGAGGAGGCTGGTGTGGAGCATAAACACCAGCATAGACCTGTTGGGCTGAATGGCCGGTTTCTGTGCTGTAAATACTACTTAATGCGATGTAGAAACTGGGCATTAAGTCTATCAGATCTGTACCAGTGATTTTCTCCACAAGTCACCCAGCTTAACCCCATTCTCCTGTGATTCTCCATACTTTTAAAATATTCCTCTTTCTCGAGCAGCTAATTCCCTTTTAAAATAATTTATGGACTCTGTTTTGCAATCAAGTGTCCAGTTCAGCCCCGAGCCCATAGCCTTTCCATCACAAAGACCACCTACTTCCACCTCTAACATTGCTCCCCTCCACCCCTTCCCCAGCCCATACTTACCACTGAAACACTCACCCATATTTGTGTTACCTTTAGGTTTAACTATTTCAATGCTATCCTAGTTGGTTTCCAATCCACTATTCTCCGTAAACATCAGCTCATCCAAAACTCTGCTCCCCCTATACTATTCTGCACCAAAACCTTGCTCACTGTCCTCGCTGGCACATATGGGCACCAGTCGCCCCTAACCAAGTTAAAAATGTTTATCCTGGTGTTCAAATATATATTTCTTAAGGCTAAAGGGATCAAGGGATATGGGGAGAAAGCAGGGACAGGGTACTGAATTTGGATGATTAGCCATGATCTCATCGAATGGCGGAGCAGGCTAGAGGGGCCGAATGGCCTATTCCTGCTCCTATCTTCTATGATTCTATGACTCTAAATCCCTCCATGGCCTTGCACCCACCCCGGTCTCTCTCCCGACCCCCCTCCATTCCTCTGACCCCCAGCCTCTTCTGCATCCCCCCCCCTCCATTGGTGGCCGTGCCTTCAGCCGCATAGGTCCTACGTTTTCTAATTCTCTCCCTAAACTCCTCCTCCTTTACACTCACTCCCACCCTCCCTGACCAAGGTTTTGGTCACCCCTTCATTATATCCTTTTTTTGTCTCAGTGTCCATTATTTTCCTTACACCTCTGAAAAACATAGGAGCAGGAGGAGGCCATTCAGTTCCTCGAGCTTGTTCCACCATTCAATTAGATCATGGTTGATCTGTATCTTACCTCCATCTACCCAACTGGTTCCATATCACTTAATACCTTTACCTACTAAAAATCCCATCAATCTCAGTTTTGAATTTTTCAACTGGCCCCCAGCCACAACAGCTTTTTGAGGGGGAGAGAGTTCCAGATTTCCACTACCCTTTGTGTGAAGAAGTGCTTCCTGACATCACCCCTGAACGGCCTGGCTCTAATTTTTGGGTTATGCCCCCTTGTTCTGGACTCCCCCCACCAGAGGAAATAGAAAAACATCCCACCGGTATTTAGAGAATCTAAGTTAAAAGCACAATTGCTGTTGCTTCACCAAGAGTTTCTGGCAGAACATTCCACATCCCAACCACTCTCCGTGCAGAGAATATTTTTCTAATTTCCTTTATATATGGAGGGCAGCGCAATACTGCAAGCAACAGGGTAGCTGCTGTACTGAAGCAAGTCACGTTACTCACCCTTCCTCAGTCTCATTAATGATATCACATATCTCCATGTTGAGGCCCCAATCCTCTGCTTGCAAAGCTCCATCGGTTGCTTGTTCTATCAAAAAAGGAATAGCATGTAAGAAAGTGATTAAAGGATTATGGAGGCAAAGCAATCGAGAGTCATCTTGAATACTTCACAAAATACAGACTTTTTACAATCTTTTATAGATTACATTCACTGAAAGGTCATATAGATTAATATTTGTAACTAAACTGTGGTGCTATTTTCCCCTCACCAATTTGACTCCCTTCCCTCCTGAAGGCATTGGTAACCCACACTCAGATAACACTCCAAGGGTAGCAGTTACCCTCTGGTGTCTCATTCAAGTGGCCATATTCTTGGGTAATCCTCAATCGTGGCAGGCTGCGAGCTGTAGAAGACATTACAGCTGAGCGCCATTCTGCCCTCACCCAAGACCCACGTGCACACACTTCCAGCAAGGGTCACTGTACGTGTAAGTATTAGTATCAGGAACCCGAGCCGATTTCTCCTTCACCAACCCAAGGCTCTGCGGCCATTTATAACACCCTCCTAAGATTATTTAACTTCCTTTCTTTTTTTCTTCCAAAAATCTGACATCTCTTACACAAATCAAGGAGACCAACAGGGGCACCAGTTCTCAGGCCTCTATAAAAGAAAGACTTGTGTTTATACATCGCATTTCACAACCTCAGGACATCCCAAAGTAAAGTACTGCTTAAGTGTAATCACTGTTGCAATGAAAAAAATAACCAGATAATCAGGGGGGAGAGAGAGGGAGGGGAGGGGAGAGAGAGGGG
>CM059450.1:21496902-21574402 GCA_030390025.1 Squalus acanthias
CTGAAATTACTGTTCCCTGCATTCCTGTCTTTTACAACAATTTGTATTTATACAGCGCGTTTAACGTAGTAAAACGTTCCACAGCGCTCCACGGCAGCTTTTGACAAAATTTGACACCGAGCCACATAACGAGACATTAGGGCAGGCTTGGTCCAATAGGTAGGTTTTAAGGAACGTCTTAAAGGAGGAAAGAGAGGTTTAGGGAGGGAATTCCAGAGCTGAGGGCCTCGGCGGACTTCTGGCCAAGATAGCAGGTTATCTTGAGCGGGCTGGAATACAAAAGTGATGCTTCACCTGTGCAGAGCCTTGGTCACCCCCCCATCTGCAGTACTCTCAAGGGGCTGAATGGCCTACTCCTGTTCCGATCCTCGTATGTTCCGTTCAATTTTGGGCACCACACCTTAGGAAAGGTACATTGGCTTTGGAACGGGGGGACACCACAAGAGGAGTGGAGCTTTTCACAGAGACCTTCCATATGCTACCTTGCACTTTGCCCCCAGATCCCTCGTCTAAGATTTTGCCTCTGGGTGCCAAATCTGGACGTCAAGTCCCTCCCACAATCCTTTGACCTTAGCTCTGCCCCCAAACGCCGATTATTTTGATGCAGTGAGATGTAGCCGGGCAGTCGCCAATACTCTTCATGAATGAGCCTAACGGTGTGTGCGGGCTATTAGACCCTGATGGGCAGCACAGTCAAACGTTTCACGTCCTCACCTATGGCATGTACACCAAATTTCCAACAGGAGTCCGTGCATAGTGATCAGCGGCAGGAACCCTGACCGGTTGTTATTTTTAAACCCTTTTTTCTCTAGTGCGGTGTCCCGAGGTTTGGGCTGCTCAACTAAGTCCAGTTCCACCGCTCACCTGCCTGCCAGACAGGGACCTGGGACCTCTCCTGCTTTGTGAGCCTCGGTGCTGCACCACATTGAGTATTGGTCCACAGAGCAATGAAGAGAGCTTGACATAGAAGCACTATACAAGAGGTGTTGCATAATATATTCCGGCGTTTAGTGATTGCTGAATTCCTCCTCAGCAACTAGAATTTTCTTAGGTGGTTGTAAAGTTTATTTTTAATGCATCAGAAGCTTCCGCCTCTATCACTAGTTGATGCCGGTACATTTACTTAATACACCAGGTGCTATAGAATCAGAGAAATTTACGGCACAGAATGAGGCCATTCGGCCCTCCATGTCTGTGCTGGCCGAAAAACAGCTATCCAGCGTGCTATAGATATAGAGCTAAGCGATCCCACAATCAACAGTTCAGATCAAAGCTCTGCAGTCCTGCCAAATCCAGTCGTGGATGGTGGTGGACAATTAAACAACTAACGGGGAAAAAGATGCTCCGTGAATTATCCCCATCTTCAATGATGGCGGAGCCCAGCACACGAGTGCAATTGACAAGGCGGAAGCAACCATCTTCAGTCAGACGTGCCGAGCGGATGATCCATTTCGGCCTCCTCCTGCGGTCCCCACCATCACAGAAGCCAGTCTTCAGCCAATTCGATTCACTCCACGTGATATCAAAAAACAGCTGAGCGCACTGGATACAGCAAAGGATATGGGCCCCGACAACATCCTAGCTCTTGTGCTCCAGAACGAACCGCGCCTCTAACCATGCTATTCCAGTACAGCTACAACACTGGCATCTACCTGACAATGTAGAAAACTGCCCAGGTATGTCCTGTCCACAAAAAGCAGGTCAAGTCCAATCCGGCCAATTACAGCCCCATCAGTCTACTCACCAATAACCTGCTCACCGATACTCAGTTTGGGTTCCGCCAGGACCACTCGGCTCCAGACCTCATTGCAGCCTTGGTCCAAACATGGACAAAGGAGCTGAATTCTAGACGTGAGGTGACAGTGACTGCCCTGGACATCAAGGCAGTATTTGACCGAGTATGGCATCAAGGAGCCCTAGTAAAACTGAAGTCAATGGGAATCGGGGAAAGTCTCCACTGGCTGGAGTCATGCCTAGCACAAAGGAAGATGGTTGTGGTTGTTGGGGCAGAGACTTGCTATAAAGTAGGTCTGTGTTATCACTGGGGTCGCTGAGAAGTGTAATGGTGGGTGTGTGAGATTTGCACACTTGGAAAGCACTCAACTGTCACAATTGCACTAGAGAGGGTACAGAGGAGATTTATGAGGATGTTGCCAGAACTGGAGAATTTTAGCGATAAGCAAAGATGGGATAAGGCTGGGGTTATTTTCTTTGGAACAGAGGAGCCTGAGGGGAGATTTAATTGAGGTGCATAAAATTGAGGGGCCTAGATAAGTGGATAGGAAGGACCTATTTCCCTGAGCAGAGAGGTCAATAACCAGGGGGCATAGATTTAAAGTAATTAGTAGAAGGATTAGATGGGAGTTGAGGAGAACTTCTTTCACCCAGAGGGTGGTGGGGGTCTGGAACTCACTGCCTGAAAGGGTGGTAGAGGCAGAAACCCTCATCACATTTAAAAAGTACTTGGATATGCACTTGAAGTGCCGTAACCTACAGGGCTACGGACCAATGGGCTGAATGGCCTCCTTCTATGTTATAATTTTATGAGTCTAGATTCTGCCCTTGATCCGTGCTGTACGAGACTCAGTGAGGTACTGACAGACGAGACCTGCGTTAGGAGTATCAGAGGGGCGTTTCGCACCTTAGTGTGTCCTCGGCCTCCGAATGGCAACAGCGGATAACAACACCCTCCTAATCTTTTGAGAGGGGAGGGGGAATGGGGGAGGAGGCTGAAAAGGATGGGGAACAATCCAGACACAACCCCCCCCCACCAAATAATGAATGACTGAAACCTTGACTCCCAGTGAGTCCTGGGTGGTTGCTGTATATATGAGCAAGGAATAGCCGTCACTGGGCTGAATCTGACGGCGGGTGCACCGTGAACCAGCAGGGATCCGGCCCACTGACTCCGCCAGCAGTGAATGGACTTCCTCCTCCCTCCCTGGGGCAGAGAGAGACAGCATCACCCAGCCCGAGTTAGAGTCAGCAGGATCTGAGCAACCTTCATCGTGCTCTCCGAATTACTTTTCTCCATCATTTGATAATCTCAAGGCACTCGCTAACTTGGATATTAATCACTAAGTAAAGAAGGGGCTGGAGGTGTGAGGGTCCCGTCCTCCAGAGCCATGCACCAGCCTGAGGGTAAAGTGGCCCCCAGCCCCCGGGCGGGCGTGAGGGACTGAGGACAAATGCAGGAGTCCGATGGGAGGCGAGGGATTCCAGAGCTTCTTAAAGCCACCGTGTATCACTCGGAGAGACAGCTGGGGAAGCCTCAACACTCGAGTGTGGCTGTGCTCGAAGTGATGTGGAATCACCGCTGTTTAAGTGAAGGAGGACCTGGTTTCACACACAGCCCGGGACAAGCGGGTCCGGGGACCGGCGGGAATGGAACCATTCACCACCCGGGGCAGCCCCCCCCCCCCGCGAGTGGGAGGAAGGAGCCGGACATCAGAATGAAATGAACAGGATTGGCCCAACGCAAGAACCATAAGGTGGAGAGTTAGCGGGTCTTGGGTTGTCCAAACCCGGGTGGAGGGGGCGGGGTGTTTAATCGGCCTGGGATCCCGCTATCCAGGGGTCCCTGCTGGAAGTGCCGATGTGTGGATGGCGGCTGAAAGTAGGGCAATGCCGACCCTCCTCTCTCATCCCAGTCAGTGAACTGGGGGTCAGGCTGCAGGAGGCACTGGGGCGGGGAGCTTACCCTAAAAGAACACCCACCCATCACCTTTAATATGTCAAGAAACGTTTTTAAATACAAAAGGAGTTTTAATACAGAAAAAGTTGCTGCCTGTGAGAAACGACCAGCCACGGTCATATTACAATAGGACATGTACAGGGCTCGGGTGTGGGCTGTTCATGGACAGACCCCGCCCCACACACTGAGGGATGGGGGGGGGTCTGGTTTCACCCCAGCAAAAGTGACTGAAGTTGCCAGGCCGGAGGTTCTCGGTCACTCCCCGAGCTCCAGCGCTCCAAACCCAGGGGAGATCCCACAGCCCACCCGCCGGCTGCTCCGCGATCGGCAAATCTGGACAAACAAATGTTGATATTTCAGAAATTGGCTGCTTTGGAAAACTAACCCCACCCCCTATAAAGAAAAACAAGTTGCAAGTTAAATTCATGTTTTTAATATTAATGTTTTAAAAAGTTCTCTGCTTCTCCTTGGCAGACGCTCACTCAGTGTTGGGAGGGGGTTCTGGGATGGGTCCCACAGATCCGGGCTGCTATCTAGTGCCTTCAGCAGGGGAGGGGGCCTTTCTTCATGCGCCAACACCCACTGAGAATGCTGGCAGGCTATTCTATCTGGTGGGGCGTCGCGGGCAAGCCCTGCCTGGTCTGCAGTGCACTGTGGCTGCTGTCTCTCTCTCCCTCCCGCCCCAGACCGAGGGCCGCTGTTAACTTGTAGCACGGAAATATCCAAAAGTTCAAAAGATAAGCGCTAAAACCACCCAAGCCACACCGGGCAGCTGGGCTTTCTTTCTCGCTGTGTGCAAGGCGGAGCTCAGACCCTCTGCTCCCTACGGTCACTCCACCATGTAAATCATGCGCACAAATACAGCTAATGTCTCAGATGGTGGAGGGCCAATGTAATACCAGGCGGGCGAGGGGAAACGTCTCAATGCTCTCAAGTGTGGTGGGGGGGGCAGGAGCCTTCTAGACCCCTCCTTCACCGGCTACATCTCTCTTCAAGGTGCAACACTCACAGGGGAACAGCATTCCAGGTTGCAGCCGGCCTCTGGTACGTCATCCAAGTAGAGGGGTGCTCGCAAGCTATTCAACCCAAGAGGGCATCATAGTCCAGTCTTCTTCGCCCTTCGTGTACACGTGCCCTCCAGCTGAGGTCAAGAGCAGAAACCCAAGCTCATTCTTCCCGCCCCCCCCCACCCCCCTCTTGCATAGGGCACAGAGTTTAACAGCAGCACTCCTAGCACTACGGAGCAACACAACACTGTGGTATAATCTGCCTCAAAATCACACCCGTACAAGAGAGTCCCCGGGGGTGTAATATCAGAAACGGAGCAGGTCCCTGTGTAACTTAGAAATTTTGGATCTCGGTACGTAGGAAGTTGAGAGAGTATTCCTCGCAGGATTGGGTAGTCAGCCCAGTTTTGAGTGTCCTGTGCTCACAGTTAGGATTGAGAGACGGGATGAGAATCCAGTGGGAATTTGTTCCTAATTGCGAGTCTCCACACCCCTCTGGGGTAGAGAATTCCAAAGATTCACAACCCTTTGAGTGAAGAAATTTCTCCTCATCTCAGTCCTGAATGGCCGACCCCTTATTCTGTGACTGTGAACCCGTGTTCTAGATTCACCAGCCAGGGGAAACATTTTCTCAGCGTTAACCCTGTCAAACCCCTAAAGAATTTTATATGTTTCAATTAGATCACCTCTCATTCTTCTAAACTCTAGGGAATATAGGCCTAGTCTACTCAATCTCTCCTCATAGGGCAATCCCCTCATCCCAGGAACCAGTCTAGTGAACCTTTGTTGCACTCCCTCTATGGCAAGTATAACCTTCCTTGGGTAAGGAGACCAGAACTGTACACAATACTCCAGGTGTGGCCTCACCAATGCCCTGTATAATTGTAATAAGACTTTTTACTCTTATACTCTAATCCCTTTGTAACAAAAGCTAACATACCATTTGCTTTCCTAATTGCTTGCTGTACCTGCATGTTAACTTTCTGTGATTCATGTACAAGGTCCCTCTGAGTGCAAACATTTCCCAGTCTCTCACCATTCAAAAAATATTCTGCTTTCTTGTTTTTCCTCCCAAAGTGGATAACTTCACACTTCCCCACATTGTATTCCATTTGCCATGTTCTTGCCCACTCAGTCAACCTGTCTATATTTCTCTGCAGCCTCTTTGCGTCCTCCTCACAGCTTACATTCCCACCTAACTTTGTATCATCAGCAACTTGGATTCGTTGCACTTAGTCCCTTCATCTAAGTCATTAATAAAGATTGTAAATAGCTGAGGCCCAAGCACTCATCCTTGGGGGGTACCCTGCTAATTACAGCCTGCCAACCTGAAAAAGTCCTGTTTATTCCAACTCTGTTTTCTGTCCATTAACCAATCCTCAATCCATGCTAATATATTACCCCCAATCCCATGATTCCTAATTTTGTGTAATAACCTCTTGTGTGGCACCTTATCGAATGCTTTTTGAAAATCCAAATACACTGCATCCACTGGTTCCCCCTTATCCATCCTACTAGTTACATCTTCAAAAAGCTGTAACAGATTTGTCAAAAATGATTTCCCTTTCATAAAACTATGTTGACTCTGCCTGATCATATTACGATTTTCTAAGTGCCCTGTTACCACGTCCCGAATAATAGACTCTAGCATTTTGCCTACTGCTGATGTCAGGCTAACTGGCCTATAGTTCCCCGTTTTTTTCTCTTCCTCCTTTCTTAAATAGCGGGGTTATGTTTGCTACCTTCCAATCCTTGGGGACTGTTAGCATGCAGATACAGCAAGTAATTAAGAAGGCAAATGGAATGTTGGCCTTTATTGCAAAGGGATGGAGTATAAAAGTAGGGAAGTCTTACTACAACTGTACAGAGCATTGGTGAGACCACACCTGGAGTACTGCAGACAGTTTTGGTCTCTTTATTTAAGGAGGGATATACTTGCATTGGAGGCAGTTCAGAGAAGGTTCACTAGGTTAATTCCTGAGATGAAGGGATTGTCTTATGAAGAAAGGTTGAGCAGGTTGGGCCTATACTCATTGGAGTTTAGAAGAATAAGAGGGGATCTTATTGAAACGTATAAGATTCTGAGGGGGCTTGACAGGGTAGATGCTGCAGAGAGGATGTTTCCCCTCGTGGGGGAATCTAGAACTAGGGGGCATAGTTTCAGAATAAGGGGTCGCCCATTTAAAACGGAGATGAGGAATTTCTTCTCTGAGGGTCGTGAATCTTTGGAATTCTCTTCCCCAGAGAGCTGTGGAGGCTGAGTCATTGAATATATTCAAGGCGGAAATAGACAGATTTTTGAACGATAAGGGAGTCAAGGGTTATAGGAAGCGGGCAGGAAAGTGGAGTTGAGGCCAAGATCAGATCAGCCATGATCCTATTGAATGGCGGAGCAGGCTCGAGGGGCCAAATTACTCCTGCTCCTATTTCTTATGTTCTGGAATCTAGGGAATTCTGGAAGATTAATCCCAGTGCATCCACTATCTCTGCAGCTACCTCTTTTAAAACCCTAGGATGCAGGTAGTCAGGTCCAGGAGATTTGTTGCCACTTGGTCCCATTAATTTCTCCAGTACTATGTCATTACTTATACTGATTAAGTTCCTCATTCTCTCTCTGGGCCCTTTGTTCCCCATTATTTCCGGAATGTTTTTTGCGTCTTCTACCGTGAAGACAGATACAAAGTATTTGTTTAATGTCTCTGCTATTTCCTTATTGCCTTTTATAATTTCTCCTGTCTCTGCCTCTAATGGGCCCACGTTTACTTTCACTAATCTCTTCCTATTTACATACCTATCAAAACGTTTACAATCTGTTTTTGTGTCTCTTGCTAATTTACTCTCATTCTTTTTTCTCGTTCCTTATCAATTTCTTGGTCCTCCTTTGCTGAATTCTAAAATCCTTCCAATCCTCAGGCTTACTATTTTTTTTGGCATTATTATAAGCCTCTTCCTTTGATCTAATACTATCTAACTTCTCTTGTAAGCCACGGTTGGACCACTTGTCTACCGTCATACCTTTTAATGTAGTTTCCCACTCTACCTTAGCCAACTCGCCCCTTATAGGTATAACGTAGTTTGCTTTGTTTAGATTTAAGACCTCAGAAGAGCAGGGAAGTTCTCCCCGGTATCCTGGGGCCAATATTTATCTCTCAACCAACATCACTAAAACAGATTATCTAGTCGTTATCTTATTTATGTTTGTGGGAGCTTGCTGTGCAGATATTGGCTGTCGCGTTTCCTACATTACAACAGTGACTACACTTCAAAAAAGTATTTCATTGCCTGTAAAGCACTTTGGGACATCCTGAGGTCGTGAAAGGCGCTATATAAATGCAAGTCTTTCAACCGTGCCACTGTGGGAAGAGTCGGGCAGGGTGGGAGGGAGGACCACGAGCAGAATTACCGCTGGACTGGACACTGGACAATTATCGGGCCTCTCCTGGTAACAGGTAGTCCACTGACTCATGCGGCACCAGAGTGAGAGATTGCATTGAGGAGGGGAAGTGTCTCCCTTTGATAGAAAAATGACTTTCACTTTTTAAATGTTTTAAGGTCATCTAAAACTAGGCTGTCTGTATCCTAACTCGCACCACGTTGACCTACATTGGCTCCCAGTTAAGCAACACCTCAATTTTAAAATTCTCAGCCTTGTTCTCAAATCCCTCCATGGCCTCACCCCTCCCTATCTCTAGAATCTACTCCAGCCCTACAACCCTCTGAGATATCTGCGCTCCTCTAATTCTGACCTCTTGAGCATCCCCAATTTTAATCGCTCCACCATTGGTGACTGTGCCTTCAGCTGCCTAGGCCCTAAGCTCTGGAACTCTCAAAATCTCTCTGCCTCTCTTTCCTCCTTTAAGATGCTCTTGAAAACCGACCTCTTTGACCAAGCTTTTGGTCACCTGCCCTAATTTCTCCTTATGTGGCTCGGTGTCAAATTTTGTTTTATAATAACACTCCTGCGAAGCGCTTTGGGACATTTTACTACGTTAAAGGCGCTATATCAATATAAGTTATTGTTTTAGAAAACAATTTTGACGGCGTAATGTTTTCTCTCCACATTTTTCCGTTGCATTTCGTGCCTCGTGTGGTCCCCGTTCTGGACTTATTTCTTTTCTCTTTCCTTTCCAGGCGACCGCTGGATCGACCTTACTGGCGAACACGTCACCTCTGACCCTAATGGCGTCGCCCCTGAATGTAACGAATCTGAATGCCACGTCGGCGTCCCTGAACTCGGCAGCGGCGGCGTTCGGCATGTTGGGCGGTCTGGTTCCCGTCTCCCTGCCCTTCCAGCTCCCGCTCAACCTGCTCAGCTTCGCGTCAGACTCTGCCGTCTCCACCACCGCGCCTATTGGATCTACCTCAGTCACGTTCCCGCGCAACTTAACGCAGAGTAAGTCCCCCGGGGTAGTTCGGGGAAGGGGGTGGGGGGGGGGGCCGGGCACAGGGACCACATCAGTAAGCCAACATTGCCAGCGAGGCACTGAGCCCAACACTGAGGTTCAGGCATTCCCACAAAGGTGGCGAGGTTCACCTGCCCGGTTATAAGTCGCCTGCCCACTCTCTAAGCTGGTAATATTGCACTGCTCGGAGGAGGAGAGATTTGAAGAGAGGAAGAAATGCATTAAAAATGGGTTTTAAAAGAACGTTTGCGAGACGACAGGGTCAGCGGTTGACTTGAACTTTTGTACACAACATTGGCTCGCCGTCAACAACTTGTATTTATATAGCGCCTTTAACGTAGTAAAACATCCCAAGGCGCTTCACAGGAGTATTGTAAGACAAAAAAAAAATTTGACACCGAGCCACCCAAGGAGAAGTCAGGGCAGATGACCAAAAGCTTGGTCAAAGAGTTAGGTTTTAAGGAGCGTCTTAAAGGAGGAAAGAGAGGTAGCGAGACGGAGAGGTTTGGGCAGGGAATTCCAGAGCAGAGGGCCTAGGCAACAATGGGTTTCTACAGTAAAATTTGACTTCCCAAACCCACAACCTCTACCACCTGGAAGGACGAGGTGCATGGGAACACCACCGCCTCCCAGGTTCCCCTCCAAGTCTCACACCATCATCAAGTTGGACGTATATGTCCCTTCATCGTCGCTGGGTCAAAAAAGTTATGCTAAACCTTTATAAATCTCTGATTAAGCCTTAGCTGGAATACTGATGACTAATTCTGGGCACCACACTTTAGGAAGGATGACAAGGCCTTGGAGAGGGTGCAGAGGAGGTTTACTAGAACGATACCATTGATGAGAGACTTCATTAAGTGGTGAGACTAGAGAAGCTGGGGTTGTTCTCCTTAGAGTAGAGAAGATAAGGGGAGATTTGATAGAGGTGTTCAAAATCATGAACGGTTTTGATAGAGTAAACAAGGAGAAACTGCTTCCAGTGGCAAGAGGGTCGGTAACCAGAGGACACAGATTTAAGGCAATTGGCAAAAGAACCAGAGGGGAGATGAGAATTTTTTTACGCAGCGAGTTGTCATGATTTGGAATCCTTTACCTGAAAGGGTGGTGGAAGCAGATTCAATAGTAACTTTCAAAGGGGAATTGGATGAATACTTGGAAAGGAAAAATTTGCAGGGCTACGGGGAAAGAGCAGGGGAGTGGGACTGATTGGACAGCTCTTTCAAAGAGCCGGCACAGGCACGATGGGTTGAATGGCCTCCTTTGTACTGTAAGATTCTCTGATTCGAAAGGTTTATCACTCCCTGTGGACCTGTGCTGTCAGGATATGGAAGCTTGGCTCTCTCCTAAAGGAGCCAGACAGGCTGGTCACTCACCCATCTCAATTTTCTCCCTCTTTACTGACAGGTATTTTGAAAGGTTTTCAGTCTGGTTCTACACAGCTTTCCCGATCGAGTGTGCCAGCCCACTTACAACAGGCCTACACAGGTACCATTCTGTTCGTACAGACGCCCCGCACCGTGATTTGGAGTGTTTTATTGGGAGAGGCCAGTAGCATCAATGGCAGAGTGTCTGCTGCCTAACTAACAGGCAATGGGTCAACGCCCAGAGTGATTCCTGTCGATCTGCTAGTTGGGTTCCACTGCAGTGTGGGTGGTGGAGAGTGATGACTTGAAGCTTGGCTCACCGTGATCTGAGCCGATGTGTCTCCCCAGGGAGGGTGAAGTCAAAGGCACCGTCAGTGCTCCCCCTAATTTTTTTTTGAGTGCACGGCCTATTCCCGGTTTTGCGCATGCGCGAAATTTAACATTGGAGCCGGGACCGGCAGACAGTTGGGACGTTGGGCACTGTTACTCTCAGCCGTTGTGCCAAGGGCTGCAATTCGAATTGACGTCTTGCTCAACGACCACTGTGGGAAATGCTGTACCACAGTGTGTCTGGGGGACCCCCCTGCGCGGGTCTCTGGGAACCCCTTATACAAGTATTGACGCAGTCCCAGGACCTCCACCCAACTTTCAAAGGACGGTGTCGGACAAACATCAGTGCTCAGCAACAGAAATAGCCTGCTACCAGCAGTCTGATGACCGTGCGAATCCCCCTGCATCCATGTAATGATGCGAGCTTGAAAACCTTTCTCTTTATAGATGTTCTCGGGATATGGGCGTCGCTGGCAAGGCCACATTTACTGCCCCTCCCTAGTAGCACTGAACTTGGGTGGTTTGTTGGGCCACTTCAGAGGCCAGTAAAACGTCAACCAAGTAGTGTGGGACTGGAGGGACTTTAGTGAATCAGTTGGGCTTTTACAATAACATGGCCGCTCGTCACAAATGACCAGAGTTATTGCAGTTAGTCCCACAACTTGCCGTGGTGGGATTTGAACTAGGCACCCCCGGCTCGCTAATCCAGCACCATAACCACTACACTACCGTACCCTGCCGTGGCCTCCTTGGGTGCTGCACAAGTCCTGTGCGTTATCAGTCATTTAACTGGTGTTTGGTTGGTGTACCTAAATGGGCACATAGTGAAGTGATGCATTTTGGAAGGAAAAATGAGGCATGGTAGCATAAACTAAATGGTACAATTTTAAAGCGGGGTGCAAGAACAGAGAGACCTGGGGGTTCACATACTCAAATCTTTGAAGGTGGCAGGACAAGTTGATAAAGCTGTTAAAAACCATATGGTGACCTTGGCTTTATAAATAGAGGCATAGACTACAAAATCAAGGAGGTTATGCTAAACCTTTATAAATCACTGGTTAGACCTCAGCTGGAGTATTGTGTCCAATTCTGGGCACCACACTTTAGGAAGGATGTCAAGGCCTTGGAGAGGGTGAAGAGGGGATCTACTGGAATGGTACCAGGGATGAGGGACTTCAGTTATCTGGAGAGACTGGAGAAGCTGGGATTTTCTCCTTAGAGCAGAGAAGGTTAAAGGGTGATTTAATAGAGATGCTCAAAATTATGAGTGAGTTTTGATAGAGTAGAAAGGGAGAAATTGTTTCCAATGGCAGAGGGGTCCGTAACCAGAGGACACAGAGTTAAGGTAATTGGCAAAAAAAAGCCAGGGGGGAGATGAGAATTTTTTGATCAGCGAGTTGTTGTGATCTGGAATGCGCTGCCTGAAAGGGTGGTGGAAGCAGATTCAATAGTAACTTTCAAAATGGAATTGGATATATATTTAAAAGTTAGCATGCAGGTACAGCAAGCAATTAGGAAAGCAAATATTATGTTAGCCTTTATTGCAAGGTGGGGTTAGAGTATAAGAGTAACGAAGTCTTGCTGCAATTATACAGGGCTTTGGTGAGACCACACCTGGAGTACTGTGTACAGTTTTGGTGGTCTTACCTAAGGAAGGATATATTTGTCTTAGAAGGGGGCACAACGAAGGTTCACGAGATTGATTCTTGGGATGAGAGGGCTGTCCTCTGATGAGAGATTGAGTAGAATGAGTCTATATTCTCTGGAGTTTAGAAGAATGAGAGGGGATCTCATTGAAACTTATAAAATTCTTAGTGGGCTTGACAGGGTAGATGCTGAGAGGCTGTTTCCCCCTGGCTGGAAAGTCCAGAACTAGGGGTCGTAGTCTCAGGGTCAGCCATTTAGGACTGAGATGAGAAATTTCTTCACTCAGAGGGTTGTGAATCTTTGGAATTCTTTACCCCATTGGGCTGTGGATGCTGAGTCGTTGAGTATATTCAAGGCTGAGATCGATAGATTTTTAGACTCATGGGGAATCAAGGGATATGGAGATCGGGCGGGAAAGTGGAGTTGAGGTAGAAGATCGGTCATGATCTTATTGAATGGTGGAGCAGGCTCGAGGGGCCATACGGCCTACTCCTGCTCCTAATTCTTATAATAAGGAAAAAATAGCAGGGCTTTGGGGAAAGAGCAGGGGAGTGGAACTAACTGGAGAGCGCTTTCAGAAGCTGGCCGAGGCATGATGGGCCTCCTTCTGTGCTGTATGATTCTGTCCTTGCCGTGAAAGAAAGTATTGAACTCTCTGTCCATTGTTAATATTCCCACTTTCTCCTCCTCCCCAGATGGCAACCAAAGCCAGGGAGACTCTTCGAAGGTCCAGCGGAAATCACAGTGACCTCTGAACCCGCCACAGGGACGCAAGGGACAGCATCAGACGGAACATGCTGGATTGAAGTTTCCCCATTGCCTCCACCAATTAGGAGGTCTCTTGCTGGGTACATGACTGAGGGGCCTTTTCCCTTTGTTATGTTTAGAACACTTCTGACCCAGAGCACTGTGGGAAAGGGAACATATTTACTGAGTTGATTTACAAGCGGGACCTAATTGAGCTGGAGTCTGACGGGTCCATCTGTCTGTTAGCTCATCCGCTAACCAGGAGGACTTCAGCCACACCTGAGGAACAGTTCAATGGATTGAAAGATGAAATGAATTGGTTAAATAGGATTCCAAAGCAAGGGGTCATTCAACAAGCACAGCATTTTTTCCACAAGAGTGCGTAGAGCAGCCATGGGAGCCGGCGGGAGTGTGGGCCGGGGTGGGGGGAGTGTGGGCCGGGGTGGGGGGAGTGTGGGCCGGGGTGGGGGGAGGGGGGGCCGGGGTGCGGGGGCGGGAGTGTGGGCCCGGGGTGGGGGGGGGGGCCAGCGGGAGTGACGTTGGAGAGTGGGGCCCAAGGCTGTGTCAGGGGTAAGGCTGAAGGTTTAGTCAGGAGTTCAGGACAAGTGACTGTTTTTAAATGTTCTACTTATCCAATACCCAGTGGGCCTTATGTACAGAAGGTAGTGAGACATTGGAATGAAGTTCGGTGGTTGGGGGGGGGGGGGGCGGGCGGGGGAGATGTTTTTGCGTGTGGGGGGAGGGGGGTGGGGGGGTGCCTTAACCTAGCGGGCAACATTTGAGTTGCTAAGAGGGCAGTAAATTGGTCGGGCATGGTCATGATATTCTAACCCATCCTTGGGCCGGTCAACACTTGGCTGGAGTGGCCCCTAACACAGGACTCAATAATTGGCAATACTGCGGATCAGAAAGATTATTGATTGATGGCGGGGGGAGAAATTTGCTCGTCCCCAGAACTGTACAAACCATTTTGAGAGGAACTTTGGCAGCCCAGAATCAACTTTTTAATGTAATTCAATCCTTTCTTTTCTTTCAAAGTGCGAAGCCTCGCCTGTTCTTTGGCAGTGTCCGCCACGCAGACTGTGTTTAGCTGCTGGCTGGATAGCCACCAGTGGCTGTGGTGACTCCTTCACCTGTTCTAGCCAGGCTTCGGGGATGGA
The DNA here is from genome assembly GCA_030390025.1 of Squalus acanthias. NCBI lineage: Eukaryota > Metazoa > Chordata > Chondrichthyes > Squaliformes > Squalidae > Squalus > Squalus acanthias. The sequence continues at coordinate 21,511,255 of CM059450.1, forward strand.
AGGGATGTCGGGCGATTCAGATTTCATATTGCGATATACACTTGCGATGTTTGGGTTTCCCGATGAGGGCCTTTTATTAACCTGCAGCCAAACAGCTGCATTTCTTCGAGTCATGGGATTTGCTGAGATTGTACAGTGTGGTGATTAACAGACTCCCACCTTTAGAAGAGGTGAAGCATTAAACAATGTTCCTGCCAGCTTTGAGCATCTCGTGCCCTTGTCTAAAGTTGGAGTTCGCGCTCGGGCCTTGTTCCAAGTTGGCCTAATTGGTTAAGACTCTGTCCCGGCTTTTGAGTCTGAACCAAGCTGGTTCGGTTCCCAGTCTCTGTGCCTCACCAGCTGATCTCGCCTGGGGCAGTGCTCGGGACAATGCTGTTCAACTCTGCGTCCTACGCAAGATGGGGGGTGGGGGGAGAATGAGCTTTGGGTTCCTGCTCTTGACCTCGGCTGGAGGGCGCGAGTAGACGAAGGGCGAAGAAGACTGGACTGTGATGCCCTCTTGGGTTGAATAGCTTGAGAGCGCCCCCTTACTTGGGTGACGTACCAGAGGCCGGCTGCCACCTGGAATGTTGTTCCCCTGTGAGTGTTGGCACCTTCAGGAGAGGAGATGTAGCGGTGAAGGAGGGGTCGAGAAGGCTCCTGCCTCCCCCACGTTGCACATTAGTGGGATTTAGCGCATTCATGGTTCACTCATTTATTGTGGGGAACGGGGAGGTGTCCTTTATCCTTGTCCGGCTGAAGGAGCTGGGGCTCTTCAAACCAGACCATGAGTCTCTTCCACCCTTCCGGCAAGAAACCAGAGTGTTGAGCCGTTTCCCCTCGCCCGCCTGGTATTACATTGGCCCTCCACCATCTGAGACATTAGCTGTATTTGTGCGCATGATTTACATGGTGGAGTGACCGCAGGGAGCAGAGGGTCTGAGCTCCGCCTTGCACACAGCGAGAAAGAAAGCCCAGCTGCCCGGAGTGGCTTGGGTGGTTTTAGCGCTTATCTGTTGAACTTTTGGATATTTCCGTGCTACAAGTTAACAGCGGCCCTCGGTCTGGGGCGGGAGGGAGGGAGAGACAGCAGCCACAGTGCACTGCAGACCAGGCAGGGCTTGCCCGCGACGCCCCACCAGATAGAATAGCCTGCCAGCATTCTCAGTGGGTGTTGGCGCATGAAGAAAGGCCCCCTCCCCTGCTGACGGCACTAGATAGCAGCCCGGATCTGTGGGACCCATCCCAGAACCCCCTCCCAACACTGAGTGAGCGTCTGCCAAGGAGAAGCAGAGAACTTTTTAAAACATAAATATTAAAAACATGAATTTAACTTGCAACTTGTTTTTCTTTATAGGGGGTGGGGTTAGTTTTCCAAAGCAGCCAATTTCTGAAATATCAACATTTGTTTGTCCAGATTTGCCGATCGCGGAGCAGCCGGCGGGTGGGCTGTGGGATCTCCCCTGGGTTTGGAGCGCTGGAGCTCGGGGAGTGACCGAGAACCTCCGGCCTGGCAACTTCAGTCACTTTTGCTGGGGTGAAACCAGACCCCCCCCCATCCCTCAGTGTGTGGGGCGGGGTCTGTCCATGAACAGCCCACACCCGAGCCCTGTACATGTCCTATTGTAATATGACCGTGGCTGCTCGTTTCTCACAGGCAGCAACTTTTTCTATGTTAAAACTCCTTTGTATTTAAAAACGTTTATTGACATATTAAAGGTGATGGTTGGGTGTTTTTTTAGGGTAAGCTCCCCGCCCCAGTGCCTCCTGCAGCCTGACCCCCAGTTCACTGACTGGGATGAGAGAGGAGGGTCGGCATTGCCCTACTTTCAGCCGCCATCCACACATCGGCACTTCCAGCAGGGACCCCTGGATAGCGGGATCCCAGGCCGATTAAACCCCCCCCCCCCGGGTTTGGACAACCCAAGACCCGCTAACTCTCCACCTTATGCTTCTTGCGGTGGGCCAATTCTGTTCATTTCAGTCTGATGTCCGGCTCCTTCCTCCCACTCGCGGGGGGGGCTGCCCCGGGTGGTGAATGGTTCCATTCCCGCCGGTCCCCGGACCCGCTTGTCCCGGGCTGTGTGTGAAACCAGGTCCTCCTTCACTTAAACAGCGGTGATCCCACATTGCTTCGAGCACAGCCACACTCGAGTGTTGAGGCTTCCCCAGCTGTCTCCCCGAGTGATGCACGGTGGCTTTAAGAAGCTCTGGAATCCCTCGCCTCCCATCGGACTCCTGCATCTGTCCTCAGTCCCTCACGCCCGCCCAGGGGGCTGGGGGCCACCTTACCCTCAGGCTGGTGCATGGCTCTGGAGGACGGGACCCTCACACCTCCAGCTCCTTCTTTACTCAGTGATTAATATCCAAGTTAGCGAGTGCCTTGAGATTATCAAATGATGGAGAAAAGTAATTCGGAGAGCACGATGAAGGTTGCTCAGATCCTGCTGACTCTAACTCGTGCTGGGTGATGCTGTCTCTCTCTGCCCCAGGGAGGGAGGAGGAAGTCCATTCACTGCTGGCGGAGTCAGTGGGCCGGATCCCTGCTGGTTCACGGTGCACCCGCCGTCAGATTCAGCCCAGTGATGGCTATTCCTTGCTCATATATACAGCAACCACCCAGGACTCACTGGGAGTCAAGGTTTCAGTCATTCATTATTTGGGGGGGGGGGGGGGGGGGGGTTGTGTCTGGATTGTTCCCCATCCTTTTCAGCCTCCTCCCCCCATTCCCCCTCCCCTCTCTAAAGATTAGGAGGGTGTTGTTATCCGCTGTTGCCATTCGGAGGCCGAGGACACACTAAGGTGCGAAATGCCCCTCTGATACTCCTGATGCAGGTCCCGCCTGTCAGTACCTCACTGAGTCTCGTACAGCACGGATCAAGGGCAGAATCTTGACTCAAATTTACGGCACAGAAGGAGGCCATTCAGCCCATCGTGTCTGTCCCGGTTGAAAATGAGCTATCCCAGCCTAATCCCACTTTCCAGCTCTTGGTCCGTAGCCCTGAAGGTTACGGCACTTCAAGTGCATATCCAAGTACTTTTTAAATGCAATGAGGGTTTCTGCCTCTACCACCCTTTCAGGCAGTGAGTTCCAGACCCCCACCACCCTCTGGGTGAAAAAATGTTCTCAACTCCCCTCTAATCCTTCTACCAATTACTTTAAATCTATGCCCCCTGGTTATTGACCTCGCTGCTAAGGGAAATCGGTCCTTCCTATCCACTCTATCTGGGCCCCTCATAATTTTATACACCTCAATTACGTCCCCCCTCAGCCTCCTCTGTTCCAAAGAAAATAACCCCAGACTTATCCCATCTTTCCTTATCGCTAAAATTCTCCAGTCCTGGCAACATCCTCGTCAATCTCTGTACCCTCTCTAGTGCAATTGTGACAGTTGAGTGCTTTCCAAGTGTGCAAATCTCACACACCCACCATTACACTTCTCAGCGCCCCCAGTGATAACACAGACCTACTTTATAGCAAGTCTCTGCCCGAGTATCAACCCTCACTCCCTGGAGCAACACAACACTCTGGTATAATCTGCCTCAGGAGGCCCCGAGGGTTTAATATCAGAAGAGGGACAGGTCCCTGTGTAACTTAGAAATTTTGGATCTCGGTACGTAGGAAGTTGAGAGAGTATTCCTCGCAGGATTGGGTAGTCAGCCCAGTTTTGAGTGTCCTGTGCTCACAGTTAGGATTGAGAGACGGGATGAGAATCCAGTGGGAATTTGTTGCTGGGTTGCAGGTCTCCGACACTAACTTGGTCGCTGAGATGATGTGGGCTTTAGCTACACTGGGATCTTGTTTTTGTTTTCTGCCGTTCTTCACTTGCACAAACCTCCGCTCATTGAGCATTATTGCAGCGAGCCCGAGCGACCGTGGTACTTGGGTCCGTGGCGACTGGGTAGCTGCAGAAAGCTGCAGTGCTTCCCCCGGAGCTGCGGGAAGCAGCACCTTCACTGCTGTGCCAGGGATTCGGTGGTGTGGGAATTAACATCACTGGAGCCCGCCCCACTCCCCAACTGATGCTTTATGAGAGATCCAAACAATGAATCTGCTCAATCCCTGCCCTGCTCCAGTGCTAAATATTTAACCTTGGGGTCATTTCACTCCTTTTGTTTAAAGTGCAGCTTCACAGTAACGGTCACTGCAGCATTTTAACCCCTTGCTCTAGCAGTTAATGCTCTCCACCCTCTCTCCCCTCCCCACCACCCCCTCTCTCCCCTCCCCACCACCCCCTCTCTCCCCTCCCCACCACCCCCTCTCGCCCCTCCCCACCACCCCCTCTCGCCCCTCCCCACCACCCCCTCTCGCCCCTCCCCACCACCCCCTCTCGCCCCTCCCCACCACCCTCTCTGCCCCCTCCCCACCCTGCCCCCTCTCCTCCGCCCTCTCTGCCCCCTTCCCCTCCGCCCTCTCTGCCCCTCCACCCCCTCCCCTCCACCTCCACCCCTCCCCTCCACCCCCACCCACCCTCTTCCCTCCACCCTCTCTGCCCCCCTCCCCTGGTGGAGGCAGTGTCATACAGCCCTGTGTGTGTTTTAGAATGTAGAATAACTTATTAGAGAGCTTTGGAGAATTGTAAAGGATTAAATCTCAGGACTTGCATAACTAGAACTTCAGCTTGTTAAACACTGTTAACCCACGAGCCTTCTCTTCTGTAATTTAAATCACAAAATCATGTGTTGAAAATCATGGAATGGCTTCCACTGGCAGGAGGGTCGGTAACCAGAGGACGGAAGATTTAAGGTCATTGGCAAAAGAACCAGAGGGGAGATGAGGAGAAATGTTGCGATGGGGAACGCACCGCCTGAAAGGGCGGCGGAAGCAGATTCAATAACGGCTTTCGAAAGGGAATTGGATAAATGCTTGAAAGGGAAACATTTGCAGGGCTCTGGGGAAAGGGCAAGGGGGAGTGGGACTAATTGGAGAGCTCTTTCACAGAGCCGGCACAGGCACGATGGGCCGAATGATCTTCAGTGCTAGATTCTATGATCATTTGTAACAGGTTTGTGTCCCAGTAAAACGGATGGGGGGAGTGTTTGGTCCTCTGCGAGACTCCTGATTTCTAACCCTGGCGTTATGGAAACTACTAACCCATTTTATCATGTGTTTGACATTCATTCTAGTGCTTAATAGTAGGGATCTATTGGGCTGCCTTAATCCACCTATTATCCTCTAAATAAATTGGAGTCAGGACCTCAGGCGTTTGAACCCTGGATGGGCAACAGTGTCACTGGTTTTTCTTATCTACCAAAACAAATTACACATTGGGGCAAAATCTCATCCGTTTGGACAGGAGTGCAAATTTGAGATGACAGTGAGTTAGAGGACATTTCTTTTTGATATTAAATGCCTTTTAAAAAAAAAAAAAAAAAAATTGCACAGCCATTTCAAGTTGGTCGTACTAACATGTATTGCCGGTTAACCCGCTCCCTGAAGTAGAGGAGCTATCTGATCTGTCCAAGATGAATTGTTCACACAAGACCAAACACCAGCGATTTGCCGGTGAGGCATCCTGTTCTGTCAGTTGTGATCTGACTGTTATTGCCATGACTGTCATTTTTTTTTTTGATGTGATATTGTGTGTCTGTAACAAAGGAGAAATAAAATTGTAAATGATCAAATCCTGAATGACTGGTTTATTTTCCAAAACCGCAGGATTTGGCGTGTGACCCGCGATCTCTGAACGTGTTCTCCCCTCCCCCTCTCTCCAAATTGTCTTCTGCAGGTTCTAGATTTGTGGCCGGGAGCCCCTCCTGTACAAGTAGCCACCGATTCACGCAAGCTATTCAACCATAGGGGCCATCACAGCCAAGCTCCAACTTGTCCGCTGATATCGAGCAGGATTTCCTGCAGGAGCCCGGGCTAATTTTTCCCTTCCCTGATGCACAGGCACTGAGGCTAACTAGTGTAAGGATCAGTGCTCGGCCCTCAGCTATTGGGAATCTATATCAATGACTTGGATGCGGGGACCGAGCGTAATGTATCCAAGTTTGCAGACGATACAAAGCTAGGTGGGAAAGTAAGCTGTGAGGGGGACGCAAAGAGCCTGCAAAGGGCTATAGTGATTGGGCAAGAAGGTGGCAGATGGAGTATAATGTGCGGGAAGTGTGAAATTATTCACTTTGGTAGGAAGAATGCAAAAGCAGATTATTTTTTAAAAGGTGAGGGACTAGTAAATATTAGTGTTCAGAGAAATTTGGGGGTCTTTGTACACGAATCACAAAGTTAACATGCAGGTACAGCAAACAATTAGGAAGGCAAATGGTATGTTAGCATTTACATTTATTGCAAAGGGGTTGGAGTATAAGAGTAAGGAAGTCTTGCTGCAATGAAATCGGGCTCTGGTGAGACCACACCTGGAATACTGTGTAGTTTTGGTCTCCTCATCTAAGGAAGCATATACTTGGCTTAGAGGGGATGCAATGAAGGTTCACGAGATTGATTCCTGGGATGAGAGGGTTGTCCTATGAGGAAAGATTGAGTAGAATGAGCCTATATTCTCTGGAGTTTAGAAGAATGAGAGGTGATCTCATTGAAACATATAAAATTCTTGGAGGGTAGGTGCTGAGAGGTTGTTTCCCCTGGCTGGAGAGTCTAAAGCTAGGAGTCATAATCTCAGAATAAGGGGTTGGCCATTTAAGACTGAGATGAGGAGGAATTTCTTCACTCAGAGGGTTGTGAATCTTTGGAATTCTCTACCCCCGAGAGCTGTGGATGCTGAGTCGTTGAGTATATTCAAGGCTGAGATAGATTTTTGGACTCGAGGGGAATCGGGATATGGAGATCGGGCGGGAAAGTGGAGATGAAGTCTAAGATCAGCCATGATCTTATTGAATGGCGGAGCAGGCTCGAGGGGCTGTGTGGCCGACTCCTGCCCCTAATTCTTATGTACTTATGTAAAGGAAAGACTGTACAATATAACAATAATAACGATGTTAATGCCTTTATTGATTTTAATTTCTGTAGCTATAAGATGAAGTAAAGCATGTATGGTACAAAGGAATGATCACCGTGTTGTAAATGTGTTTAATGGCGAATAAATCCAATTTTTAAAAAAACCTAATCTCAGAAGCTAAGCAGAATTAGGGCTGGTTAGTAGCTTGGATGGGATTCCACCTGGGAATACCAGGTGCAGTTGGCTTTTCTTGCCAGCAGAGGCTACTCGCTGCTGTACACGTTGATGCTATCTTCAGTCGCCAAACCTTTTTCTGCTTGTTTCTGCTCTCGCTTTCTATTGCTGCAAATTCTCCTGTTGCCAGAAAAAGGGAAGGGGGTTGTGACAGAGTGGGGGGGGGGAAAAAAACAGAAGGAAATACGCTACCAAAAAACAGACCCCAAGCGCAGTCAGCTTTTCTTGACAGCAGAGGCTGCTCCCTGTTCTGCACGTTGACGCTGCCTTCACTCGGCAGTCTAGTTGATGATCACTCTCGCTCTCTCTCCGCGGCTCATTTCCTTGCAGCACGTTCTCCTGCAGCCAAAGTGGGGCTGTCAGCTTCTTTTATCCACATGCGGAAAGGCCCACATCTGCTTCTGGTCTGAAATGGGCGACGGTGACTTGAATTGGAGTTGGCCATAATCAAAGAAAAATCTGTTGATCTCAGCCTTTAAATTTTCAATTGACCCCCACCCTCAACAGCTTTTTTGGGGGGGGGGGCGGGGGGTAGAGTTCCAGATTTCCACCACCCTTTGTGTGAAGAAGTGCTTCCTGACATCACCCCTGAACGGCCTGGCTCTAATTTTAATGCCCCCTTGTTCTGGACTCCCCCCACCAGAGGAAATTGTTTCTATCCACCCTAGCAACTCATTTAATCATCTTGAACACCTCAATTAGATCCTCCTTTAATCTTCTATATTCAAGGAAATACAAGCCTCATCTATGTGACCTGTCCTCATAATTTAACCCTATAAGTCCTGGTATGATTCTGGTGAATCTGCACTGTAGTTGTGTGAGCGGGAAGCTGCACCCAAGCCTATTCTTGTGTACCTCCATTTCTGGTCCTAAGCACATTATCTGGGACTAAGTAATTGAGCAACAAAAGCTAAGTGTTCAATTATTTATTCACACTTTAATATTCAACTATTTTTTTTATTTGTTCCTGTAATGTGGCAAGGCCAGAATTTATTGCCCATCCCTAGTTGCATTTGAGAAGGTGGTGAGCTGCCTTCTTGAACCGCTGCAGTCTGTGTGGTAAAGATACTCCCACAGTGCTGTTAGGGAAGGAGTTCCAGGATTTTGACCCAGCGACAATGAAGGAACGGCTGATATATTTCCAAGTCAGGATGGTGTGTGACTTGGAGGGGGTGATGTTGTCATGCGCCTGCTGCCCTTGTCCATCTAGGTGATAAGAAGTCGTGGGTTTGGGAGGTGCTGTTGAAGAAGCCTTGAACCATAGGGGCCATCACAGCCAAGCTCCAACTTGTCCGCTGATATCGAGCAGGATTTCCTGCAGGAGCCCGGGCTAATTTTTCCCTTCCCTGATGCACAGGCACTGAGGCTAACTAGTGTAAGGATCAGTGCTCGGCCCTCAGCTATTGGGAATCTATATCAATGACTTGGATGCGGGGACCGAGCGTAATGTATCCAAGTTTGCAGACGATACAAAGCTAGGTGGGAAAGTAAGCTGTGAGGGGGACGCAAAGAGCCTGCAAAGGGCTATAGTGATTGGGCAAGAAGGTGGCAGATGGAGTATAATGTGCGGGAAGTGTGAAATTATTCACTTTGGTAGGAAGAATGCAAAAGCAGATTATTTTTTAAAAGGTGAGGGACTAGTAAATATTAGTGTTCAGAGAAATTTGGGGGTCTTTGTACACGAATCACAAAGTTAACATGCAGGTACAGCAAACAATTAGGAAGGCAAATGGTATGTTAGCATTTACATTTATTGCAAAGGGGTTGGAGTATAAGAGTAAGGAAGTCTTGCTGCAATGAAATAGGGCTCTGGTGAGACCACACCTGGAATACTGTGTAGTTTTGGTCTCCTCATCTAAGGAAGCATATACTTGGCTTAGAGGGGATGCAATGAAGGTTCACGAGATTGATTCCTGGGATGAGAGGGTTGTCCTATGAGGAAAGATTGAGTAGAATGAGCCTATATTCTCTGGAGTTTAGAAGAATGAGAGGTGATCTCATTGAAACATATAAAATTCTTGGAGGGTAGGTGCTGAGAGGTTGTTTCCCCTGGCTGGAGAGTCTAAAGCTAGGAGTCATAATCTCAGAATAAGGGGTTGGCCATTTAAGACTGAGATGAGGAGGAATTTCTTCACTCAGAGGGTTGTGAATCTTTGGAATTCTCTACCCCCGAGAGCTGTGGATGCTGAGTCGTTGAGTATATTCAAGGCTGAGATAGATTTTTGGACTCGAGGGGAATCAGGGGATATGGAGATCGGGCGGGAAAGTGGAGTTGAGGTCGAAGATCAGCCATGATCTTATTGAATGGCGGAGCAGGCTCGAGGGGCTGTGTGGCCGACTCCTGCCCCTAATTCTTATGTACTTATGTAAAGGAAAGACTGTACAATATAACAATAATAACGATGTTAATGCCTTTATTGATTTTAATTTATGTAGCTATAAAATGAAGTAAAGCATGTATGGTACAAAGGAATGATCACCGTGTTGTAAATGTGTTTAATGGCGAATAAATCCAATTTTTAAAAAAACCTAATCTCAGAAGCTAAGCAGAATTAGGGCTGGTTAGTAGCTTGGATGGGATTCCACCTGGGAATACCAGGTGCAGTTGGCTTTTCTTGCCAGCAGAGGCTACTCGCTGCTGTACACGTTGATGCTATCTTCAGTCGCCAAACCTTTTTCTGCTTGTTTCTGCTCTCGCTTTCTATTGCTGCAAATTCTCCTGTTGCCAGAAAAAGGGAAGGGGGTTGTGACAGAGTGGGGGGGGGGAAAAAAACAGAAGGAAATACGCTACCAAAAAACAGACCCCAAGCGCAGTCAGCTTTTCTTGACAGCAGAGGCTGCTCCCTGTTCTGCACGTTGACGCTGCCTTCACTCGGCAGTCTAGTTGATGATCACTCTCGCTCTCTCTCCGCGGCTCATTTCCTTGCAGCACGTTCTCCTGCAGCCAAAGTGGGGCTGTCAGCTTCTTTTATCCACATGCGGAAAGGCCCACATCTGCTTCTGGTCTGAAATGGGCGACGGTGACTTGAATTGGAGTTGGCCATAATCAAAGAAAAATCTGTTGATCTCAGCCTTTAAATTTTCAATTGACCCCCACCCTCAACAGCTTTTTTGGGGGGGGGGGGCGGGGGGTAGAGTTCCAGATTTCCACCACCCTTTGTGTGAAGAAGTGCTTCCTGACATCACCCCTGAACGGCCTGGCTCTAATTTTAATGCCCCCTTGTTCTGGACTCCCCCCACCAGAGGAAATTGTTTCTATCCACCCTAGCAACTCATTTAATCATCTTGAACACCTCAATTAGATCCTCCTTTAATCTTCTATATTCAAGGAAATACAAGCCTCATCTATGTGACCTGTCCTCATAATTTAACCCTATAAGTCCTGGTATGATTCTGGTGAATCTGCACTGTAGTTGTGTGAGCGGGAAGCTGCACCCAAGCCTATTCTTGTGTACCTCCATTTCTGGTCCTAAGCACATTATCTGGGACTAAGTAATTGAGCAACAAAAGCTAAGTGTTCAATTATTTATTCACACTTTAATACTCAACTATTTTTTTTATTTGTTCCTGTAATGTGGCAAGGCCAGAATTTATTGCCCATCCCTAGTTGCATTTGAGAAGGTGGTGAGCTGCCTTCTTGAACCGCTGCAGTCTGTGTGGTAAAGATACTCCCACAGTGCTGTTAGGGAAGGAGTTCCAGGATTTTGACCCAGCGACAATGAAGGAACGGCTGATATATTTCCAAGTCAGGATGGTGTGTGACTTGGAGGGGGTGATGTTGTCATGCGCCTGCTGCCCTTGTCCATCTAGGTGATAAGAAGTCGTGGGTTTGGGAGGTGCTGTTGAAGAAGCCTTGATGAGTTGCTGCAGTGCATCTTGTCAATGGTACACACTGCAGCCACGGGGTGGAGGGAGTGAATGTTTAAGGTGGTGGATGGGGTGTCAATCAAGCAGACTGCTTTGTCTTGGATGGTGTCAAGTTTCTTGAGTGTTGTCAGCACTGCACTCATCCAGGGAAGTGGAGAGTATTCCATCACACTCCTGACTTGTGCCTTGTAGATAATCTACATCCTAGGGTACTTAAGGAAGTGGCCCTAGAAATAGTAGATGCATTGCTGATCATCTTCCAACATTTGATGGAATCTGGAACTGTACCCATGGATTGGAGAGTAGCTAATGTTACCCCACTATTCAAAAAGGGTGGTAGAGAGAAAGCGGGGAATTACAGACCGGTAAGCCTGACATCGGTAGTGGGGAAAATGCTACAGTCCATTATAAAGGATGTAATAGCTGAGCATTTGAAAAACAGTGACAGGATCGGACAAAGTCAACATGGATTTACAAAAGGTAAATCATGCTTGACTAATCTACTGGAATTTTTTGAGGATGTAACTGGGAAGATAAGGGAGAACCAGTAGATGTGGTGTATTTGGACTTTCAAAAGGCTTTCGATAAGGTCCCGCATAAGAGATTAGCGGGTAAAGTTAAGGCACATGGGATTGGGGGCAAGGTATTGACTTGGATAGAGAACTGGTTGGCGGACAGAAAGCAGAGAGTAGGAATTAATGGGTCTTTTTCCGAGTGGCAAGCAGTGACTAGTGGGGTACCGCAGGGATCGGTCCTTGGACCCCAGCTATTCACAATATACATTAATGATCTAGATAAGGGAATTAAATGTAATATCTCCAAGTTTGCAGATGACACAAAGCTGGGTGGGAGTGTGTGCTGCGAGGAGGATACCGAGAAACTCCAGGATGATCTGGACAGGTTGGGTGAGTGGGCAGAAGCGTGGCAGATGCAATATAACGTGGATAAGTGTGAGGTTATCCACTTTGGTGTCAAAAACAGAAAGGCAGACTATTATCTGGATGGCAATAGATTGGGAGAAGGGGAAGTGCAACGAGACCTGGGTGTCCTTGTGCACCAGTCGCTGAAAGTAAGCATGCAGGTGCAGCAGGCGGTGAAGAAGGCAAATGGTATGTTGGCCTTCATAGCGAAAGGGTTTGAGTATAGGAGCAGGGATGTCCTGCTGCAGTTGTACAAGGCCTTGGTGAGACCACACCTTGAGTACTGTGTGCAGTTTTGGTCGCCTTATCTGAGGAAGGATGTTCTTGCCATGGAAGGAGTTCAGCGAAGATTCACAAGGCTGATACCTGGGATGGCAGGAATGACATATGAGGAGAGATTGGGTCGATTGGGCTTATACTCACTGGAGTATAGAAGAATGAGAGGAGATCTCATCGAAACATATAAAATTCTGACAGGTCTGGACAAACTAGATGCAGGAAGAATGTTCCCGATGGTCAGAGAGTCCAGAACCAGGGGTCATAATCTACGGATAACGGGTAAACCATTTAGGACAGAAATGAGGAAGATTTTCTTCACCCAGAGAGTGGTGAACCTGTGGAATTCTCTACCACAGAAGGTAGTTGAGGCCAAGTCATTAAATATATTCAAGGTTGAGTTAGATATATTTCTTAAAGCTAAAGGGATCAAGGGATATGGGGAGAAGGCAGGGACAGGGTACTGAGTTTAGATGATCAGCCATGATCTCATCGAATGGCGGAGCAGGCTCGAGGGGCCGAATGGCCTACTCCTGCTCCTATCTTCTATGTTTCTATGTTTGGTGGAAAGGCTTTGGGGAGTCAGGAGGTGACACTTGCCACAGAATACCTAGCTTCTGACCTGCTCTTGTATTTATGTGGCTGGTCCAGTTTTGGTTAATGGTGACCCCCCAGGATGCTGATGTTGGGGGAATTCAGCAATGGTAATGCCGTTGAATGTCATGAGGTAGTGAGTGGTTAGATGGTCTTGCATAGACTGCTTCATTATCTGAGGAGTTGCAAATGAAACTGAACACATGAGTCATCAGCAAACATCCTCACTTCTGGCCTTATGTTGGAGGGAAGGTCATTGATGAAGCAGCTGAAGATGGTTGGGCCTAGGACACTGCCCTGAGGAACTCCTGCAGCAATGTCCTGGGGCTGAGATGATTTGCCTCCAACAACCACCACCATCTTCCTTTGTGCTAGGTATGACCCTAGCCAGTGGAGTCATCCCCCCGATTCCCATTGACTTCAATTTTACTGGGGCTCCTTGATGCTACACTCGGCCAAATGCTATATAGTAGATTAGGGGTCTACTAAACTTAATAAATAGGAGTTAATAAATAAGAGACAAGGGCAAAAACCTAAGTAGCAGCTTTAAGTAATTAAAAATTAAATAAAAAGCATCAGTAAGAGACAGAAATAGATAAATTAAACAAAACCAAATGTGCCCAAATCCATCTGATAATCATAATTTAGTATTAAAGATGAATCAGTTAGCTCTAATGGCACTTCACCTGACGAAGGAGCAGCGCTCCGAAAGCTTGTGATTTCAAATAAAACTGTTGGACTATAACTTGGTGTTGTGCGACTTCTCAGTTAGCTCTAGAAAGAGATAAATAACTGTACAATAAATAAAGAGGACGTGTTGGGACTGCAAGAAGGAATGTGTGGGCAGTGAGATGTTCAACACTCCGTCTGAAAGTTGTTCAGCTGGAACGTGAGTTAGAGGGGGTGGAATATCTGGAGTTTACTCCAGAACAATCAGACCAGAGACCAACAAGCACAGGAAGAGGGGGATGTGACTGACAGTCAGCAGGTTAGAAAAACCTTGGAGGCAGGGAAGGTGGAATCGCAGAAATTGGCCCTGTCCAAAAGATACAATGTACTTGTTACCTGTGGGGTTAGGAAGGCTGCAGTGAGGATGGCCAGAACACTAACCATAGAATCATGGAGCAGGAGGCAGCCCTGGGGCGGGGTGGAGTAGAATAGAACCGGTTACAGTTATAGAGGATTCAATAATTAGGGGTATCCCTCTGCAGTCGCAATACGAGATCCAGCTGGGTGTATTGCAAGGTATCGAAACAGGAAAGGAACCTGGAACGGGAGGGGCGGGCGGTGAGGCCTAGAATGAGCTGATCAGCGAGAATCAGCATGGATCTGTGACGGGTGGATCATGTCTGATTAGTCTAATCAAAAATAAAAGTGCAAGGAATTGGAGGTAACCTGGGTTGGTAATTGTTTGTGAGGTATATCGTTTATATTGCCTCACCAAATCCTTCCTACCAAAGTGAATCACTTCACATTTTGTGTTAAATTTCACCTGCCATGTGTCTGCCCATTTCACCAGTCTGTCAATGTCCTCCTGATGCCTGCGACTATTCTCGCTATTTACTACATTTCCGAGTTTCAGGTCATCTGCAAACTTTCAAATTATTCCGTCTACCCAGGTCCAGGTCATTAATATACATCAAAAAGAGCAGTGGTCCTAATAGCGATTCCTGTGGGACACCACTGAATACTTCCCTCCCGTCTGAAAAACTGTTCCCCACTACTCTCTCCTTTCTGTCCCTTAGCCAATTTTGTATCCACGCTGCCACTGTCTCTTTAATCCCACGAGCTTTAATTTTGCCAACAAGTCTATTTAATGTGGTACTTTTATCAAATGCCTTTTGAAAGTCCATATACACAACATCACCCGCACTACCCTCATCATCTCGGTTACTTCATTAAAAAAGGCAGAAAGAGAGGCGGAGAGGTTTAGGGAGGGAAATTACAACCCTGTAGTCAGGTCATAGATAGTATAGCCAAATGCAGATCCTCTCTGTGGTTGCATCATGTTTACTGCCATGAGGATTATGTAACTGGTATTTACTCTCATGTGCCAATTCAATATTTACACAGTGCACTGTCCCACACAATGAACCTGAAGCACAGCGATTCTTAACTTTTGGAAAACCAAGAAAAAGCCACTCCACCTGTTGCGGAATTTTCTCCGACGATTATTCCGCAAGCATGGCCTGTTAGCAGCAGCATCACAGATCAGGAAGGGCCTGGCATTGCGCCACGGTGCACAGCAGGTTACGCAGTCTTCCGCTCCTGCAGTACAGGGGGACTGGTTGATGCGCTGAATTAGGGACCAGTGCTTACATGCAGCCAGTTACTTTGCCTCCAAGAAGCAACGTTTTTGGACCATGTAATAGTTTGAATTCTTATACAATGGGAACAGTTCAATTCAGCACAGCGAAGCTATTTGGATGGCGTCTGTTACATGTTGCTATATTTATGAATGATCTTTTGACCGTCACCCCACACCATCGACAAGTGTAATTGAGATGGCCCCTAGTTCGGGCTGTTTATATTAAGAGACTGGATGTAGAGTGCCCGTATTTGTATATTTCACTTGGCCTGTTTGTTAGTTTGCTTCTGTTTTTAGAGGATGAGTTCAGGAGGGGCCTGAGGCCCAGATTTTGGTTCTAGTTAGAGCAGGTTCCCGAGTGGCTTCCCAGCCAAGCTCCCTGGGCCCAGCTGGTTCTTAATCAAGTTCAAAGTAAATGCCAAAATCCCTGGGACTTCTGCTTCAGGACAGAAGGTTATCTTAGGGCAGAGTCAAGGAAAATCAAGAGACTCCAGTCAAAGGCTGCTCTCCCCCAGCTTTAGGGGCCCAATCACATTAACAGAGACACAGGGCAGCGGACTAACCAGTGCACTAACTACCTCACGGCCACAGCTCTATTGCCCACCACGAACGTGGCAATCCCAGCCCAGCCTCAAAGGGCAGGCACAAGGAAACGCAGACCAAGGCTGAGGTGACCGATTGCAGAGGCCGGCACCAAACCAGTTTCTCATTTACAGAACAGACTCCACCGCAGTCGGTTTATCCTCGTCATTTCACAGATGGGACATCAGGTGCCCCCGCGGGAGAACTGAGCGACAACATCTTATCCACCAGAGTAAAACCAACTGGAACAGAGAGCTGCAATCGCTCCTCCTCCAGCGTTGTGATCAAGGAAAAGAACTGAAAATTAATTCAGGGCGCTCACTCACTCCTCGTGTGCCTGACCCCAGTACTGATTAAATAATACGCTGCACTAAAGCTTTGATTAAAAGACCCAATCAATCATGGATTGATGGAATCAATCAGTTCTACCTTAGACAGCAGACTGCAAGGCCGTTCCCCAACTATGCGTGCAAAACCTTTTTCCAGACATTAAATCAAAACAGGACATTTAAAAACAAGTATCTTTTATTTCATGCTGTTATACCAAATGCAGACGGGACAGGCCCATTTCCCGGTCTTAAGACCAGTCAGCAGTAGCACCACCCCATTCTGGAGCCTGTGCAGTGGGAGCAGCAGACCAGTCTTCAGCAGCAGGCTGGGCACTCCAATCCTCTGTTCAAAGAAACAAAAAGAGAGGGAGGGAAAAGCATTAAGAGAATTCTTGCACCCAGGTGATCCTCAGTGATGAAGAGGAGAGATGATCAACACCGGACCCGGTGGTGCTAACTGCAATCAAATGATGAGTCAAGCACTCCGACACAAGCTACCTTCGCACGGGTTTATCACGGACACGATTCAGAACCGGAAGTTCACAAGTTAACATTCCACAAGCACTTAAGAATTAACAGTGGCGTTTCCCTCCTCCAGCCTCCATGAGGGTGCCAAGTTGCAGTTAGTTGACACCCTCGCTCTCCCCTCCATACGGCGTTTGGATGTTCTTCTACATTAAGTACAAGCAGTGACTGGGTCCAGGGCTGCGAATGGACTGCCCCAGATCCTTCAACAAACCAGGACGCTGCAGACCGTGAAACTCAACCACACAAACCCCTTCAGAGAAGTCTATCCATATTGCTGTTTTCAGCCCGTTTCAATTTGGTTCAAAAAACAGAGTCTTCACAATGCACCTCTCATTAGTTGAGTGTACAATGAGAATTGCAGTTATATTGCACCGTACTACATCTCAAATCAGGTGGGAGGGAGCTGGTGCAAATAACAAGCCTGAAGATAAAAGAAATGGGAGATGAGAGTAAAGGTCAGGGTAAGGAATAGGATAAGTCAACGAAACCATACGGTTATAGAACACAACAACAGAAAACGCTGGAAAAACTCAGCAGGCCAGGCAGCATCTGTGGAGAGAGAAACAGAGTTAACGTTTCAGGTCGATGACCTTTCCTTGGAAGGGTCATCGACCTGAAACGTTAACTCTGTTTCTCTCTCCACGGATGCTGCCTGGCCTGCTGAGTTTTTCCAGCGTTTTCTGTTTGGATTTCCAGGATCCGCAGTATTTTGCTATCGTATAAAATGACGGAATTGCTTGTACAGCAATGTACACAGCGTCCAAGAACTGTAGGCAATAATTCGTAGAGGTGCCAGATGTAGTAGGGAAAACAAACATGGCAGCATAAAGAACAGGATGGGCAGTTAAATATTGCAAGATAGAATGTATTTAGAAAGCATAGGCAAGGAGGAAGGCTGTATTAATTAGAGATGACATAATGGCAGTAGAAAAAGGGGACATAACTACCATTGATTAGAAACAGAATCCATATCGTTTGAGATAAAGGGAGCGATCATGCTAATGGGGTATACTGCAAACCACCTAATGGTGGAATGGAAGTGGAGGAAGTGGGCTAGCGGAGTCTGCCCTGGGCTATAGTGGGCTAGCGGAGTCTCTCCTGGGCTATAGTGGGCTAGCGGAGTCTCTCCTGGTCTATAGTGAGCTAGCGGAGTCTCTCCTGGGCTATAGTGGGCTAGCGGAGTCTGTCCTGGGCTATAGTGGGCTAGCGGAGTCTGCCCTGGGCTATAGTGGGCTAGCGGAGTCTGTCCTGGGCTATAGTGGGCTAGCGGAGTCTCTCCTGGTCTATAGTGAGCTAGCGGAGTCTCTCCTGGGCTATAGTGAGCTAGCGGAGTCTGTCCTGGGCTACAGTGGGCTAGCGGAGTCTGCCCTGGGCTATAGTGGGCTAGCGGAGTCTGTCCTGGGCTATAGTGGGCTAGCGGAGTCTGTCCTGGGCTACAGTGGGCTAGCGGAGTCTGCCCTGGGCTATAGTGGGCTAGCGGAGTCTGTCCTGGGCTACAGTGGGCTAGCGGAGTCTGCCCTGGGCTATAGTGGGCTAGCGGAGTCTGTCCTGGGCTATAGTGGGCTAGCGGAGTCTGCCCTGGGCTATAGTGGGCTAGCGGAGTCTGTCCTGGGCTATAGTGGGCTAGCGGAGTCTGTCCTGGGCTATAGTGGGCTAGCGGAGTCTCTCCTGGGCTACAGTGGGCTAGCGGAGTCTGTCCTGGGCTACAGTGGGCTAGCGGAGTCTGTCCTGGGCTATAGTGGGCTAGCGGAGTCTGTCCTGGGCTATAGTGGGCTAGCTGATTCTGCCCTGGGCTACAGTGGGCTAGTGGAGTCTGTCCTGGGCTACAGGGGGCTAGCGGAGTCTGTCCTGGGCTACAGGGGGCTAGCGGAGTCTGTCCTGGGCTACAGTGGGCTAGCTGATTCTGCCCTGGGCTATAGTGGGCTAGCTGATTCTGCCCTGGGCTATAGTGGGCTAGCGGAGTCTGCCCTGGGCTATAGTGGGCTAGCTGATTCTGCCCTGGGCTATAGTGGGCTAGCGGAGTCTGCCCTGGGCTATAGTGGGCTAGCTGATTCTGCCCTGGGCTATAGTGGGCTAGCTGATTCTGCCCTGGGCTATAGTGGGCTAGCGGAGTCTCTCCTGGGCTATAGTGGGCTAGCTGATTCTGTCGTCTAGAAATGGGATTTTAAAACCCTTAATAGATGAAATATGCAACATCGTAAAATGAAGTGATTAATATCACCATTCCCCACTGAAACAAGCCTTTAAAACAAGCCCCGAAAACGACTATTTCCACGTTCACCACAGAAGGAATGGGATTAAACTTGGAAAAGCCCCAATGCAGCACCTTAACCGGTAGGCACAGCGCTCAAGGTGGAACTGAGCCACACAAAGCCCACTGTCCTCGGGTCTGGGCTGTGACCAGACACCTCATCCTGGCCGGGTTCACCACTGGCACCGCCCCCCCTCCCGCCGGGGTTTCAATCATCTTCAGCCTCCCCACCCCCGGTTACTCCGCTATCGCCATCCCAGGGCATGAGCAGATATCAGGGAAGTGAAGGATTGGGCTTGGAAAACTCATGAATGTTGAACAGCCTGTGGAACTGTCCGCCAGAAGGAAGCATTAACCATGGGGGGGGGGGGGCAGAGAGAGAGAGAGAGAGAGAGAGAGAGAGAGAGAGAGAGAAAGAGAGAGAGAGAGAAAAACCAAAGCTCTTTAAAGGTCACTGCTCCCCACCCCCCACATCCAACCTCCCAAGTCTAACCACAATCACTGGGAAAACGCTGCTTATCCGAGGACTCACTTGTGGCTGGTTCGGTGGTGAATGTTGCAGGCTTGGCATAGGGATTCGCTGCCTCCAGCGTCTCCGCCAGATTTTTACCGGTTGCAGCCGCAAACTGCTGGATGGGCACAGAAGGGACCTGCACCCCCTCAGACCAGTCGGTAACCTCGGGCTGGACGAACTCGGCGACGGGAGCGGTCCATTCTCCCTGGTACTCCTCCTTACCAGCAGCCTTCTCGGCGGCAGCTTGCTCCTCCTTCTCGATCTACGGTAGGATGGGCCAGAAATAAAGTTATAAGACGAGCAGGTATTTAAGCAACGGTCCATCAACAAACCCAACAGAAAGACAAATCGGCCAAGAAGGACATTCACCCGTCTGGTACCCAGCTGGCTGCCGACTGGATCCACTGGCAGTGGGTAAACCCAGAGCTGACCAAACAGCCCCAGCAGAGAGAGACGAGCACCTTTCAGCAATGAGGCCTGTGCGATTAACGCCACAGACTTGCTGCATCCATCACTGCAAGAGGAGCAGGGAGCACGCACAGTCCCCCTCAGTCGGTGCACCTTACGGCAGTGATGTGAAAACGGTGGAGATTCTCCGAGCCCGCAGCAGCAGGAAGGAATCTAACCAACGCAACCTCGTCTCGCAAGTCAGACGCGGAACGTAAAGAAAATGAGCTGGACGGTTCACAAGTGAACAGAAGCCCGAGCTTGTAGAAGGTGACACCGTGTATACTGTTTATAGCAGACGTGGGTCTCCTGGGATAGTGACACTAACAGACCAACAGTCCAGAAGCACTGCACTTACCGTGCCTGAATTTCAACTGCTATTAAAATTTGCAGGATAGTTTTCCTTGCTTGCAAATAAATAGAGGGAAGGAACGTTGGATTTTCCAGGTGAGCTGGGATAAACTCAAACTGATCTTTATTTATTTTTTTGATGGTACTAGAGTTGGGTACGGTTTCCTCCAGTCACTGAGCGCTGACACTCGGTGAGTGCTGACACTCGGGCACACCGTGTCGAACAGTCCAGAACCAGCGTACATTGTGGGGAGACGTCCTCTGGTCAGTGGTGAACTCAGTGTCACGGCGCACTGTGAGCAGAGGAAGACATTCACACGGGGGGCTAGTGGGCTCGACGCACGGCACGGAAAGAGGCGCGCACAACCAAATCTGACAGAGACTCTCCAAATGGAAGGATTCCAGCAAGGCAGCAAGCCTCAGATTTGAGGTGGGAAAATCAAAAACCGGGACCCCCCAAGGAAGGAGAGAATCTTAGACGGAGTTTCCTGGAACCGTTGGCACAAAGTCAATAGAAAGTCAAACTCACCTCATCAGGATCCCTGTAGAAGTACAGATCAGGCATCACTTCCCATGGATGCTCGCGGCTAATGGTACCGCGCATACGCAGGACCTCACGGGCAAGCATCCACCACATCAGACCAATGGAGTGCGCGCCCTAACATACAAGGCAACAAAGAGTTAGGAGAAATGTGCTCGTCGGCCCCCGTCCTGCCTCCGACACCTGCATCGAAAGAGTTAAATCCTCAACAGCACTCGAGATCGATTCTAGGCTCTCCTGAACTGCATTGCAAAAAGAAACAAGGTTACAAAACCCTGCACGTCGTATGCGGTGGATTTCACTGCGTCTCTTTAGTGTGGCATATCTTTAATCATATTAACCCCATTTCACACCCCTTAATACACAACACAAACCGAAGCACAACTCCAGTCACCATTCATTCCCCTGCTAGCTATGAGAGTTTGACACGGCCGTCTCAATGGTTGGCTGGTACCACAAGGCAGAATATCGTGTTTTTTTTTTATAAACACGGCCCATCTCGCCCCCCACCCCCCCTCCTCTCCCGAAGGCAGCAACTCATGGGTGGCGAACTGTCCCACCCCCCACTAGCCAGTCACGTGAACCTAGATCGTGGGCAGCAGTGGGCCACACCTGGACCAATGTTCCCATTAAGCCGCGCAGCGGTCTGGCGGTCCCACGCAAACCGCTCACCGGCTTTTTAAATGGAAAAACCGCACGAGATTTGAAAGGGCCGCCCAGCCCGTTAAAGAGGCCGCGTACCCAAAACATTAGAGGGAACATTGATCTGGACCCTCACATTACAAAGAAAGAACTTGCATTTCTATAGCGCCTTTTACGGCCTCAGGAAATCCCAAAGCGCTTTACACCCAATGAATCACCGTTGAAGTATAATCACTGTTGTAACATAGAACCCTGCTTAGCACCCCACTCTCTTCCCCCCCCCCACCCCCCGTTAGAATTTGCATTGAAATAAATGTTTAATGACTCATCTGAAAAGGTCCACGTTATTATCGACTATAATTTGAAGAGTTTAGTTTGAAATACCCCGTTTAAAACAATTCCAGTCTACAAATTATGACATCCATTTATTTTACCAGATCAGAGCAGTCTCAATAGCCAGAGATCTGAGTCAACTGCCTGTTACTGAACCTGTACCTGTGAGTAATACACTGGCAATGTAGCAGGGATAACTACCAAACCTCACTCACTGAGCCAGAGACTCGAGCAGCATTAGAGATCCCTGCCTGATAATGTAGCACATTTCCTACACTCGGAGTTCATCGGCCAAGCTGGCCTCAGCTTCAAGTTCTAACGATGTGCACTTTGCAGCTACACTACTGAGAAACTGGGCTTTAATCCAATCTGCTACCTTCCCCCTAATTCCATATCCTTTAATAGTTTCCTGTGTAGCACCTTGTCAAAGCCTTTCTGCAAGTCCATATCCACCACATCCACTGCATCCATCTCCGAACCGCTATACTTCCCATCCACCACATCTATCTCCCTACCACTGCACTTCCCATCCACCACATGTCACCTCCTCACAGAATATCAGTGTCAGACACTATCTGCCTTTCTGCAACCAGTGTTGGCTGCTTCCAATTATATTTTCATTTAGATATTTAGTAATTTCATCATTAATGTTCCCAACTAGATGTTAAACTAAGTGCCCTGCAATTACCTGGGTCCCTTTTGAAGAGATATTACACTGTCCACTCTCCAGCACACACCCACTCTCCTCTTTCAGTTTAACTTTGCTCTTACTGCACTGTCGGAGGTGCCGTCTTTCGGATGAGATGTTAAACTGAAGCACTGTCTGCTCTCTCAGGTGGATATTAAAGATCTCGCGGCACTATTCGACGAAGAGCAGGGGGAGTCCTGGGGCCAATATTTATCCCTCAACCAACATCACTAAAACAGATTATCTGGTCATTATCACATTTCTGTTTGTGGCATCTTGCTGTGCGCACATTGGCTGCCACATTTCCTGCATTACAACAGTGACTACACTTCAAAAATGCACTGGAGTGTCAGCCTCGAATCTTGCATTCAAGTCTCTGGAGTGGGACATGAACCTTCTGACTCTGAAGCGACGGTGCGACCCACTGAGCCATGGCCGACACCAAGGAAACCAGACGACATACTGATCCGTGCTGCAGAATGAAGTTCAAATTGCAATAATTAACAGATGAATTGAGAGTGATGAGCGGCTGTACCTTGTTGTTGCACGGGACTGCGATATCCACGTAGCGCAGAGGCGAGTCGGTGTTGCACATGGCAATGGTGGGGATGTTGACGTACGAGGCTTCGGTCAAGGGCTGATGGTCCTGGCGAGGGTCCGTCACCACCAGCAGGCGGGGCTCCCTGAAGGCAGCCTGGATCTGATTGGTGAACGTACCAGGGGTGAACCTCCCGGCGATGGGGGTGGCGCCAGTGGCGGCAGCAAACTTCAGGACAGCGCGCTGAGGGAAGGAGAGGCAGTCACCGTAAACAAACGCTGAAAGAACGCGTTAGTCACGCTGCTTCTGCTGTGCAAGTTCACCCGGCCGAGCCTTCCGTTGCCGCTCTGCTGGAGTCAAACGCCACCAGAATGAGAATCCCAGAGCAGACAGCATAACGACAAGGGTTCAATGTTCAACAAACCTCTGCAAGAATTTTAAAACATGGCAAATCTCATATCAGGCAGCACCCCCCCCCCCCCCCTCCAGTATTAATCTCCCTTTAATGCCATCAGCTTTCAAAAATTCCCAGTTATCCAAAAGTTAAGCAGTACTACACAGTAACACTGATGCATCATCACTAATTCAATCGGAGTCTAGTGTATGGAGATAAACTGTGGCAAGGATTACCATCAAACCCCACTCATCGAGTCACATGGACCCTTGTGGTGTTAGCGAAAAACCTGCCAGATTTACTGTAGCACATTTCCGACACTCGAGAGGTCACTGGCCAGACACTGGTCCTAGCTCCCGAGCTTTAATAATGTGCAGTTTTAGAAGACATGGCACAATTATACCAGCAGCTGACCGAATACGGCACGCAGCTCGAACACCGTCCCTTGTGCACGCACCTGCCCAAACGGTCTGGAGGAGATGACGCAAACGTCAGCCGGGTTCTCAATCGAGACAATGGCACGGGCAGCTAGAAGCAGTTTCTCCCACGTCTTCTTCAGATTGATGATATAAATACCTGTTCACAAAGCATCAAATTAATCCCGGGATTCCCCACGAGACAGTATAATCCCCACTTCCCTTAACCTCTGCTGATTCAGTCCTCCTCTACCCCACTCAAGTGGCCACTCTGTGTGCAAGTCGAGACAGTGTCAGCAAGATACTGCACGACTTGATCACCACAGCGCAGCCCGATCGAGTCTTCCCACCATGTGCACCTTCCAGCAGGAATCACTGGAGTAACCCCAGCCAATTTTAACCAGCATTCGTTTGGTCATGCAGTCCACGAAGACTGCAATGAGTTATGATGATCTGGAACGCGCTGCCTGAAAGGGCACTGGAAGCAGATTCAGCGGTGACTTTCAAAAGGGACTTGAATAGATACACAAAAAGGAAAAGTTTGCGGGGCTATGGGGAAAGAACATGGGAGTGGAATTAATTGGAGAGCTCTTTCAAAGAGCCGGCACAGACACAATAGGCCGAATGGCCTCCCCGTGTGTAAGATTCGGTGGAAAGGTTAGACACCCTATGAACTTGTATTTATATAGCGCCTTTAACACAGTAAAACGTCACAAGGGGCTTCACAGGAGCGATTATCAAAACAAAATCTGACACCGAGCCACATAAGGCGATAGGAGGACAGGTGGTCACAGAGATTTTAAGGAGCGTCTTAAAATGGAGAGGTAGAGGGGTTTATCGAGGGAAATCCATCAAGCCTCAAGTGTACCTTCCACAGGGACTGCAAAAGGTGCAGCGTTGCCTCAACAGGGCAGTGACTGTATTTCAGAAGTGATTAATTGGTTCTGAAGTACTTTGGAACACCCCGAGAATGTAATATGCAATCTTTTCCTTCTTGCAGATTCCACTGTACAGAACAGCGCAGAAGAGAATTCTTTACATTGGTCCACTGTTGACAGCCAAACTTCTCAAACCCCAACCACATCATGAAAAGGATTTAAAGCTCAGCAGCGCCCCTTCATAGCCCAAATCCACCTGCTATCCATACAGAAATCCCTACACTTACCATCGGCACTCACTAGTGCAACACACTGCGCATTACAGGCCTTTTGTAGCAGGAATTACTATCAAACCCCACTCATCAAGTCAGAGACTCTCGTGGCGTTAGCGAAATACCTGGCCGATTTACTGTAGCACATCTCCGACACTCAGAGTTCACCAGCCAGGAACTGACCTCAGCACCGAGTTTTAAGAATGTGCAACAAAAAAAAAAAATTTCATCCCATCTCCTTTTGGAGGCTGAAGACACCAAGTTTCCCGGCAATTCCCCGACGCTACACATCAGTGTCTCAGCCCTCCTCAGCACTGCCTCCAGGGCTTGAATCTTCCCCTTGGGACCGGTGCACGCTGCCTCACTACAGCAATGGCATAACATGCAGTGTCTACAGCCTGATTTAATACAGTTCTGCATTCCCTCTCTCTCTCTCGCATGGATTGGTGGTGTATCGTGCAGGCGCTTCACAGCACTATGCTGACAGTTCACCTGCTTAAAGACCTCACCAGCACGTTGCGCCCTGCAGACAGGTCACCCCTTGGGACATGCCAATACACAGCAAACTGGCGACTAATATCCTCATCACAAGAATGCAAATTAAATCATTTAATTTAAGACGATACGCGTTAATCAACCAAAGGAATTGGGGAAACTAGGTGGTGCAATGGGTCGAGTTTAAATCCAGCTCAGACCCACAGGATAAAGTCTCCTCTGTCTGCTTGCTGCAAGGGCCTACAGTACAACCCAGCATCTGAAGCCTGGTGAGAAATGGAAAAAATACTTGCATTTATACAGCATCTTTAATGTAGAGAGAGGCTCGACGGCACTTCACGGGAATGTAATCAGACAAAAACTGACACCAGTCCTAAACTCTCTGGAGTTTAGAAGAATGAGAGGTGATCTCATTGAAACATACAAGATTCTGAGGGGGATTGACAGGGTAGATGCTGAGAGGCTGTTTCCCCCTGGCTGGAGAGTCTAGAACTAGGGGGCACAGTCTCAGGATAAGGGGTCAGCCATTTAAGACCGAGATGAGGAGGAATTTCTTCACTCAGAGGGTGGTGAATCTTTGGAATTCTCTGCCCCAGAGGGCTGTGGACGCTCAGTCGTTGAGTATATTCAAGGTTGAGATCAATAGATTTTTGGAATCAAGGGATATGGGGATCAGGCAAGAAAGTGGAGTTGAGGACCATGATCTTATTGAATGGCGGAGCAGGCTCGAGGGGCCGTATGACCCACTCCTGCTCCTAATTCTTATGTTCTAATGAGCCAAAGAAGGAGCTATTAAAGACAGGTGACTAAAAGCTTGGACAAAGAGGTACGTTTTAAGGAGGAGAGTTAGAGGTTCATGGGTCTCTCAGTGAGATAGCTGGGGCGCTCAGAGATTGGCAGTGAGGCACATTGCTGAGGAAGAGCTGGATTCCAGCACCAGGTGCTTGTAAATGAGAAGAGTCCCTCTCCCCAGCACCAACATCCCCCAGCTTCAGCACAAATAAGCCACAGCAGGAGTGCTGTATGAGTTCCCAGCCGCTACAGGAAATGCACCCAACAGGGCAGTTGTCCAAAATACCCGATTGGAATGGTGGGTTTTTTGGGACCATCAGCATTGGACTGGACACGAACTCTACGTAACAGCAAGTACCCAGCCCAGGTGACGTTTAAGCCTCCCCCTTTGACTCAGTTGGTGCGGTGCCTACCATCGCTCTTCCTCTTGTAGACATACTGCTCCATCTGGAAGTCCAGGTTGGTGCTGCCCAGGTGGGTAGCAGCAGCGAGGAATTTGAGGACATCCTCCTCCTTCATCTGCAGCACATCGAGACCTCCGGACATTGTGAACGTTTCCCTTGAAAAGCAACGATGGGCAACCTGAGGAAAGAGAGCCCAACGCATTAAACAGAGAGCCAACAGACCCAAACACGTTAACACACACACAGTCCACCGCTCTCTCCAACTTGGAGCAGATTGTTACAGTACTCGCCCTTGGAAATAAAGAGAAAATACTGGAGACACAAATCTTCGCCAAGAAAAGATTGGCTGATGTTTCAGGTGGATGACAAATGGTGCTACCAAGACAGTAAGTCTTTTCACCTTTTGCTATTGAAGGACTTGATAAACACTTCCAGTATTTTCTACTTTTAAGAGTTCCACTATTTGCATTATTGCTATTTCTTAGCTTCAGCACGTGATTTTAGTCTCTGGAGCTCCGTCCTTTGTGACCGAGGAATCTGTGGCTCAGTGGGCAGCACTCTCACCTCTGAGTCAGTAGGTCGTGGGTTCAAGTCCCACTCCAGAGATTTAAGCATAAAAACCTAGGCTGACACTCCAGTGCAGTACTGAGGGAGTGCGGCACTGTCAGAGGTGCCGTCTTTCGGATGAGACATTAAACCGAGGCCCCGTCTGCTCTCAGCTGGATGTAAAAGATCCCTCTGCACTATTTCGAAGACGAGCAGGGGAGTTATCCCCGGTGTCCTGGCCAATATTTATCCCTCAATCAACATCACAAAAAACAGATTAGCTGGTCATTATCTCATTGCTGTTTGTGGGAGCTTGCTGTGCACAAAATTGGCTGCCACGTTTCCCACATTACAACAGTGACTACACTTAGAAGTAATTAATTGGCTGTAAAGCACTTTGGGACATCCGGTGGTCGTGAAAGGTGCTAAATAAATGCAAGTCTTTCTTTTTGATTTTCTATAGCGCCTTTCACAACCTCAGGACGTCCCAAAAGCGTTTTACAGCCAATTGAGTAATGAAAGGGTTCTGACGAAAGGTCACCGGCCTGAAGCATTAACGGTTGCTCTCGCCACAGATGCTGGCTGAACAGCTGAGTATTTCCAGCATTTTGTTTTTAATTTGAAGTAATAAAAGGTGTGATATAAATGCAAATCTTTTCTTTCTTTCAATCAGGGATGAGCAATAAATGGGCAGCTGAGGCACAAGAGTACAAAAGCAAGGAAGTCATGATGAACCTGTATAAAACACTGGTTTGGCCTGATCTGGGGTATTGTGTCCAATTCTGGGCATACTACTTTAGGAAGGATGTGAAGGCCTTAGAGAGGGAGCAGAAAAGATCTACGAGAATGATTCCACGGATGAGGGTCTTCAATTACATTGATAAGACTGGATAAGCTAGGGTTGTTCTCCTTGGAGCAGAGAAGGTTGAGAGGAGATTTGATAGAGGTGTTCAAAATCATGAGGGGTCCGGACAGAGTAGATAGAAAGAACTATTCCCATTGGCGGAAGGGTGGAGAACCAGAGGACACAGATTTAAGGTGATTGGCAGA
The DNA here is from genome assembly GCA_030390025.1 of Squalus acanthias. Taxonomy (NCBI): domain Eukaryota; kingdom Metazoa; phylum Chordata; class Chondrichthyes; order Squaliformes; family Squalidae; genus Squalus; species Squalus acanthias. The sequence continues at coordinate 21,539,323 of CM059450.1, forward strand.
AGAACTAAAGGCGACATGTGGAAAAACTTTTAACGCAGCGAGTGGTTAGGATCTGGAATGCACTGCCTGAAAGGGTGGTGGAGGCAGACTCGATCACTGCTTTGGAAAGGGGATTGGATAAGTACCTGAAGGAAAATAAAATTTGCAGGGCTAGGGGGAAAGGGCGGGGGAGTGGGACGAGCTGAAGTGCTCTTGCAGAGAGCCAGCACGGGCTGGACGGGCCGAATGGCCTCCTGCTGTGCTGTAACCATTCTCTGATTCTACTATCGATGCCAAGCGGCTGAGAGCAGAGCCGCTGCACCCGGAGCCTCGGGCACATGGTTGCACCGATTGTCCCGGAGCCACCCCGCACCACGTGGCACCCAGGCCGCGCACGCGCGGAGTTAACCCACCCCGAGTCTTGACCCTGCGACGTCATAGCCGGTGACCCCCCCTCCTCTCCTCCCCGACACGTGACAGGGGCCTAGCGCCAGGCTCGGCTTTCAAAGCCCGACCCGGCGGCCGGGGACCCTGCAATTAAGAAACGGCCGAGGCCGTTAATGGCCACCACCTCCAGCAAACCCGCAGCGTCCCCTTGGCGGCTGCAGGCTAGCCCGGCCGCACAGCCTGAGGCCTACCCCGCCGCCCGCTCGCTGGCTGACTGAAGCGCGTCAACCGCCAGCCCGCCATTTATTTCACTCCCCACCGCCGTTATTGTGATGAGACAGAAGCTTGCCCCGGCGCGTGTTTGTTTTTTAAAGCCTTCTGCAGCGGGCTCCATTCATTCCCATCCATCGCCCCGCTCTCACTCACTTGGTACAACGCCGTATGGAGATCGGGCACCCAAAGAGGCCGCGGGCAGGAAGTGACGCCTATATATAGGCGGCCCGCGCCAATCAGCTGGCAGCTCGCTGGCCGTTCACTTCCGGGGTGGTTGCCATGGGCGACGGCCTCGGGTCTGCAGTGGACCCAGGCTGACGGCAGGGGGCAGCCAAGGGCCGGCAATCAGCTGCAGTCATGGGCCTGGGTCTGGGGCAGAGGCTTGGTGGCCTCAGGCCAGCCCGTGCCAATCACTCAGTTTGTGTTGGCCTATTACCGAAGCGTGTCACTCTTAGCAATGGCTGCCGTCTCCTGGTTGTCGTCGGCCTCGGTCGCGGCAGTGATTGGGCCACCGCAACTGGCCGCAGCCCCCTGCCTCCCGCTCCTGATCACAATCAGAGGATTACATAGGATATACGGCACAGAAACAGGCCATTCAGCCCAACCAGTCCATGCCGGCGTTTATGCTCCACTCGAGCCTCCTCCCATCTTTCCTCATCTAACTCTATCAGCATAACCCTCTATTCCCTTCTCCCTCATATGCTTGTCCAGCCTCCCCTGAAATGCATCCATATCGCTTCAACCACTCCCTGTGGTAGCGAGATCCACATTCTCACCACTGCTTCTGAATTCCCTATTGGATTTCTTGGTGACTATCTTATATTGATGACCTCTAGTTATGCTCTTCCCCACAAGTGGAAACATTCTCTCTGTATCCACTCTATCAAAACCTTTCATAATTTTAAAGACCTCGATTAGGTCACCCCTCAGCCTTCTCCTTTCAAGAGAAAAGAGACCCAGCCTGTTCATCCTTTCCTGATATGTATACCTTCGCATTTCTGGTATCATCCTTGTAAATCTTCTCTGCACCCTCTCCGGTGCCTCTATATCCTTTTTATAAGCTTCTGCTCCTTCTTAGGCAGTCCCTCGCAACCGAGGATGACTTGCTTCCACATTAAAAATGAGTTCTCAGGTGACTGATGAGTCCAATGCGGGACCTACAGTCTCTGTCACAGGTGGGGTAGATGGTGGTTGAAGGGGCGGGTGGGTGGGGTGCTTGGGTTGACGTGCGCTCCTTGCGCTGCCTGCGCTTGGCTTCCGCTTGCTCCCGGCGAAGAGACTCGAGGTGTTCGGCGCCTTCCTGGATGCTTCTCCTCCACTTTGTGCTATCTTGGGCCAGGGATTCCCAGGTGTCGGTGGGGATGTTACACTTTTTCAAGGAGGCTTTGAGGGTGTCCTTGAAGCGTTTCCTCTGCCCACCTGGGGCTCTCTTGCCGTGCCGGAGCTCCGAGTAGAGCACTTGTTTTGGGAGTCTCGTATCGGGCATGCGGACAATGTGACCCGTCCATCGGAGCTGATCGAGCGTGGTCAAAGCTTCGATGCTGGGGATGTTGGCCTGAGCGAGAACACTGACGTTGGTGCGCCTATCCTGCCAATGGATTTGCAGGATCTTGCGGAGGCAGCGTTGGTGGTACCTCTCCAGTGCTTTGAGGTGCCTGTTGTACATGGTCCATGTCTCTGAGGCATACAGCAGGGCGGGTATCACTGCTGCTCTGTAGACCATGAGCTTAGTGCCGGGTTTGAGGTCCTGGTCTTCAAACACTCTCTTCCTCAGGCGACCGAAGGCTGCACTGGCACACTGAAGGCGGTGTTGGACTTCCTCGTCGACGTTGGCCCTTGTTGACAGTAGGCTCCCGAGGTATGGAAAGTGGTCCACGTTGTCCAAGGCCTTATCGTGGATTTTGATAATCGGGGGAGGAGTACTGTGTGGCGGGGGCAGGTAGAGGACCTTTGTCTTACGGATGTTTAGTGTAAGGCCAATGCTCTCGTACGCTTCGGTGAAGGTGTTGACGATGGTTTGGAGTTCGACCTCCGAGTGAGCGCAGACGCAAGCGTCGTCTGCATACTGTAATTCGACGACAGAGGATGGGACGACCTTGGATCTGGACTGGAGGCGACGGAGGTTGAACAGTTTCCCGTTTGTTCTGTAAATTAGCTCCACTCCAGTGGGGAGCTTACTGAGGGTGAGATGGAGCATTGCAGCCAGGAAGATCGAGAAGAGCGTTGGTGCGATGACACAGCCTTGCTTGACCCCGGTTCGTACGTGAATTGGGTCTGTGGTGGCACCGTTGGTCAGGATCACGGCTTGCATGTCGTCGTGAAGCAGGCGGAGGATGGTGACAAACTTTTGAGGGCAGCCGAATTTGCGGAGGACACTCCATAATCCCTCACGGTTGACAGTGTCGAAGTCCTTTGTGAGATCAAAGAAGGCCATGTACAGCGGTTGGTGCTGTTCCCTGCATTTCTCTTGTAATTGACGTGCGGTGAAGATCATGTCCATTGTGCCCCTTAGTGGGCGGAATCCGCATTGCGACTCTGCACTATGGCGACCAGAACTGTACATAGTTCTCCAAGTGTGGTCTAACCAATCCAGTGACCCTCTGCCAGAAAATGTACACGTATAAAAGAAAAGACTTGCATTTTATATAGCGCCTTTCACGACCACCGGACGTCCCAAAGCGCTTTATAGCCAAAAAATGTGTGGGCAGGACCAGCCTCAGCTGTGAGGCCTTTCATGGTGGAGTAACCTGCCAACACTCAGGTGTCTGGTGACCGGAGAAATCTAGGTCTGATAGAAACAGAAGTAGGCCATTCGGCACCTCAAGCTTGTTCCACCATGGCTGGATCTGTATCTTAACTCCATCTACCCGCCTTGGTTCCGTAACCCTTAATACCCTTGCCTAACAAAAATCTATCAGTCTCAGTTTTGAAATTTTCAATTGACCTTCCAGCCTCAACAGCTTTTTGGGGGAGAGAGTTCCAGATTTCCACTACCCTTTGTGTGAAGAAGTGCTTCCTGACCTCACCCCTGAACGGCCTGGCTCTAATTTTAAGGTGATACCCCCTTGTTCTGGACTCCCCCCACCAGAGGAAATAGTTTCTCTCTATCTACCCCATCAACTCCTTTAATCATCTTAAACACCTCAATGAGATCATCCCTTAATCTTCTATAGTCATGGGAATACAAGGCTAGTCTATGCAACTGTTCCGCCATTCAATTAGATGATAGCTGATCTGTACCTCAACTCCATTTACCCTTCTTTGATCCATATCCCTTGATACCTTTAGCTGACAAAAATCTATCAATCTCACTCCTGAAAATTTCAATTGACCCAGCATCCACAGCCTCTACAGGGAGAGAGTTCCAGATTTCTACTACCCCTTGATGTAAGAAAACTACTAGGCACTTGGTCTAAGCGTTAAACAAAGCTTTAATCAACTGTTTTACAACATGGAGGTCTAGTTGTGTCCTTCACTCGTTCCTGTTAAGAATGTCCTGCGCAAGCTGGGCCCGTGCCCGAGTATTTATACTCTCCCTGGACAGTGCCACCCGCAGGCCACTCAGTATTATTTCATAAGTCTTTCTTCCATGAATGACAGATTCATGTCACCCTTTGTGGGAAAAGGTGCTTCCTGATTTCACTCCTGAATGACCTCGCTCTAATTCTAAGATTACGTTCTGGATTCTCTCTTTGATCAGTTGATACTTGTCCAAGTGCTCCACCACTCTGTCCTGATGGTAGGTTCCAGTATCTCCCCCACAACTGATGTTAAACTAATAGGTTTGTAGTTTTCTGATTTCTCTCTCCCTCCCTTCTTAATAATGGAGTGACATTTGCAATTTTCAATCCAAAGGCACAATTCCCAAGTCTAGAGAGGTTTGGAAAATTATGGTTAAGGCATCTGTAATTTCCTCACCTATTTCATTGAATACCCTGCGGTGGAAACCATCAGCTCCTGGAGTTTTATCTATCTTAAGTCCCATTATTTTCTCCATCACCATTTGCTTACTTATATTAAATCCAAAAAAGTTCCTCCCTTTGACTTATTTTTAGGTTCCCTTGTACCGCTGATATTTTATCCTCTTCCTCCAACAAAGTTCATTTAACAAGTCTACCATTTCCTTATTGTCCATTATAGTCTCACCTGCACCTGTCTTTAATGGGCCCGCATCCCCCCATCCACTCTCTTTCCTTTAGTATATTTATAAAGAGTTTTACTGTTAGCTTTGATATTCCTTGCAGGTTCGTTTTTCATACTCCTTTTATCACTTTCTTTGTAACCCTTTGTTGCTTTTTATAGCTCTCCCAGTCCGCTGGATTTACACTTTTACTTGCATTTGTATGAGCCTTTTCTTTTAGCTTGATGCTGTCTCTTACCTCATTTGCTGACCATGGTTACTTAACAGCACAAGTGAAATCTTTGCCTTTTAGGATTATGTACTGGTTTCATATTGTTCCAAATATTTCCCACTGTTTGTCTGTAGGTTTACTCATTAACAGCCTAGCACAGTTTATGTGGTCAATTTATTTCTCATCCCCTCAATGTTTGCTTTACTTCAAATTCAAATTCAATCCTTGGTCTGTGATTTTTTTTATTTTTTCTTTCTTCACTCAGAAGGTTGTGAATCTTTGGAATTCTCTGCCCTAGAGGGCTGTGGATGCTCAGTCATTGAGTATATTCAAGGCTGAGATCGATAGATTTTTGGACTCTAGGAGAATCAAGGGATATGGGGATCGTGCGGGAAAGTGGAGTTGAGGTCGAAGATCAGCCATGATTTTATTGAATGGCGGAGTAGGCTCGAGGGGCCGTATGACCTACTCCTGCTCCTAATTCTTATGTTCTTATGTGATTCTCCCTTCTCCCTCTCAAACCTAGTGTCAAATTTAAATCATATTATGTTCACTATTCACAAGACGTTCTCTTACTGTCAGATTATTAACTAATTCTGGTCCGTTACTCATCACTAAATCTACTATGGCCGGAGGATACACTGTTTTGTAAGGACCGGAGAATTATAACATGTGATGCACAGTATATTATTCCGCTGTGCATATCTTGACCTGTTGCATTAAGACCACAAAGTTTAATTGGTGTGAAATGGCACATTCTGAGGCCAATTGTTTCTGTATAGATTGGCAGGTGCTTGTAAATCCTCAGCCGTTCCCCAAGGTCAGAGAAACCAGCAGGAAATGAATGGCTTTTTTCTTCCTAATACTTCTGACATTTTGAAATATGATGTTTGAAGTGCGCTAGATGCAAGTCTTCTTTATATAGAAGATAATACAGGGGTCAGCTTTCTCCTATGAGAGCCAGGGAACTTGGAAGCACATCAGGAGATTGGGATGGGAACCTGGGGAAACTTGTGAAGTGGAGAAAAGGCACTACAGTTACCCTCTCAACATACAGATGTCAGCTGTGGCTCAGTGGGCAGCACTCTTGCCTCTGAGTCAAGAAGGTTGTGGGTTCAAGTCCCACTCCATGAAACTTGAGCACAAAATTCCAGGCAGACACTCCAGTGCAATACTGAGGGAGTGCTGCACTGTCGGAGGTGCCGTCTTTCGGATGAGAGGTTAAGCTGAAGCCCAGTCTGCCCTCTGAGGTGGATGTAAAAGATGCCATGCCCACTATTTTGAAGAAGAGCAGGGGAGTTATCCCCGGTGTTGTAGCCTCAATCAACATCACTAAAACAGTCTATCTGATCATTATCACTTTACTGTTTGTGGGAACTTGCAGTGTGCAAATTGGCTGCTGCGTTTCCTACAACAGTGACTACATTTTAAAAAGTACTACATTGGCTGTAAAGCACTTTGGGACGTCCTGAATTTGTGGAAACCGCTAAATAAATACAAGTTCATCTTTCAGTTCTTTTATAATTACCCCACCACATGTTACCAAACCTAAGTAGGTAGAGGAGCAAAGGGATCTCGGAGTACAAATACATGAATCACTAAAAGTAGCGACGCAGGTTAATAAGGCCATAAAAAAAGCAATCCTTCTAGAGGGATAGAATTGAAAAGTAGGGAAGTTATGTTAAACTTGCATCGAACCTTGGTTAGACCACACTTAAGAGTACTGCGTACAATTCTGGTCGCCATATTATAAAAAGGATAAAGAGGCACTGGAGAGGGTGCAGAGAAGATTTACAAGGATGATACCAGAAATGCGAGGGTATACATATCAGGAAAAGTTGAACAGGCTGGGTCTCTTTTTTCTTGAAAAGAGAAGGCTGAGGGTGTTTCTACTTGTGGGCAAGAGCAAAACTAGGGGCCGACAATATAAGATAGTCACCAAGAAATCCAATAGGGAATTCAGAAGAAACTTCTTTACCCAGAGAGTGGTGAGAATGTGGAACTCACTACCACATGGGAGTGGTTGAAGCGAATAGTATAGATGCATTTAAGGGGAGGCTAGATAAGCATATGAGGGCGAAGGGAATAGAGGGTTATGCTGATAGAGATAGATGAGGAAAGGGAGGTGGCTCGAGTGGAGCATAAACTGGTCGGGCCAAATCGCCTGTTTCTGTGCTGTATATTCTATGTAATTCTATATAAAAACCCGTTAAAGTGTACCCGTGAACTTTGTAAGTATATTACATTTTCAGAATGATTGATTAAAGACGTGTTTTGAATATAGCTTTTCTTCTCTTATTCCCCCATCTAATTTGTGCAGCAGTCACTGGACTGAGCAGAGGCTGTTCCAATTATAAATGTGCTTCTTTTACAAACCTCTGATCCTACGTCTGTGTCTTGGGACCAGTTGATAATCTAATCGACCTGCCACACTCGTGATGTGTGTCAGCTGCTCTTGGATGGCTGCCTGCAGGCGTCCTGCTGAAAGCACAGAACCAGAAAGGTCGCCTTTACTCCTAACTAGGCAGCAAAGCCTGTCCGGGAAGTTACTGTTCTTGTTTGTCTGCACTTTAATCATTTGCAACAAGTGGTGTATCAAAATCTCCGTTCTCTGCCCCGCCTGCAAAAGCGGCCGTTATACCATATATAGAGAAAGCACCCCAAACTTTCCATCTGTAACATTCTGGGGGTCTTTTGGGGCCTCACCCAAGTGACTGGCCATTCTTGGGCGTGAGACTACACAGCGGCAGCAAGGTAGTTCCACCTGGGAGGCAATCACGGCTGACCCCAGTCGTGCCCTCACCTGATATCCACATACATGCGGAGTCAAGTGTCAGCCGTGGCTCAGTTGGTATTACATCTCGCCTCTGAGTAAGAAGGCTGTAAGTTTAAGTCCCACTCCAGAGACTTATATAGAAATTACATCGAAAATAGAGCACAGAACCAGGCCATTCTAACCCAACCCAACCCAACCCAACTGGTCTGTGTGGGTGTTTATGATCCTCCCACCTGAATTCATCTCACCCTATCAGCATAACCTTCTATTCCTTTCTCCCTCAACAACAACTTGCATTTATATAGCGCCTTTAACATAGTAAAACGTCCCAAGGCGCTTCACAGGAACGTAATCAAAAAAAAAAATTGACACCGAGCCGCTTAAAGAGATATTAGGCCAGATGAGATAGGTTTTAAGGAGCGTCTTAAAGGTGGGTAGAGAGGTTTAGGGCCTAGGCAGCTGAAGGCAAAGGCACTTATGAAGAAGCGATTAAAATCGGGGATGCTCAAGAGGTCAGAATTGGAGGAGCGCAGATATCTCGGAGAGTTGTAGGGCTGGAGGAGGTTACAGAGATAAGGAGGGGCGAGGCCATGGAGGGATTTGAAAACAAGGATGATTTCCCCCTAAATGCATCTATGCTATTCACCTCAACCACCCCCTGTGGTAGCGAGTTCCACATTCTCACCACTCTCTGGGTAAAGAAGTTTCTCCTGAATTCCCTATTGGATTTATTAGTGACTATCTTATATTTATGACCCCTAGTTTTGGACTTTCCCACAAGTGGAAACATCTACCCTATCGAACCCCTTCATAATGTTAAAGACCTCTATCAGGCCACCCCTCAGCCTTCTCTTTTCTAGAGAAAAGAGCCCCAGCCTGTTCAATCTTTCCTGAAAGTTAGAACTTCTCAGTTCTGGTATCCTTGTAAATCTTTTTTGCACCTTCTCCAGTTCCTCTATATCTTTTTTGTAATGTGGAGACCAGAACTGTGCACAGTGCTCCAAGTGTGGTCTAACCAAGGCTGTGTGCTTCTCACCACTAGTTTCATTGCCCTCTTACTGTTATAAGCACTGAAAGAATTTCTTCCTGTTGTGTTTTACGTTTGTGGCGGTGCTTTTTTCAGGTCCGTCTTTGCCCCTTTTAACCATCCCTTTTACTATATTTCTGCAATTTCTTATAGTCATCCCGGCAACCACTTCCTCCCTGCAGTATTTGTAGCAGAGGTTTGTTGGCTTGGCGTGATAGTTCCACTTCCTACAATAGAATCTTTGTCTTTCCCCGGAGTAGGATTTCCCAATTTACTGCGAATCATGTGACATTCTGTGCCGCAGGCTCAGACACACACACACGCTAGGAATGTGTCAACATTGCCCAGTGTCACTTTTTCAATAACCTCACAGGCAGCAGAGAGGAAATGTTCCTTCCATCAGCCTAGCTTTAAAGCCAAATTCCAGAGCAACCAGCCACCATCCAGCCCCTGCAGTGACATTAAAAAAAACACCTTTCAAAGCTGAACAACAACAACAACTTGCATTTATATAGACCACACGAACTCCCTTCAGAAACATCTGCATCTGGTTATTTCTGCCGGCTTTAACAGCAGAAGGTTTGGTCGTTGAATCGTTAGCTCTGGGTTAAGAAGCCTTTTGTTTTATAAACCATTCATCCCAGGACCTCACTAACTCAGTGCACCACGGTAAGAGAGACAGCGTTGTTTTTGTGCGGTCCCGAACCGGTCGAATCACAAAGGCTCCAGATTCACCCCCACCCAGTGCTGAGTGGGACGGAATGCCTGGCCGCAGCACCCTGGGCTAGGGAGAGGACGAAAATCAGGCCCGGTCCCACTCTTGATTCGACGCAATTGACCCCTGCCCAAAACATTGCACGGGTGGTGAGGGCGGGATTGGACTCAGATGTGACCCCAAAAAAAGAACTTGCATTTCTATAGCGCCTTTCATGACTTCAGTATGTCCCAAAGCGCTTTACAGCCAATGAAGTACCTTTTGAAGTGTAGTCACTGTTGTAATGTAGGAAACGCAGCAGCCAAATTGCGCACAGCAAGATCCCGCAAAGAATAATGTGATAATGACCAGATAATCTGATTCTAGTGATGTTGGTTGATGGATATTGGTGAGGACACCTGGGAGAACTCCCCTGCTCTTCTTTGAAATAGTGCCGTGGGATCTTTAAGTCCACCTGAGAGAGCAGACGGGGCTTCGGTTTAACGTCTCATTCAAAAGACGGCACCTCCGACAGTGCAGCACTCCCTCAGCACTGCACTGAAGCATCAGCCTAGATTACGTGCGCAAGTCTCTGGAGTGGGGCTTGAACCCACAACCTTCTGACGCAGAGGTAAAGTATTAGCCACGGCCAACACTTCATGCTCCCCATAGACAAATAATCAGCCAACACTCACTGTCTAGACCCACATATGAAATATGGCCACTTGGCCGAGTCTGTCAACACCCAACAAACCAAACAAGGGCCTGCGTCAGATGTGGTTCAGTTGGTAGCACTCTTGCCTCTGAGTCTGAAGGTTGTGGGTTCAAGTCCCACTCCAGAGACTCGAGTACAAATATCTAGGACTGAGGGAGTGCTGCACTGTTGAAGGTGCTGTCTTTCAGATGAGATGTTAAACTGAGTCTGTTCTCTCAGGTGGATGGAAAAGAGCCCATGGCACTGTTTTGAAGAGCAGGGGAGTAAATAGCCAATATTTATCCCTCAATCAACATAACAAAAACAGTCTATCCGGTCATTATCACATTGCGGTTTATGGGAGCTTTCTGTGCGCAAACTGGCTGTTGTGTTTCCTACATTACAACAGCGACTACACTTCAAAAAATTGTACTTAATTGGCTGTAAAGTGCTTTGGGACATCCGGTGGTCGTGAAAGGTGTTATGTAAATACTCTTTTCTTTCCTTCTTTCATTGAGGGGTAGAAGGAACGAAAAAATAGAATTGCTGTGTTTCAGCACTTGTTTTGCTCAGATGTGTTTTTTTCCTCCTTGCCTCAGTGGTCCTGAATGGATTAGCACAGTAAACATGTTCTTGGCCAGCTCCCACAGCATCATGCTGTCAAGTTCAAGGAGCTGTTTGGTCAGCCAGAACTGATCATAACTCAGACTGAGCAACAACAAAGTTGCTGGCCTATTGCAAATCTATACGGCACATTGTTGAGCACGAGTTTACTGTCTTCACAGAAATTCAGGGGGAGAGGCTTTGAAAGCTTTATTTTTGGAAGTTTGACTAACATAGCAATAGTTACAACAAGGAAAATATATCCGTATAATGATCTCGATCAGAAAAACAGGCTTGCATTTCTATAGTGCCGTTCACGATCTCAGGACGTCCCAAAGCGCTTTACAGCCAATGAAGTACTTTTTGAAGTGTAGTCACTGTTGTAATGTAGGGAACCTGGCAGCCAGATTGCGCACAGCAAGCTCCCACAATCAGGAATGTGATGACCAGGTAATTGTTTCTAGTGATGCTGGTTGAGGGATAAATATTGGCTCAGGACACCGGGTCCTCTTCGAAATAGTGCCAAGGGATCGTTTACATCCACCTGAGAGGGCAGATGGGCCCTCAGCTTAAAGTCTCATCCGAATGATGGCGCCTCCGACAGTGCAGCACTCCCTCAGCCCTGACTGAGAGTGTCAGCCTGGATTATGTGCTCAAGTCTCTGGAGTGGGACTGTGAACCCACAACCTTCTGACTCAGAGGGGAGAATGCTGCCCACTGGTCCCCATGCCCTCCTGCTGTCCTTACCCGACCTAGCCTGTACGTGACTCCAGTCCCAATGTGGTTGACTCTTAACTGCCCTCTGAAGTGGCCCAGCACCGCTTTCAGCGGTTCATGAAGGCGGCCCACCACCACCACCCTCTCAGGGCGACTAGGATGGGCAAAAAATGCCGGCCTTGCCAGCGACGTCCACTGCCCAAGAATGAATTTTTTAAAGAAGTGTTCCACTCCACCGCAATCTGACAAGCACGAAAAGTAAACTGAACAAGTGCCCCAGATATTCCATTTCAAAACCAATAAACCTAACAATCCATATTCAAAACAAATCAATCTTTATTGATCCCTATTAAATATATTTTAGTTACAAGTTTTTAGTTGGGTCAATAGCATGAAATTGAGCATCATACAGCACCATTTCAAACTTCATATTCGCTGTCAATCAGTATTGATACACCGAGAAATGATCCATTTTTATACTATTAGAGCTCTTTAGAAGAGCACATTATTCAGCTTATGGTCACTCAGCTGATCCGATGCAGACAACGTTTTTTTTTTAAAGAGTGTGGATGGTTTTTCAGCTCACTCCTGGAACTCAGCAGAGCCCCCATCATAGTGACGCGAGACCCGTGGCGTAACAGAGGCGCAGCCACATTTTCCAAGAGTTGGCGGAGAGCAGGGGCAATCCCAGGGTATGGGGCAGGGGAGTCGGGCATAACCCATACAAAAAATAAATCGCAGTGGCAGAGGTAATTCCAGCTATGCCCATGACCCCACCCTGCACTGAGGCACACTAACTCGCTGACTGACTGCAATCAGATGACCGCCTTCGTACGAACTCACTCTGAACATCCTGGCAGAAAGTAGAAACAGTTCAAAACTCGCTCTTTCATTGCTGTGATTTTGCCCCTTCTCCCTGTGGTGCTGGTCACCGTAGGCGGCACTTTTCCACAGAGGAGGTGGGGAGAACAATAAGGAGGTCACTTCATGCCATCTTATACCAGCTGGTGAAAGCGCAGCACTGGCAGAGTCCGGGGGGAGTCAGTGCCCAGCCCCACAGTCAGGCTCTCAACAGGAGAATGGAGGATTAAAAAAATAAACCATGTTCTACCTCGCCCTGTTCAATTTCTGTATATTTTTTTGAGAGGGGCACGTAGAGCTGGTTCTGGGCCACATCCATTGCCACCCTACTGGCTCAATTTTCTCCCCCTTTCTCTCCTGACTCTTACTGAGATTCCAGCTCCTTAAAAGCCCTCAAATTCCCTATCTAAGGGGCCATTCTTCAAGTGCCAGCCTGATTAGTGAGTCCTGGAGTCAGCACAAACAAGTCCAATCTGGTGCTCAGTCCAAGGTACCCAGATTTGCACTTTCTAGCAACAGTTTATCTGAGCAGTGATCAGTACAGAACTCTGGCGGACTTCTGTCCCTTGATTGACCCAATTAAACCTTGGACCGTCCTGCCCTGTGCAACATAGTGCATTTAATCAGCGTGGCAAAGGGTGGGGGGTTGCACAAAACTCAGGCGGAATTAGTTCTAAAAGAAAGACTTGCATTTCTATAGCGCCTTTCACGACCACCGGACGTCCCAAAGCGCTTTACAGCCAATGAAGTAATTTTTGAAGTGCAGTCGCTGTTGTAATGTAGGGAACGTGGCAGCCAATTTCCGCACAGCAAGCTCCCACAAACAACGTGATAATGACCAGATAATCTGCCTTTTTAGCCATGTTGAGGGATAAATGTTGGCCAGAACTCCAGGGATAACACCCCTGCTCTTCTTCGAAATAGTGCCACAGGATCTTTTACATCCACCTGGCCTCGGTTTAAAGTCTCATCTGAAAGATGGCACCTTCGACAGTGCAGCACTCCCTCAGTACTGCACTGGAGTGTCAGGATCTCTTCTTACCTCCCCTGCCCACCCCACCCCAGTAGAGACTGTTCACCAAGCTATGGACCAACTTCAAGCAGGGATGGTTTAGCACTGCCCGCGCCATTCCATTGTCGTCACGGGGATGGTGGGGGCAGACATGGTTACATTTCCCTCCCTTCCCCCAGGGATACTTACTCACTGCCGTGCTGCGGTCGTGTCCATTGCAGGCGAGGGTCACCAGTGGAGTGCTTGAGGCAAGGGCTGCAGGGGCAGTGAGCAATAAGCACCATCCAAGTGGGTGGGAGGTGAGCACAACCATCGGGGGCTTTAAAAAAAGCAAGTTCTCTTTCTAAACTTCAATAGTACACAAATGGCAGAAAGGGTGTCTCTCAACTTCCTTACATTGGCATTAAGCAATTCATACAGCTCACTGTATTGGCCCAGAGACACTTATTGCACATTTAATTTTCATTCAACATTTGTAAACCAACAATTACTATTATTATATTATTCCAACATTAGCGTCGAATATTAGAATTAATTATCTTAAAAACGAGTCGTGTTTGGGGAGCGTCTGTACAACCGACGAGGATTAGCGTGCATGTGTTACGGGACTGATTTCTGCCGCAACTTCACTGAGATCAGGGAAGCTCGCGTGTGAACCCCAATCATACTATGCCCACGGCACTGCACTCAGTCCAACGATACGCAGGCGGGGAGGGTGAACATGGAGGGGGGGCAATAATTTGAAAAAAGATTCAACAAACCAAGCCCCCCCCCTCCAGAATAAACCAAACATTCCAGCCCCGGGGTAACGCACTATCCAGGGAGGGGGAAATGATGGAATCGTTTCACGGGTACCATTTGTGAAGGATCTCACAGCGTCAAAACCTACGGGTTTGTTAATTTTTCTGTACTGTTGCCACGGCGAAGCTTCGTTTGTCCAAACGTCTGTCTTCAAGGGGCGCCGGGGGACCCCCCCCCCCCCGTGGCCATGCAGAAACAAAGTTTCAATCCAATCTTCCCGCTAACTTCCAGATATCACAAGGCTGATGTTCTGATTTAGGATTAACCCACCCACGAGGCATCAGCACCAAGAACAGCCCTCTCCAAACCTCCAGGCTCATCGGTTCAGACAGAGGGCAAGAAATACAAGCACAGATTGGGTGGGTGGGGGGGGGGGGGGGGGGGTCGCTCGTGCTTTTGTGGACTGGATTGGCCGGGTTCCGGCGGTAATGTGTCTCTCGCCGGGCGATCTCGGCTCGAATGGACCCGTAGTGTCAAAACTGGACTGCTCGGTCATCAGAGTGATGCCACTGTGCCAGTGCCCCCCCCCCCCCCCCCCTCCCCTCCACCCAACAGTGCTGGTACCACCCACCCCCCCCGAAGCAGATTCCAGGTCCTGAGTCAGTAGAAGTTTACATTCTACGTCAAAATGGAACCTTTAAACTAGTGGATTTCATAACACTCCAAAGTCCATTAACTGTGCTGAGTTGCCTCACACGCAAATCAAGAGTTCCACCCCCCGCTCCCCCGCACTCCGAAAAGAGATAACTCATTTTAACCCTTTCCCGCACAGTACGGAGGTAAAAGCGTCGTCTTATAATTCAGCAACCATATGTCATTGAGATGAATTCTGCCGCAGTGTCAACTTGTTGTGAAAAAATATATAATCCAAATTCAAATAAAATGGTCTCCTTTTCATCTGCCTCTTTGCTGCCTGCAGACTCTGCCGTACTCGGTGTTCTCCAGCTCTCGTCACTGGCTGCTCACAATCGGAGTGAAGCAGGTCGATTCCAAACAATCCTCTCTCCTCTCCCAACCCCTGGGCAAGAGTCCTGCATGGGGCGGGGGGGGGGGTCCGCTCGCTCCTGCAGAGGGAGCAAGGATGTGTGGGCGAAGAGCGGGGATGCGCAGAGTGTGGATTCAGAAAGCAGGTTCATGGCTGAAGACCAGGCCGGCGGGCGGACGGGGGAATCACGAGTTAGAACGGCACAGAGCCGCAAATATTCAACCGGTGCCTGGAATGCAGGGGGGGCGCGGGCGGAGGGAGCCACCTTGGACACAATACGATTTGCTGCAGGAGGCTGGGGATCGGATAGGCTGCCACGGTGGGAAATACCATACACGCGGCCTCCCGTTAACACAGCAGTTGCCCGTTTAGCAGTGCATGGTGCTCGCCATGACCTCCGACCCCATAAATAGCAGCACAACACCCTGGGGAAATGCAACCTTTTGGTCATGCAAGGTTGGTTTCCTCAATTTAATGGAATAAATCAGCGGGCATCCCGAGTGGCTTACTGGCAGGCTGAGACTGGTACAGGAGGAGGTTTATAATCGAAGCTCCGGTATCTCCAATTCGACGTACAAGAGAATAACCCACCCAATAGGCAGCCACCTTCCACTCTAACTGGCCCTCCTGGTCAGTCATTGAAGACACTGCCTCATCCTTGGGATACCAGTCGCCGTCTGGTCCCTCGCCCAAGAGGCCATTCTTCATGCGCGAGCCTAGAAAGTCGAGTACTGACTGGCTAATCAACCTGGGAGGCCATCACAGCCAAACCCACTCCTGCCGTCAGCCGAAGCCCACACGCGGGCGGGGGGGGGGGGGTGGGGGGGGTGCGTACAACACGGCACGGCAGAGGGTGGTGCATTCACCCACTCAGGCAGCTATAACTTTCCTTTTGCGAATTACTAACGGCTGTTAAATGTGGCCAAGGTTGCGAAGGTCACGATAAACCAACTGAGACAGGCAGCTGCTCTGGGTTCTTGTACCTCACGCTTGGGGGGGCAACAGCAATCTTTCCCCAGTCTGCCAGTTAACTTGACTTGGTTGCCCTCGATAGAACATGACCAGGAGCTGCACTCAGCTTCTGTCAAGTGGCTACAGCTGGAGTATTTTAGTAACCTTGGCTTTGCTGCTCAGTTTCCACTGGCCCGGGGCCAGACGCTCCGAAAAGCACCAACTAATCGGGAAAAGGTCAGGCGGGGGGCCCAGAGTTACGAACAGGTGGCCCCCTGCCTGTTACGTAACTTCGGTGGACCAGCACACAGGTCAAGAAGTTACTTGGCATCTGTAGATGTGTGCGTCGGTCTACCAAGAACTCTCTGGCACAGGTTCAAACAGTGTAAACTCCACTCCGCTACAAAGCCAATTCGTTAAACCAAAAAAAAAAAGTACCACTGTTCACTCTCAAAGGCTCCGGGCCCATCGAAGTCTCAACACACATAAATCCAACTGACAGGAAGTCCCTCCCCTCCATTACCCAAAAGTCCTTCCTTCAACAGCCCAGCTTTTCATGACTTCAGGCCCAATTTGGTCATCATCTGTTCGTACACTGTCCAGGCCATGGCGGCCATCAGCGATCGGCGCAACGACCGAGGAACGGCACCTCGGAAAAAGCCCACAACGCCATGGTTCTGAGGAGGGACAGGGAGAGGAGCGTTAACATCGTTATGCTGCTAATGAATCAAGCCAAGAGTACACCAAGAAGGACCTCACTCCTCTTCCCCATTCAGTGCTGGAGGACTATTCCATTGCTCCCCTGGCCGGCCTCCCACCCACCTTGCACCCTCTGTAAACTTGAGCTCATCCAAAACTCTGCTGCCCGTGTCCTATCCCGCACTAATGTGCTCGCTGACCTACATTCGCTCCCGGTCCAGCAACATCTTGGTTTTAAAATTCTCATCCTCGTGTTCAAATCCCTCCGTGGCCTCGCCCCTCCCCATCTCTTTAACCTCCTCCAGTCCTACAACCCTCCGAGATCCCTGCGCTCCTCCAACTCTGGCCTCTTGTCCATCCATTCCCCCCCACTCCCATCCTTCATCCCACCATTGGTGGCCGTGCCTTCAGCTGCCTGGGCCCTAAGCTCTGGAATTCCCTCCCTAACCCTCTCCGCCTCTCTCTCCTCCTTTAAGATCCCCCTTAAAATCTACCTCTTTGACCAAGCTTTTGGTCACCTGTCCTAATGTATCCGTCTTGTCCTCCATGTCAATCTTTTATTTGATAGTCGCTCCCGAGAGGTGCCTTGGGACATTTTACTACATTAAAGGTGCTGTGTAAATGCAAGTTGTTGTCGGTGGACAACCTGCGCTCTGTCCTTTAGCAGTAATAGTGCTGGCCACTAGCGGGCTCCAGGTTGGTGGCCTGGGATTTCCCCTCCTCCCGATGAAGGGGGATATAAGCCCCCTCCCCCCGCCCTGTCCCCCCACCACCAGCGACTGCGATCTCATTTAAAACAAGGAAAGCTGTACGTTTGTCGTAGTTACATCATCGCATCTTGTCCTCATATGGACTCCCTCCCCTCCCACAAGCTCACCCCAACACCAGCTCCCGTTACCCTTCCTCCTTCAGCTCCAGTACCGGCATCTCTCACAACGAAGTGGACGCAGAGGAAGATATCATTTGGAAATGACGAGAGGGCTACGAGACTTTTTAAAGAGGGGGTGGAGGGAGGGAGTGAAGCAAAGTAACCTTTGGAGGACGGGGTAGGAGGGAGGGGAGGGGCGCAGCGTCTGGAGGATCAACCGACAGGGAATGAGCAGGAATCGGGCATCAGAGGAAGAGAGAGTGCGCGCAGAGGCCTACGGCTGACAATCACCAACAGGGTGCCGGCCGCGGAAGATTTGAAAAAGGTGCATGAGGATTTTTGAAGTCGATTCGCTGGGGTACAGGGAGCTGGCAGAGCTTGGCGTGGATGGGAGGAATGGTCACGCGAGACTTGGCACGGGGAAGGAGTTGGAAGGGTGGAGGCCAATGACGAGAACTGATGCTGGGGAGACAGGTCGGACTTCAGTGGTGGGGGGGGAGGGGGCAGCGAGCTGGCGGTGTCCTCGAGGGGGATGCATGTGGTGTTGGAGACAGACAGCTCAGACCGAGCTGGAACAGTAGGTTGGGCATCTTCAGCTTTAGCCCAAGGGGCCGACTGGCAAGATTGACGGAGGAGGGACCAGAGGCACTTTGATGTCGGCAGGAGCAGAGAAGGACAGCTCCACTTTAATTGGTTTTGAGGTGAGGGAAATTTTGACTGCCCCGTGATTTCATTTATTAGATTAGATTTGAGTAGATTGGGCCTATACTCCCTGGAGTTTAGAAGAATGAGAGGTGATCCCATTGAAACATATAATATTCTGAGGGGGATTGACAGGGTAGATGCTGAGATGCAGGAGAGTCTAAATCCAGGGGTCACAGTCTCAGGATAAGGGGTCGGCCTTTTAGGACTGAGATGAGGAGGAATTTCTTCACTCGGAGGGTGGTGAATCTTTGCAATTCTCTACCCCAGGGGGCTGTGGATGCTCAGTCGTTGAGTATATTCAAGGCTGAGATAGATAGATTTTTGGACTCCAGGGGAATCGAGGGATATGGGAATCGGGCGGGAAAGTGGAGTTGAGGTCGAAGATCAGCCATGATCATATTGAATGGCTCGAGGGGCCGAATGGCCTACTCCTGCTCCTATTTCTTATGTTCATGTCAGACAGGCAATCGGAAAGTACAGCAAGAGCCATGGATTCTAGGAGCAGAGGTATAGCTGGGCGTCAGGTTACGCAGGGAAGCCAGCTCCGTGCTTGCACATGTTGCTGCCGAGGGCTAACGTAAAAAAAAAGGGGCTGAGCGTGGTGCCCCGAGATCCTCCAGCGACGATCTGTAAGCACGGGGCGGGGGAAGAGGCAGCAACTGCTTGGACACAGGTAGGAGGAGAAGGGCCACAGGGATATAGGCTAGAAGGGAGCTAGTGGAGGAGACAGGATTGGTCACAAGAGGACAGAGGGGACGAGAGACAGATAGCGACAGGAACATTCGTAGAGAATGCGTTGGGAGACTCCAACCGAGGCCAGTTCAGGACAAGGTATAGAGTGGAAACCAGAGAGGGTCGAGGATGGTGTTGGGCGACAACAAGGCTTTCGGGTAGTTTTGAAGAGAAAGGTTTGGTTGAAGATGAGGCAGCAGTTTGAGAACACAGAGGGGGGAAACGAATGGGGCCAAGTGGCCGTACCTCGAAGATGAAGAAGATGGTGTGTCTAACTTGGCGGTACTTTTGGGGGGCGAGCTGCATGTGCGTTTTTATGACATCGGCTGGCTGCGTCGCCAAAGACGCCAAGATGCCTGCGAAGATGCCGCAGCTGAAGTTGATCAGAGGGAGAATTGGCGTGTCGTACCGATCTGAAAGAGAAAAGCAAAGTTAGATATGACCACGCAAAGCATTTCAGTCACCCCTTTCTGTGATCCCAACCATCCCCAGTCAATTAATGCACCCGTCCGCCTCTCTATAACCATCTTGTGTAGGGTGCACGCTTCCTGTTCACAAACCTTACTTCTTGTGCGCACAGCAGAATCCCACAGCCATGTGATAATGACCAGATAATCTGTTTTACTGATGTTGGTTGAGGGATAAATATTGGCCAGGACACCGGGGATAATTCCCCTGCTTTTCTTCGAAATAGGGCCACGGGATCTTTTACATCCACCCGAGAGATCAAACGGGGCCTCGGTTTAACGTCACATCCGAAAGATGACAGAGTGACGGTAGGACACTACCACCAATTGGGAACACAGGAGAAAGATCTCTGACACACAGGGATGAGAGGTCCTCCTCGGTATTTGTCCGGGATTCACTGCCCCTTCTCCTCATCAGAGTTGGGGAACGTAGGGGAGATATGGTGGGGTTCTGTCCAGTGGAGTGGCAGAAAACCTTCTGTTCTTTCAGATTACCAGGTTATTTGGAAAGGGGAGGAGGTGTGGCAAAGTGGTTGGGATTAGAGTGGGAGATTTGTACAGTGTCTGAAGATGGTGATGATGTACATGTTGGCTGGATTCCACCTCACTTGCTCCAAATTCCTCCGCTCTCAGCCATTATTAAATATGTTTGACACAACCCCTGGTACCGACCCAGGTCCAGCAGTCCAAGCCCCACCCCACCCATGCTCTGTTCTAGTCGGTAATCTGCTCTATCAGGCTCTTCACGGTTGAGCAGCCCATTGACATTCAGTGTCTGGACTCAAGAACAGGCAAGATGGTGAACGTAGTCAAACTCAGTGAACGTTACCCCTCCCAGTGAACTTTACCCCTCCCAGTGAACTTTACCCCCCCCAAGTGAACGTTACCCCCCCCAGTGAACGTTACCCCTCCCAGTGAACTTTACCCCCCCAAGTGAACGTTACCCCCCCCAGTGAACGTCACCCCCCCGTGAACGTTACCCCTCCCAGTGAACTTTACCCCCCCAGTGAACGTTACCCCTCCCAGTGAACATTATCCCCCCCAGTGAACATTACCCCTCCCAGTGAACTTTACCCCCCTCAGTGAACGTTACCCCTCCCAGTGAACGTCACCCCCCCAGTGAACGTTACCCCTCCCAGTGAACGTTACCCCTCCCAGTGAACATTACCCCTCCCAGTGAACGTTACCCCTCCCAGTGAACATTACCCCTCCCAGTGAACATTACCCTCCCAGTGAACGTTACCCCTCCCAGTGAACGTTACCCCTCCCAGTGAACGTTACCCCTCCCAGTGAACATTACCCCTCCCAGTGAACGTTACCCCTCCCAGTGAACATTACCCCTCCCAGTGAACATTACCCCTCCCAGTGAACATTACCCCCCCCAGTGAACATTACCCCTCCCAGTGAACGTTACCCCTCCCAGTGAACATTACCCTCCCAGTGAACATTACCCCTCCCAGTGAACATTACCCCTCCCAGTGAATGTCACCCCCCCCAGTGAACATTACCCCTCCCAGTGAACATTACCCCTCCCAGTGAACATTACCCTCCCAGTGAACGTTACCCCTCCCAGTGAACATTACCCCTCCCAGTGAACATTACCCCTCCCAGTGAACGTTACCCCTCCCAGTGAACATTACCCTCCCAGTGAACATTACCCCTCCCAGTGAACGTTACCCCTCCCAGTGAATGTCAACCCCCAGTGAACATTACCCTCCCCAGTGAACGTTACCCCTCCCAGTGAACGTTACCCCTCCCAGTGAACATTACCCCTCCCAGTGAACGTTACCCCTCCCAGTGAACATTACCCCTCCCAGTGAACGTCACCCCTCCCAGTGAACATTACCCCTCCCAGTGAACGTCACCCCTCCCAGTGAATGTCACCCCCCCCAGTGTACATTACCCCTCCCAGTGAACGTTACCCCTCCCAGTGAACGTTACCCCCCCAGTGAACGTCACCCCTCCCAGTGAACGTCACCCCCCCAGTGAACGTCACCCCCCCCAGTGAACGTCACCCCCCCCAGTGAACGTTACGCCCCCAGTGAACATTACCCCTCCCAGTGAACGTCACCCCCCCAGTGAACGTCACCCCCCCAGTGAACATCACCCCTCCCAGTGAACTTTACACCCCCAGTGAACGTACCACCCCCAGTGAACGTACCCCCCCCAGTGAACGTCACCCCCCCATGAACGTTACCCACTCCCCCAAGTAAGAGGCAGATTCCTCAGGAGAGGAAACGAGAAAATTGGGATTCACTCTCAGCCTTGACAGGTTTGAGGGGAGATATATTTGGACCTGTGCGTGCTGACCTAATTTGGCCGCATTTTAAAGTCAGACATTCTGTTCATCCTTTTTATATTTCCAGTACAAATTCCTGTGTCCAGAGTTATAATGGAAACTGCCCAGGTCACACTGTAGTTCCACCTGCTAACCACTGATGGCTCTGCTAGCACCCTCCCTGGTGGGAGAGTGTGATTACAACGTGACAAGTTTACATAGGAATTTATAATGGAAAAGGTAGACGGGAAGAACACTGGCTCCGCTGATGAGTAGATTTAGCGGACGCACAGGATACAACGGAGCGGAGTGGATCCTTGCCTATCCCAGAGTTCAAATATCATACCTTGTAAAGCAGAAGCGCTGTAACCACTGTCCATACCAACCTCCCCCCAAAGTACCTTTCATTGAGGCAACATTGACACCCACACGCACCTTCAGGCACTGCTTTCTTGGTCTGTGTGTAGAACATCAGGTAAATCCCAGAGAAGGGGGCATCGCGCAGGAGCGTCGCCGTCAGTCCACTGAAGAGCGCCCGCGTGCCCTCAGTCTTGTAGATATTCCTCAAGGCACCGAACACACTTTCGTACCGATACTTCCCGCTCTGCAGACGCAGACACACACACTGATTCATTTTCTCTTCCCGTTTCCTGAATTCACACCCTCTTCTCCCCCCCCCTCCGCCCCCACCTCTAGTTAAAGAAGTGATGGTTTAGTACATTGAGCTACCTCAGAAATGCCCAAGTGATACAAGGAAGACTTACATTTCTAGAGCTCCTTTCACAACCTCAGGAGGTCCCAAAGCGCTTTACAGCCAATGAAGTACTTTTTTTTAAACTATAGTTACTGTTGTAATGTAGTAAACGCGGCAGCCAATTTGCGCACAGCAAGCTCCCACAAACAGCAATGTGATAATGACCAGATAATCTGTTTTAGTGATGTTGATTGAGGGATAAATATTGGCCCAGGACACCGGGGATAACTCCCCTGCTCTTCTTTGAATAGCACTGTGGGATCTTTTACTTTCACCCGAGAGAGCAGACGGGGCCTCGGTTTAACGTCTCATCTGAAAGACGGCACTTCCGACAGTGCAGCACTCCCTCAGCACTGCACTGGAGTGTCAGCCTAGATTTTTGTGCTCAAGTCTCTGGAGTGGGACTTGAACCCCCAACCTTCTGACTCAGAGGCGAGGGTGCTACCCACTGAGCCACAGCTGACACTTGTACATTTAATCAACTACTTTGGAGTCTAGTGACACAGGCCACAGCTGTAGACTTCTCTACTGGAGTCTCTGGACCATAAGGGGCTGAGCGAGATTTCTGTCCGTCTGTCATTAGATTCCTACAAGACTTGGTTTATTTTTGTTACCGTTTATACGTTCCTGCCACGATTGTGCTGTTGCTCCTTGTGACAGCCGACAAGATCTTTCAAAAGTCACCGCTGGGGGAGCCGGGGGCGGGGGGCGAGAGTCTCTCTGAGAGCAGGTCAGTTGGTAGCACTAATTTCGGGTCCCACTCCAGAGACTTGAGCACATAATCTAGGCTGACACTCCAGTGCTGCTCTGTCGGAGGTGCCGCCCTGCGGAAGAGACGTTTAACCGAGGCCCCGTCTGCCTCTTCAGGTTAAAGATTCCACGGCCATTATACAAAGAGCAGGGGAGTTTCCCGGTGTCTTGGCCAACATTTATCCCAAGACCAACGCCACCAAAAAAACAAACTGACCGCTCGTTTATCCCATTTGCTATTGTGGGATCTTGCTGTGCACAGATTGGCTGTCGCATTTGCCCACAAGACAAGTCACAGCGCTTCAAGGAGTAATTCACTGGCTGTGAAGCGCTTTGGGACATTCAAAAATATATAAACACAAGGTCTTTTCACTATTTCCAGGAATCTCACAAACACAAGTTTGAAAGCCCAGCGGAGGCGGCAGCCATTTTGTCGCACAGACAGCAACGAACGACCCGCCAATCTGGTTTTCGCCAGGGGGGGGGGAACGCTGTCCAGGACAACCGGGGGAAACATTCTGCTCTTCTTCAAACAGTGCGGGGAATCTTCAACACCCACCTCAACACGCAATCCCGGTTAACGGGCCTGTACAAAAGACGCGGTGATCACATGACCGACCCCCCCCCCGGGCCCACCTCCCACTCAAAGGGGGACCCTGGGCAGCCCTGCAGATCCACGGGTTCCTGGGTGTCCCATTTCCAGCCCGTTTGGCTGTGGGACATTGCTGGTGTTTGGCCGGAGGGGTGTTGATTGCCATCTTCTCTCTGCCTGTCTCTGGCTCGCTGGTACGGTTAGCAACGGGTCAACGCTGGCAAGCACACCAGAGGCGGGAGCCACGCTCGCAATCTCCTGACTGCGGCGCAGGCTCTCTTCACAACTTACTCTCAACCGGAGCACAGCTCGGTGGTCACAAATTTAAGTTGTATAAGGCTAGATCTAGGTTAGATGTCAGGAGGTGGTTCTTTTCCCAGAGAATAGTGGGCCTCTGGAACAGGCTGTCGGCTCGTGTGGTAGACGCTGATTCGCTGAATTCCTTCGAGTGAGAGCTGGATCTGTTTCTGGCTGGGGCGGAGATCACCTCTTACAGAAGGTGGGCACTGCAGGGAATTCAGGGCCAGAGTGAGCTCCTGGACTAGTTTCAATCACCTGGATGGGTCGGAGAGGAATTTCCCAGACTTTTTTTTCCCCAATTGGCCTGGGTTTTTAAAATCAGGTTTTTCGCCTCTCCCAGGAGATCACATGGTTTGGGGGGGTGGGGAGTGTATATAATGTGATACACAAGGTATCGCAAATAGTGTGGGGCAGGCTGGATGGACCAGAGGGTCTTTTCCTGTCCGTCATTGTTTGTATGTTGGATGGGGCAGGCGGGGAAGGATCTTGGGGGAGGGAGGCAGTGAGACTGAAGACACAGCCTGGGTTTACAGAGGGTTGCTGAAAGGGTTGAGAAAGGGAGCGAGACAGAAGCTCTTTGGAAGAGGGCTCCGGAGTGCAGGGTGTAGAGGCTGAAAGCAGAATAAAACAAGCCGGGAATCTGTGTATAAAAGGAATGAACTCCGGCCCGACCACGGAAAGCAGCGCGAACCTTCCCATTTCCTACAACGGGCCGGAATGCCCAATCGGGGGCGGTTTTGTGCTTCGCAGGCCACACCCCCTGGAACGTGGGGCCGCACAAACTCATTTCAAGTTGGAGACTGACAGAAAGAGTCCGTTCCATCCCCTCCACCCGGGCTCAGCTTCCACAGCATTCCTTAATCTTACCGATTCCCGACTTTAATCATTCTGCTTTCGGTTCCAGGCCGTGTAGGCATCCGGCACGAGTGGCGAGTAATATTTAAGTCACAGATCTATCCGACGGAAGGGTCTGTCGGATAAATATCGCGCCCCCACCCGCCAGTGCCTGCCACACATCTACCGAACACCTGCAAAAACCCTCCAGTCAGGGCGTGGCGTGAAAACTCACCTCGTATCGCGTCTTCACCACGGTCACGGGCAGCATGCAGATGCCCGCCACTGTGCGCGCGCTGGCGCCCAAACCCACCGACTCCAGCGCCGTTGGGCTTCTCTCGCTGGAGAGGAAAAACAGTTTTTAAGACATCGTCACCGGGCGGAGCGTACACCCTCGCGGGACGGGCAGAGAGTTCGGGGGCCCCAGCACCTCAGGGTTGCGGGGCAAGGAAAGGCATCCTCCCCCCTGCCCTCCCCTCCGCGATACGACGCAGACAGCCGACTGCCCGTGCAACAGGCCGCTCTGGGCGTTTGTCCTGAATTTGGCCGCACAGCCTGCTTGGCGCTGTTGTGGCGCCAAACACGGGGCGTGGTTTCAGCGTCCACCAATCAGCCAGCTCGGAAGGCTGCTTATAAACGACGCCCACTTGTGAAACCCACATCCTTCCCACAACGTTCCTGGGAGAGACACCTTTTTACATTCAACGTGTTACTTCACTGTCGCCGTCTAAATGCCAGCCGTACGTCCAACCAGCCAGACGTCAATCATGGATACGAGCAACGCAGGAGACCGATCTTCAACCATTCATCGGAACCGTCTCTGTGCCACCTGAGACTTTCATTATTCTACCTTTCAACTGTCCCTCTGCACGGGTTAGATACAGAGTAAAGCTCCCTCTACACTGTCCCATCAAACACTCCCAGGGCAGGCACAGCACGGGGTTAGATACAGAGTAAAGCTCCCTCTACACTGTCCCATCAAACACTCCCAGGGCAGGTACAGCACGGGTTAGATACAGAGTAAAGCTCCCTCTACACTGTCCCTTCAAACACTCCCAGGGCAGGTACAGCACGGGTTAGATACAGAGTAAAGCTCCCTCTACACTGTCCCATCAAACACTCCCAGGGCAGGTACAGCACGGGTTAGATACAGAGTAAAGCTCCCTCTACACTGTCCCTTCAAACACTCCCAGGGCAGGTACAGCACGGGTTAGATACAGAGTAAAGCTCCCTCTACACTGTCCCATCAAACACTCCCAGGGCAAGTACAGCACAGGTTAGATACAGAGTAAAGCTCCCTCTACACTGTCCCATCAAACACTCCCAGGGCAGGCACAGCACGGGTTAGATACAGAGTAAAGCTCCCTCTACACTGTCCCATCAAACACTCCCAGGGCAGGAACAGCACGGGTTAGATACAGAGTAAAGCTCCCTCTGCACTGTCCCATCAAACACTCCCAGGGCAGGTACAGCACGGGGTTAGATACAGTGAAAAACTCCCTCTACACTGTCCCATCAAACACCCCCAGGGCAGATACAGCACGGGTTAGATACAGAGTAAAGCTCCCTCTACACTGTCCCTTCAAACACTCCCAGGGTAGGTACAGCACGGGGTTAGATACAGAGTAAAGCTCCCTCTACACTGTCCCATCAAACACTCCCAGGGCAGGTACAGCACGGGTTAGATACAGAGTAAAGCTCCCTCTACACTGTCCCATCAAACACTCCCAGGGCAGGTACAGCACAGGTTAGATACAGAGTAAAGCTCCCTCTACACTGTCCCATCAAACACTCCCAGGGCAGGTACAGCACGGGTTAGATACAGAGTAAAGCTCCCTCTACACTGTCCCTTCAAACACTCCCAGGGCAGATACAGCACGGGTTAGATACAGAGTAAAGCTCCCTCTACACTGTCCCTTCAAACACTCCCAGGGCAGGTACAGCACGGGTTAGATACAGAGTAAAGCTCCCTCTATACTGTCCCATCAAACACCCCCAGGGCAGATACAGCACGGGTTAGATACAGAGTAAAGCTCCCTCTACACTGTCCCATCAAACACCCCAGGGCAGATACAGCACAGGTTAGATACAGAGTAAAGCTCCCTCTACACTGTCCCAGCTCCCAAAGAGCGCCCCCTACACAGCCAATACCATCCTGCGGCCCCGCAATGACTGTGCCGGTTTGGTTCTGGGCTGGGAGAAGGTTTGTGGGAAGGGTTCACGCCGGCTAGGAACTGACTCGAGACGCAATTTCACAGAGAGACAAGCATCATCCCAGCATCCCGAAGTGGATTTGAACCCGGGCCCTGGAGGCAAAAGGTCACCCTGACGGAATATCCCAACATGTCCGCCTCACCTGAAGAACTGCTGCTTCATGGAATACAGCATGCTGAAGTAAATCCCGACTCCGGGAATGCATCGGACAAACGACTGCATCGAGGGAGATGGAGAGAGGAAGAAAAGGAGGAATTAGGTTCGGGGCTCACAGCCAATGTCCGCACTGGTTAAAATGCACAGCCGCAGCTTGTAAATGTGCCATAAAATGTGGGGGATAGAACCTCTGGTCACCTCCCCTCGCCCTCCATTGTGGGCCACTCCCAGAGAGCGGGTGGGCGAGGGGCACACGGTACGGTGTGCCCCCTGGTTGTCAGTGGGTAGAGCTGCTGCCCTCTGGTTTACTCCTACACCGCACTGACCAGGAAGACGGTTCGATTCCCGGCCTGTGCCGATCGCAGCCGAGGGGCATCACCAAGGGCTCCACAGCTGGTCTCAGTGGCTCTGGGCTCGGGAGAGGGAATCGAAACATCCTGGCTGGGGGCGGAAATACATCCACGTTACACCGCCCAGGACGGAGAAAGGGCAGGGGAAGAGGATTTACAGAGGCCCAGTTAATGAGCTGGCAGCAGGACAGGTTCAATGGGCCGAATGGCCTCCTGCGGCGACGCAATTTCTCTGGCTCAACTCCAATCCACTGAATCATCCCCGAGATCTCTCAAGGGAGATTCGGTTGACCGCATAGGAACAGGAGGAGGCCATTCAGCCCCAGGAGCCTGTTCCGCCAGTCAATTAGATCATGGCTGATCTGTATCTTAACTCCATCTACCCGCCCACCTTTGCTCCATATCCCACACCCTTTCCCGCACACCCCTCCCCCGCCATCGTTTCTGCTGAATGGTCACACTGGTGGCCCTCAGTACCTCGCCAAAGTGATCACTCTACACACACAAGCCGAGCAAACGTCAAGCTGGCTATTCGACCGTGAAGAACCTCATCGCCAAACTCGATCCCCGCAGCTGCCCTAGATCAGATGAGCAACAGGCACTACATTTAAACCACATAGTCTATAAAAGAGGTAGAACACAGCCAAAACACACAGGGACACCTAACCCGTCACTCACGTACCGGAGAGACTCCTTTCCACAGTCCGATAATTCGCTCGGTGCGAATAACATTCAGTAAAATGGCAATCATTCCAACTCGGCCAGATCTAAAAGAGAGACACAGAAAAATCCCTAAACACAATGTCCCGGTCTACAAAGGGTTAACCTGCTGTGCACTGCAACCAGCATCAGTCGTGGCTCAGTGGGTAGCACCAGGAGGTCGTGGATTCGAGTCCCACTCCGGAGACTTCAGCCCATAATCCAGGCTGACACTGCCAGCGCAGTGCTGAGGGAGTGCTGCACTGTCGGAGGTGCCGTCTTCTGATGAGACGTTAAACCGAGGCCCCGTCTGCTCTCTCAGGTGGACGTAAAAGATCCCACAGTACTTTTCAAAGAGCACAGTTCCAAAGTTCTCACGATTCAGGATTGGAAAATTGTGTATGTCACTCTGCTATTTAAGAATGGTGAGAGCGGGAAACCAGACCAGTTAGCCTAACATCTGTTGTGGGGAAATTGCTAGACTCTATAATTAAGAATAGGGTGACTGAACACCTCGAAAATTTTCAGTTGATCAGAGAGAGCCAGCATGGATTTGTGAAAGGTAGGTCATGCCTGACAAACCTGATCGAATTTTTTGAAGAGGTGACTAAAGTAGTGGACAGGGGAATGTCTATGGATGTTATTTATATGGACTTCCAGAAGGCATTTGATAAAGTCCCACATAAGAGACTGTTAACTAAGGTAGAAGCCCATGGAATTGAGGGCAAATTATTGACCTGGTTAGGAAATTGGCTGAGCGGCAGGAGACAGAGAGTAGGGATAATGGGCAGGCTGTGACTGGTGGTGTTCCGCAGGGACCTGTGTTGGGGTCTCAACTAGTCACCGTATTTATTAACGACTTAGATGATGGCATAGAACGTCACATTTCCAAATTTCCCAATGACACAAAGATATTGTAGGCAGTGTAGATGGAAGGATAAAATTACAAAGGGATATTGATAGATTAAGTGAATGGGCAAAACTGGCAAATGGATTTCAATGTAAGCAAATGTGAGGTCCTCCACTTTGGATCTAAAAAGGATCGAACAGGGTACTTTCTAAATGGTGAAAAGCTAAAAACAGTGGAGGTCCAAAGAGACTTGGGGGTCCATGTGCATAGATCATTACAAGGTCATGAACAGGTACAGAAAATAATCAAAAAGGCTAATGGAATGCTGGCCTTTATATCCAGAGGACTAGAATACAAGGGGGTAGAAGTTATGCTGCAGCCCTGGTTAGACCACACCTGTGAGCAGTTCTGGGCACCACACCTTAGGAAGGATATATTGGCCTTGGAGGGAGTGCAGCGTAGGTTTACAGAATGATACCCGGACTCCAAGGATTAATTTATGAGGAGAGATTACACAAACTAGGGTTGTATTCCCTGGAATTTAGAAGATTAAGGGGTGATTTGATCGAAATTTTCAAGACATTATGGGGAAACTATTTCCGCTGTTTGGGGATTCCAGGACTAGGGGGCATAGTCTAAAAATTAGAGCCAGACTTTTCAGGAGTGAAATTAGGAAACACTTCTACACACAAAGGGTGGTAGAAGTTAGGAACTCTCTTCTGCAAATGGCAATTGATGCCGGATCAATTGTTAATTTTAATTCTGAGATTGATAGATTTTTGTTAACCAAAGGTATTAAGGGATACGGGGCAAAGGCGGGTCAATGGAGTTAGGTCACAGATCAGCCATGATCTCATTGAATGGCGGAGCAGGCTCGAGGGGCTGAATGGCCTCCTCCTGTTCCTATGTTCCTAGGGGAGTTCTCCCTGGTGTCCCGGCCAATATTTACCCCTCAATCAACATCACTGAAACAGATTATCTGGTCAATATCACGTTGTTTGTGGAACCTTGCTGTGCACAAATTGGCTGCTGCCATTACCTACAAAACAGTGACTATACATCAAAAATAATCAGTTGGCTGTGAACCACTTTGTGATATCGGGGACGTGAAAGGCAATATATAAATAGGCAAATTCTTAAACATTTATTTCAGATTTCAAAAATACACTGTGCTCTGTCTTTTTCCCATACACCTTATTAAGTGGAACCAGACTGCTGGGCTGAATGGAGGCAGGGGCAAGATGCTTCTCTCCCCGGCACAGCTGTTGCGCATCTCCAGTACTGAGTTAGGAGGTGGTCTGGACAACACGAAACTTTCTACCCCATTGCCCCAGGTGTCTTCTCTCTCGGAGGTGCCCACTTGCTGGGGTAGAGCCAGAGAGGCCTACACACCATCCACGTGAGCCAAAAGCAAGGGTGTCGCAGGCTATTCGACTGCATGAGGCGTCGCAACCAAGTCCCATCCTGTCCGAACGCAACGTTCACACACGGGCACTTTCCAAAAGTCAGTGCCTCCGACTGCCGAGACCAGTGGAGAGCTCGGGAGTCGGGTCTCGGGGCTACTGGTCTGACGGGGCGGGGTCAGTGAGCCAGACAGACGATATCAACAGGACTTCAAATCAACACCGCGGAACCCTCTGCCCAGCAAGCTCACCCCCGACAGCCGAGTGTCGGACTGGCAGCGAGAGGTCAGCAGACACTGCTCCCCGTGTGATCGCTGCCCGAAGGCTTTGTTACTGACCTGCATCCACTGGACCGCCCAGACCCTGGGGGACCCCCCCCGGACCCCCCACCACCCCGAGACATGTCTGCAGCCTTTGACACGGTTGACCACTTCATCCTCCTCCAACGCCTCTCCACCGTCGTCCAGTTGGGTGGGACTGCACTCGCCTGATTCCATTCTTATCTGTCTAATCGTAGCCAGAGAATCACCTGCAATGACTTCTCTTCCCACTCCCGCATCGTTACCTCTAGTGTCCCCCAAGGATCTATCCTTGGCCCCCTCCTATTTCTCATCTACATGCTGCCTCTCAGCGACATCATCCGAAAACACAGCATCAGATTCCAAATGTACACTGACGACACCCAGCTCTACCTCACCACCACTTCTCTCGACCCCTCCACAGTCTCTAAATTGTCAGACTGCTTGTCTGACATCCAATACTGGATGAGCAGAAATTTTCTCCAATTAAATATTGGGAAGACCGAAGCCATTGTCTCGGTCCCCGCCACAAACTCTGTTCCCTAGCCACTGACTCCATCCCTCTCCCTAACATCTGTCTGAGGCTGAACCACACTGTTTGCAACCTTGGTGTCATATTTGACCCTGAAATGAGCTTCCAACCACATATCCGCAGCATAACAAAGACCGCCTACTTCCACCTCCGTAACATCGCCCGTCTCCGCCCTTGCCTTAGCTCATCCGCTGCTGAAACCCTCATCCATGCCTTTGTTATTTCTAGACTTGACTATTCCAACGCACTCCTGGCTGGCCTCCCACATTCCACCCTACGTAAACTTGAGGTCATCCAAAACTGGGCTGCCCGTGTCCTAACTCGCACCAAGTCCCGTTCGCCCATCACCCCTGTGCTTGCTGACCTGCATTGGCTCCCGGTTAAGCAGCGCCTCGTTTTCAGAATTCTCATCCTTGTTTTCAAATCTCTCCACGGCCTCGGCCCTCCCTATCTCTGTAATCCCTACAACCCCCCTCCCCGAGATATCTGCGCTCCTCTAATTCTGGCCTTTTGAACATCCTCGATTATAATCGCTCAACCGTTGGTGGCTGGGCCTTCTGTTGCCGAGGCCCTAAGCTCTGGAATTCCCTCCCTAAACCTCTCCGCCTCGCTACCTCTCTCTCCTCCTTTAAGACGCTCCTTAAAACCTACCTCTTTGACCAAGATTTTGGTCACCTGCCCTAATTTATCCTTATGTGAGTCGGTGTCAAATTTTTGTTTTATAACACTCCTGTGAAGTGTCATGGGATGTTTTACTGTGTTAAAGGCGCTATATAAATACAAGTTGCTGCTGTTGTTGGGATCTCCCACTCCCCCCCAGACCCCTAGGACCGCAGGATCCCTCCCTCCCCCGGGGGCCCACTCCCATTTATTGATCCCACACCAATACCGTGCGCCATTATCCTGACCCCGCTTTAAACACCTACCCATTCACGGAGCCCTGCACAGTCTGCAGACGAGTCTTCACCAGGTCGAGGGGCTGAAAGAGCAGCGTTGAGCAGGTCCCACTGAGAGAGCCACACATGAAGGCTTTCAGCACAGGGTGACACTGAGAGGAGGGAGGCGGAAAGAGACAAACATTAAACATGGATGGAAATGGCTGTGCACAGAGGGAAAAATGCACACCGCCTAAGTCCTGTTCTTTGATTGGACTCTCTGTTTTAACACAGTGCAACCGTGAGTGACAGTCGGAGCTTCCAGGGCAGCACTACATTGAATTACATCGGATCTACAGCACAGAAACAGGCTATTCAGCCCAACTGGTCTATGCCAGTGTTTATGCTCCACACGAACCTTCTGCCACCCCCTCTTCATCTCACCCTATCAGCATATCCTTCTATTCCTTTCTCCCTCGTGTGTTTATCTAGCTTCCCCTTAAATGCATCTATACTATTCGCCTCAAATACTCCCTGTGGTAGCGAGTTCCACATTCTCACCGCTCTCTGGGTAAAGATGTTTATCCTGAATTCCCTATTGGATTTATTAGTGACTACCTTATATTTATGGTCCCTAGTTCTGGTCTCTCCCACAAGTGGAAACATCTTCTCTACATCTACCCTATCGAACCCCTTCATAATGTTAAAGGCCTCTATCAGGTCACCCCCTCAGCCTTCTCTTTTCTAGAGAAAAGAGCCCCAGCCTGTTCAGCCTTTCCTGACAGTTATAACCCCTCAGTTCTGGTATCATCCTTGTGAATCTTTTTGGCACCTTCTCCAGTGCCTCCATATCGTTTTGTAAAAGGGAGACAAGAACTGGAATTCTATTCCTCTAGAAATGAACCCCAGGGCTTTGTTTGCACTTCTACTGGCTTTGTTAACCTGCGTTGCCACTTTTAGTGATTTGTGTATCGGTACCCCGCCCCCCCCGCCGATCCCTTTCCTCCTCTACCCGCCAACCAAAATTCACCACCTCACACTTCTCTATATTGAAATTAATTTGCCATTTACAAGCCCATTCTGCAAGTTTGATAACGTCTTCTTGTATTTTGTCGCAGTCCTCCTCTGTATTAACTACCCCCATCAATTTAGTGTCGCCCCATATTTTGAAATTGTACTTCCGATTCCTGAGTTCCAATCGTTTATGCAGATGGTGAACAACAGTGGCCCCAGCCCCCGATCCCTGTGGCCCCAGCCCCCGATCCCTGTGGCCCCAGCCCCCGATCCCTGTGGGCCCCAGCCCCCGATCCCTGTGGGCCCCAGCCCCCGATCCCTGTGGGCTCCAGCCCCCGATCCCTGTGGGCCCCAGCCCCCGATCCCTGTGGCCCCAGCCCCCGATCCCTGTGGGCCCCAGCCCCCGATCCCTGCGGGCCCCAGCCCCCGATCCCTGTGGGCCCCAGCCCATAGAATCATAGAAGATAGGAGCAGGAGGAGGCCATTCGGCCCCTCTAGCCTGCTCCGCCATTCAATGCGATCATGGCTGATCATCCAAATTCAGTACCCTGTCCCTGCTTTCTCCCCATATCCCTTGATCCCTTTAGCCTTAAGAAATATATCTAACTCCTTCTTGAATATATTTAATGAATTGGCCTCTACTGCCTTCTGTGGCAGAGAATTTCACAGGTTCACCACTCCTGGGTGAAGAAATTCCTCCTCATCTCAGTCCTAAATGGCTTACCCCTTATCCTTAGACTGTGACCCCTGGTTCTGGACTCCCCCGCCATCGGGAACATCCTTCCTGCATCTAGTTTGTCCTGTCCTGTCAGAATTTTATAAGTTTCAATGAGATCCCCTCTCATTCTTCTAAACTCCAGCGAGTATAAGCCCAATCGACCCAATCTCTCCTCATACGTCATTCCTGCCATCCCTGGTATCAGCCTGGTGAATCTTCGCTGAACTCCTTCCATGGCAAGAACATCCTTCCTCAGATAAGGCGACCAAAACTGCACACAATACTCAAGGTGTGGTCTCACCAAGGCCCTGTACAACCGCAGCAAGACATCCTTGTTCCTGTACTCAAACCCTCTCACTATGAAGGCCAACATACCATTTGCCTTCTTAACCGCCTGCTGCACCTGCATGCTTACCTTCAGCGACTGGTGCACAAGGACACCCAGGTCTCGTTGCACTTCCCCTTCTCCCAATCTATTGCCATTCAGATAATAATCTGCCTTTCTGTTTTTGACACCAAAGTGGATAACCTCGCATTTATCCACTTTATATTGCATCTGCCACGCTTCTGCCCAATCACCCAACCTGTCCAAATCATCCTGGAATTTCTCGGCATCCTCCTCGCAGCACACACGCCCACCCAGTTTTGTGTCGACTGCAAACTTGGAGATATTACATCTAGTTCCCTTGTCTAGATCATTAATATATATTGTGAATAGCTGGGGTCCAAGGACCGATCCCTGCGGTACCCCACTAGTCACTGCTTGCCACACGGAAAAAGACCCGTTTATTCCAACTCTTTGCTTTCTGTCTGCCAACCAGTTCTCTATCCAAGTCAATACTTGGCCCCCAATCCCATGTGCCTTAACTTTACACGCTA